>JASDQU010100525.1:0-25459 GCA_032191745.1 Picea mariana
ATTTTAGTTTTCCCCTTTTAATTCATAATTAATCAATTAAATAATTAATGATCAATTAATCACTAATCCTTAATTTAATAATTAATTATTTAATATCTCATTTAATAATCACTCGTTCATTTAACTCTTACTCAAGGAGTTAAATCATATTTCCGCTTAAGTATAATCCAAAATAATTAATTAATAATCTTGTAATCAATTTAAGGTTATATCATATTTAATTATAATTTAGCTAGGGTTTCAGATTATTTATGAGATTATTTACAGGAATAAGAAAAGGGTCATTACACCATTTTCTGTCTAATTGTATCCAAGTCTAGACTTGTCAAGATGATATTTTTGATTGTTGATAATTTCATCCAGAACTTTTGAGCTATTTTGCATATTTTTCTTTTGAATATCCTTTCTTAGTGTGACAATATCTGCTTCTAGGTTTCCAATGATCATGTCCTTTCCTTCTAGCTATTCTTTGAGTGCTTCTTCAATTCTTTTATCTTCTTCTATTTGAACCTTCAATTTTGTGATCATTTGTTCTAGTTCTTGAGTGTCTTTTTTATTATCTAGTTCTGCTTGTAGTTTCTTGTTTTTCTTCTTTTTTCTTTTGATAACTTCTATGGAACTCATTAATTCTTCTCGGAAGTCAACTTCTGTCTCTTCAATTTCTTCTTCATATTCTTCTTTGGAGTCTTTGTTATCAGTGTCTTCCACTTCCATGAATAGAACTCTCCTTGTTTCACTGTCACTGACTTCATCTTCATCTGATGATGAGATGTCTTCTTTGGTGCAAAATATTTTCTTGAAAACTTTATATGTAGTTATTTTTCCTTTATATGTTTGTCTACCTTTTGGGTAACCTTCATCATTTCTCTTTTTCTTATGATGACATTTGTCAGAAAAATGACCAATACCATCACAATTAAAACAAATTAAAGGAAGCTTACCTCTATACCTACCGTTGGTTCCCTTGTTTAGTATTTTGACAAAGTTGGCCACTTCTTCATCATCTTCTGAGACGTCGCTGCTGCTGCTATATTCTTCTTGTTCCTTTTTCTTTTTCTTTGATCTTTTGGATGCTTTGAAGGTTGCTTCTTTTACATCTGGATTTTCATGTTCAGTTCTCATATCATATGCTATGAAGATTCCATGCAGTTCGTCCATGCTTATTGAGTTTAGATCCGATCTTTATTCTAGTGCTGATATCTTAGGGTTGAATATCATAGGAAGAGATCTTAATACCTTTTGAACAATTACAGATTCTTTGATTTCTTCTCCCAATCCTATGATTGCATTTACTATTTCATCGACTCGTAAGAAGTAGGCTGCGATATCTTCATCTTCCTTCATTTTTAGTTGTTCAAACTAACCTCTGTAAGTTTGAAGCTTTGCTTCTTTGACTTTTGAATCTCCTTCATAAATATTTCAAATCTTGTCCCAAATATCTTTAGCAAATTTACAATGTGAAACTTTGGTGAATACCATATCATTGAGACCATTCAAAAGTGCATTTTTGGCTTTGGAATTATTTTCACCGAGTTTCACTTCTTTGTCATTTGTTGGTGGAACTGCTGGTGCTATGTATCCATCTACAATTGATTGCCAAACTTGAAATCCCTGTGCCTATATATATGTCTTCATCCTTATGCTCCAAAAATAATACTTCTATCTACCTTTTAGTGGTTGAACTGTTTTCTGAAGGAACTTTCTCTGATACCAATTGTTGGATTATTGAGAGGGGGGATGAATCAATAATAGCATGATTATAATCCTTTTTCTTCAAATGTTATATCAATGTAGAATTAGTATCCAATAATGAGCAATATGAAATAAACAATCACATACATACACAGTACACCAGTGTTTTATGTGGAAACCCAAATCGGGAGAAAACCACGAAATGATTTTTCTTATATTTCTTGAAGAATTACATTCATTGGATGTTGAAATTACTAAGACAACTGAGAGGGGGGGGGTGAATCAGTTGTTACTGTGCTTAAACAATTTTAATTCAATTAAACCATTTTTAATCTTTCTCCAAGTGACCATCAATATTCTACTACATATGGACAACATAAATAATGAGCATCACTCACACATAAGATATACACAGAGACATATTTTTCACGAGGAAACCCATAAAAGGAGAAAACCTCTTCTTCTTCGAAATGATAGGTAGTCTTTTAAGTTCTGTACACCATCTATAATTGAGCACCAACTCAATGTGAGGCTACTACCTCTGTTTTACAAGATCCAACTTGTTTGAGAGAATCAACTCTCTGGTTTCTCTAGCACCCACTATAAGGAAGCACCAACTCTGTGAGTGTTCCAACACCAACTGGATGGAAGCACCAACTTCCAGTTACACAGGCTCCAACCTATATAACAGAGAACACTTGTTCTCCCTTGCACCGCCCTGCCACCCTGGTTTCTCTGGCTACAACTAGATGGAAGCTACAACTCCTTGTTTTCAAGCACCCACTTGAACCTCCGAGGACAACAGTCCTCCCTAGCACCTCCCAACCACCCTAATTACAAATAAATGATTGAATAAACAAAAACACAGATAAATCAATTCTTACCACTTCTTCACTATTCTGCAATTCTTCTCTGCTACACTATTCTTCTGCTCTATTCATATTTGGCTTGACTTGCTATCTCTGTCTATCTATTCTTTCTCTATCTTTCTCATGCTCTTTGATATGTGCACATTTTTCTCTCTTCACCTTTTATCTTCTGTTCAACTTCTATTCCTTATCTTTGAGCTTTCTTCACACTGCGCATGCTAAAGTTTTACCTTTCTACAGTTCAACTCATTTTTCAGTCAGAACAACCAACCACACACAGTCACTGCGTTTTTATTTTATACACTACGAACCCTTCAGTTACCCCTCAAATCCATAGAACAACTCTTCAGCAACTGAAATGCAAACCATCCAAGAACCATGATTCGGTTCTGATAACTGAATCGTAACTGAACAATTAATCGTGAAGATCAACAATAGCCATTCGATCAGATGCTCAAATAACCAGCACCGTTGGATTAAATCCATAGGGTCTTGCATTTATTTCGCCATTTCTCATTTCATCTTTTCGACATTTCGGTATTCCTCTGGTGAAGTGTTTCGACACTCCAACTCCTGGTATCCGAAACCTAAACCAAAAGGTGTTTTTCTCATTTCATCATTTCGGCATTTCGACATTGAAGTGTTTCGACACTCCAACTCCCATTATCCGAAACCTACACCAAAAGGTGTTTTTCGGCATTTCGGCATTCCTGTGGTGAAGTGTTTCGACACTCCAACTCCCGGTATCCAAAACTATGAAATGGAGTCAGATCAAAGGTCCGGTATTTCGACGTTTCATATTTCGGAGTTTCGACATTTCTGTGATGAATTGTTTCGACACTTGCAACTCCTGGTATCCGAAAATATGAAATGGAGATTAAGTCATGGTTTGATGTGCCCATTTTGGGATTTCAGTGTTTCACATTTCACAACTTCACGACTCCTATGATGAAGAGTCTCGACTCTTGACTCCTCCAACTCCCAGTATCTGAAACTCCAAAATGGAGATTAAGTTGTGGTTTGATGTACCTGTTTCGGGATTTTGGCGTTTCACATTTCGCAACTTTGGGACTCCTATGATGAAGAGTCTCGACTCTTGACTCCTCCAACTCTCGGTATCTGAAACTCCGAAATGGAGTTTACGCTTCTGATCTTGCCATGCAATCATCGTTGCGCTGCTGGTCTTGCCACTTTCTCTTGTTCATCATCGTCGGGCTGAGCTTACCATCAATGAAAAATAGATAATCTACCTTTTGTCTACCCATAATAAATATGCCAACAATCTCCCCCTTTGGCATTGATGGCAACCTTGAAGAACATCCAACTATACCACTGTAGCATCCTTGAAATTACCACACTTTCTCCTCCTTTGACATCAATGTCAAAGAAGAAACACGCTCCCCCTAATCTATTGCAGTACATAATCCCCCTTTCAACTATGAGAAACTTAGAAATACAACAGATATTCAATAAGGACTCCCCCTGACCAGGTGAATAGATTAGAAGAAAGAAGTTATAACCCCCAACTTCTGACGAAGATATCCAAAAGGGGTCGCTGCTAACGGTTTAGTAAATATATCAACTATCTGTTCTGTGGAAGGGATATAATTCAACTGAAGAACTTTGTTTGTAACTTGTTCTTTGAGAAAATGGTATTTTATTGGGATATGCTTAGTCTTGGAATGAAGAACATGATTCTTGGAGACACTAATGGCACTAGTGTTATCACAATGAATTGTAATCGGATTAGTATAATTTACCTTCAAATCTGTAAGAGTTTGAATCATCCATAAAATCTGAGTGCAACAAGTAGCAGCAACAATGTACTCTACCTCTGTAGTTGATAAGGAAATAGATCCCCGCTTCTTACTAATCCATGCTACCAACAAGTCACCCAGGAAGAATGCACCTCCACTGGTGCTCTTTTTCTCATCCACACAATTTTCCCAATTTGCATCTGAATAAGAAGTTAACTGAAAATTCTGATTTCTTGGATACCACAGACCATAAGTCATTGTTCCCTTCAAGTATTTGAATATCCTTGTGACAACTACCAAATGACTTTGTTTAGGAGCAGACTGATAATGACCTACCATTCCAACAGCTTGCATTATATCAGGACGGGATGTTGTGATGTACAAAAGACTGCCTATCATAGAGCGATATGTCCTTTGATCAACATCTGATGAAATATCATCTTTATTGAGCTTGCAACCAGCCACCATAGGTGTGATAACAGGAGAGGAATCCTCCATCTGAAATTTCTTCAACATCTCTTTCAAATATTTTTCTTGAGAGATAAATATTCCTGCATAACTCTGATTTACTTGTAAACCAAGAAAATATGACAGTTCTCCTATCATGGACATCTCAAATTATGTTTGCATAGAGTTAGCAAACCACTGGACAGATGATTCATTAGTACAACAAAAAATAATATCATCTACATAAACCAAAACAACTAGTAAATTATCACCTTCAGAATTAATGTAGAGATTGCTGTCAACAATACGTTTCTTGAACCCTTTGTCTTGTAAAAATTTGTCCAATCTATAATACCAAGCTCGTGGTGCTTGTTTCAGTCCATATAATGCCTTCTTCAGCTTGCAAACATAATTAGGATTATCTGTCAATGAGAATCCTTCAGGTTGCTCCATATATGCTACTTCCTCTAGATCTCCATTAAGAAAAGCTGACTTAACATCCATCTGATAAACTTTAAAGTTCTTATGACATGAATAAGCGAGAAACATTCTAATGGCTTCCAATCTTTCCATTGGTGAAAAAGTTTCATCAAAGTCCTGACCTTCAACTTGTGCATACCCTTTACAGACCAATCTGGCCTTATTTCTAACAACTTGTCCTTTTTCATTCATTTTATTCTTGAACACCCATTTGGAACCTATTACATTCTTATCTTCAGGTCTAGGGACAAGCTCCCAAGTATTGTTCTTCTTAATATGATCAAGCTCTTCATTCATTGCTCTAATCCAATCATCATGTTGGCTGGCTTCATCAAAATTTTTAGGTTTAGTCATAGATAAAAAAGCAACATGAGATTGTTTTGAGTCTTTAATCAATTTCCTTCTTGTCTGAACTCCTTTATTTATATCTCCAATTATCTGATTTTCAGGATTATTCTTTCTAACAATTATGAGAGGTGATTTTGCTTCTTTCTACTGATTTGTGTCAGCCTGAGTATTCATATCTTCTTCTGATTCAGATTCTTCCCTTTCTGATCCTTGGACCTATTCATCTTCATCTTCAACTATATCTTTTGTGCTTGGTTCAACACTGCTTACATTTCTGACCGGGATTTCTTCATCAAATTTTATGTCTATACAATCAACTAGTTTATGTAGTCTCTTATTGTAACATCTGTACCCTTTACTATTTGTAGCATAACCCAAGAAGATACCTTCATTAGCCCTGTCATCATATTTGCCAATATTTTCATCATTGTTCTTGATATAACATTTACTCCCAAAGACTTTAAAATTCTTGATTGAAGCAGGTCTTCCAAACCATAGTTCATAAGGAGTCTTGTCACTGTGTGGCCTGAGATGAGATTTGTTAAGGATATGAACAACTGTATGAATTGATTCTACCCAATATGTATGAGGTATGTTCCTTTCATTCATCATTGATCTTGCTATTTGTTGTACTGATCTATTCTACCTCTCAACAACTCCATTTTGCTGTGGAGTCCTTGGAATTGTGTATTCTCTTTTGATCCCATGTTTATCACAGAAATCTTTGCAGTTCCATGAACTAAACTCTCCTCCTCTATCAGACCTTACTACCTTTAATCTTTTTCCTATTTGATTCTCAGTCAGAGCCTTAAACACTTTGAATTTTTCAAATGCTTCATATTTTTCCTTGAAAAAGGCAACCCATGTTAGTCTAGAATAATCATCAATAATCAACATAAAATAATTTTCTTTTCCTGTACCTTCTTTCCTTAATGGTCCACATAACTGGAGAGGTTTCTCTGTTGAAGGAAAGTTTTTAGATTTGAATTGAGTGTGAGTAAGCTTTCCTATCTCGCAGGGTTTACAAATAGAGTCATATGGCTTTGATATCTTCGAAAGATCTTTTACTGCCCCATTGTTTCTGAGCTTGATTATATGATCAAAATTTAGGTGTCCAAGTCTCCTATGCCACAACCAACTTTCATCATACTTTCTTAAGTGGCATTATTCTTTTTCTTCTTTTAACACATAGACATTGTTTTCTGTTCTTATCCCTTTTGCAACTAGCTGTCCTGAATTCACAGATTTTATTCTACAGTCTTTAGAGGTAAAAATGACTTCACATCCTTGGTCACAAACTTGACTGACACTAAGAAGATTATGTTTCAGACCTTCTACAAGAAACACATATTGAGCTTTCCCTTAGATATTAATCAAACTTACCATTCCTTTACCTTTTATTTTTCCTGGTGCATCATTTCCAAAAGTTACATTCCCTGATTTGCTTTCATTTAGAGTTAGAAACTTACTTTTGTCTCCAGTCATATGTTTGGAACATCCACTATCAATATACCAGGGGTTCTTTTTTCTTTGGGCTGATAAAACTAGTCCACACTTGTCATCTTCTTTCTTCTTCCAAACCTTGACATTTTCAACAGTGGGGATCAAATCTGGCTTGTAATTCCTTAAGCGACAATCTGCAGCTTTATGTCCATAGTTATGACAGATGTAACATTCTGGTTCACTAAATAGAAGATCATAGTGATTGTTATGCTCATAACTATTGTTATGTTTAACGTGCGTCCTTTTCCCAACCATCACATGATTTATAGTCTGAGGTTGTTTGTTGCTTGGTTGTATCGATCTTTGTTGTGGAAGATGGTTATTCGTTGAATATCTTGATTGTTCATATCTAAATCTTAAAGAACAATTTATAGCTTTGTGACCAAAATTAGAGCAGAAAAAACAATAACCATAGAAAAAACCTTTGTACCTTGAAAAAGTCTGTCTTCTTTGAGGAGGTCGATTTCTTTCATGCTGGTAATCTCTCTGATCTACAGATTCAGTTATGGTACTTTTTCTTTCATTCCTTCTTGGTGGCTGATTTTCTTTCTTTGTTTCTGTAGAGTAACTGTTGTCATGGTTTGAGGATTTGAAAAACTTGATAGGTTCTATATTACTTGGATGATCACTACTTGATCCTTCTTCATACCCCAATCTAGATTTCAACTTTGGGTTTCTTTGCTGATTTAGAATGGAGGTTAATCCTTTTGAGGCTTTAATACTTGGCAAATTTTGGTGATACAATCCCTTAAACTTCTCCATTTATTTTCTAGTTTTTACTATCTCTTCTTCTAAGGCTTCACACCTCGCTTTCTTCTCTAAAAGTTGTTGTTTCAATATGTCTTCTATTTTCTTTGCATCTTCTAACTCCACTTTTAGTAGAGAAAAGTTTTCATCAGGTTTTTCACAATTGATTTTAAACTACTTCAATAATTGTTTTTGTTTTCTCTTCTTACATCTGAGTTTGTCAATTTCTTCCAAAGCACTGATTAATTCACCTTCCATATCCACCACATATTCTTCATCATCCATTTCACCTCCTATGTGTTCATTATCAAGATCTCCCATAGCCATAAGCATAAAATCATTCACTTTGTCTTTACATGAGGAATCACTATCTATGTCTTCTGAGGAATTGCCATTATTTGCACACAAACTTTTCTTCTTACTATATTTCTTGAATTTGTACTTCTTTTCATCATCAGAGTTCTTGTCCTTTTTCTGATGGGGAAACTTAGATGCAAAATGACCTATATTACCACTGTTAAAACATTTGAAGGGAAACTTGCCTTGATATTTTCCTGATCCTTTCTTTAACCTTATCACAAATTTTTCCTCAATATCATCTAAATCTGAATCAGTATTCTTGTCTGCTTTAAAAGATGCTTCTCTAGTAATGGATTTATCTTTGTTGATTCTCATTTCATATGAAATTAAAGTTCCTAGGAGTTGATCAATGGACATAGTTTTAAGATCATTTAGTTCTTCTATTGCAGATACTTTTGGATTAAATTTGTCAATCAAAGATCTTAAAATCTTCTGAACTAAAATTGATTCTTCAAACTTCTCACCAAGACCCTTCATGGCATTCACAAGTTCTTCAACTCTTAAAAAATACTTGCTAACTGTTTCATCTTCATTCATGTTTAGTTGTTCAAACTTCAACCTAAATGTTTGAAGTTTGGCATCTTTTACTTTCTCATTTCCTTCATAGCTGCTAATAAGTTTATCTCATATTTCTTTGGCAGTTTGAAGATGAATCACCTTTACAAACTCAGCTTCTACAAGTCCATTCAAGATAGCATTCATTCCCTTATCATTAAATCTAAATTCTAACTTATCATCCTTGGAAGCTAGCACAATAGGCTTTATGTATCCAGTCTCTACTACATCCCAAACATCAACACCTAAGGCCATTAGGTATGTTCTCATTCTAACCTTCCAAAAGGCAAAATTTGTTCCATCAAACAGAGGAGGCTTACTGGCTGAAGTCCCTTCATGACTTGTCATGTTTAAGCTTACAGATCTTCCTTTAAATAAAAGGAACCCGCTCTGATACCAATTGTTGAAATTACTAAGACAACTGAGAGGGGGGGTGAATCAGTTGTTACTATGCTTAAACAATTTTAATTCAATTAAACCATTTTTAATCTTTCTCCAAGTGACCATCAATATTATACTACATATGGGAAACATAAATAATGAGCATCACTCACACATAAGATATACACAGAGATAGATTTTTCACGAGGAAACCCATAAAGGGAGAAAACCTCTTCGTCTTCAAAAAAATAGGAAATCTTTTAAGTTTTGTACATCATCTATAATTGAGCACCAACTCAATGTGAGGCTACTACCTCTGTTTTACAAGCTCCAACTTGTTTGAGAGAATCAACTCTCTGGTTTCTCTAGCACCCACTAGAAGGAAGGACCAACTCCATGAGTGTTCCAGCACCAACTTCCAGCTACATAGGCTCCAATCCATATAACAGAGAACACTTGTTCTCCCTTGCACCACCCTGCCACCCTAGTTTCTCTGGATGCAACCAGATGGAAGCTACAACTCCCTGTGTTCAAGCACCCACTTGAACCTCTGAGGAAAACAGTCATCCCTAGCACCTCCCAACCACCTTGATTACAAATAAATGATTGAATAACCAACAACACAGATAAATCAATTCTTACCACTTCTTCACCATTATGGATTTCTTCTCTGCTACACTATTCTTTTGCTCTATTCATATTTGTCTTGACTTGCTGTCTCTGTCTATCTGTTCTTTCTCTGTCCTTCTCATGCTCTTTGGTATGTGCACATTCTTCTCTCTTCACCTTTTCTCTTATGTTCAACTTCTGTTCCTTATCTCTGAGATTTCTTCACACTACGCATGCTATAGTTTTACCTTTCTACAGTTCAACTCATTTTTTAGTTAGAACAGCCAACCACATACAGTCACTGCATGTTTATTTTATACACTATGACCCCTTCAGTTACCCCTCAAATCCATAGAACAACGCTTTAGCAACTGAAACGCCAACCGTCCAAGAACCATGATTCGGTTCTGATAACTGAATCATAATTGAACAATTAATCATGAAGATCAACAATAGCCCTTCGATCATATGCTCAAATAACCAACACCGTTGGATTAAATCCACAGGGTCTTGCATTTATTTCACCATTTTGCATTTGAACTTTTCGACATTTTGACATTCCTCTAGTGAAGTGTTTCGACACTCCAACTCCCGGTATCCAAAACCTACACCAAAAGGTGTTTTTCGCATTTTGACATTTTGACATTTTGGCATTCCTGTGGTGAAGTGTTTCGACACTCCAAATCCCGTTATTCGAAACCTACACCAAAAGGTGTTTTTCACATTTCAGCATTTTGACATTTCGACATTCCTATGGTGAAGTGTTTCGACACCTCAACTCCCGGTATTTGAAACTCCAAAATGGAGTCATATCAATGGTCCGGTATTTCGGCGTTTTGCATTTTGACATTTTGGCATTTCTATGATGAATTGTTTCGACATTTCCAACTCCTGGTATCCGAAACTCCGAAATGGAGATTAAGTCATGGTTTGATGTGCCTATTTTTGGATTTCGACGTTTCATATTTTGCAACTTCGGGACTCCTGTGATGAAGAGTCTCGACTCTTGAATCCTCCAACTCCTGGTATCCAAAACTCTGAAAGGTAGATTAAGTCATGGTTTGATGTACCTGTTTCAAGATTTTAGCGTTTCGCATTTTGCAACTTCAAGACTCCTGTGATGAAGAGTCTCAACTCTTGACTCCTCCAACTCCCGGTATCCAAAACTATGAAATGGAGTTTACGCATCTAATATTTCCATGCGATCATCGCTGTGATGCTGGTCTTGCCACTTTCTCTTGTTCGTCATCGTCGGGCTGAGCTTTCCATCAATGAAAAACAAATACTCTACCTTCTGTCTGGCCATAATAAATATGCCAACATTGGAAGCACCAATTTATTTTGTTTTCCAGTTGCAACTGGAAGGAAGCTCCAACCCCCTAGTTTCTCAGGCTACAACCTGAGGGAAGCTCCAACTCCCCAATTCTATGGCTACAACCAGAAGGAGGCTACAACCCCCTGTGTTCTCTGTCTACAGCCGGAAGGTGGCTACAACCACTTGTCCTTGCCCCATCCTGCCACCTTGAAGTAGAAGTATAATGATGGAACCACTATCACACTATCACTGTGAGATATATCGCTATAAACCTGTACCAATAAATCTGAACCATACATCAACCATGCATAAACCTGTACCTCAACCTGTAATCAACCTGTACCATAAGCAAGTGCATCAACCATGCACCAACCTATACCGAAAAACCTGTAATCAAATGGTACCATAAACAAGTGCATCCAACCATGTACCAATCATGTGTCAACTACTCATCAACTATGACTCATCAATATGTACCAACATCATCAAATATACACCTCATGTATGTGCCAACTCATCAACTACTTGTCTCAACCATGTACTCAACATGTACCTCAACCTAAAGCCCTCATCAATTTCATTATCCAAATATGATTTGTAGCTCTATAATAGACTTGGTGTATATGATCACATTCCTGCAAACCTTCCTTAAATTTAACAACAAGAGACCAACATTTTCATCAAACTTTTATTTAGTCTCACATGCCTAGTTTTGGATTAGTTAAAAACCCTAACTTGAAGTAATCATAACTTTGAACCTGTAATGTATAAATATCTGAAACTGATATACAATGTTCTTCAGTGTGTTTTTTGCAATTCCTCCAGGTGTCACTACTTGGAACCTCTCAAAAAAGGAGTTATAGAAAAAATGACATACCTTGCTGAATTCTGGCTTATTCTAGAGAGCGACCTTGTAGAGCATGCCCCACATAAAATTTTAGTTGAATTGATATGAAATAGTTAAAAAGAATACTACATACCTTATCCTAACCAACACATTTGGTCTCATTGAATTTGGATCTTTTATGAAGAAGTTAATATGTTTTTACCCGAAACACTTGTTTTTGACTAGTTTCAGGACTAGCCACAAACCCTATTTTCCACGGAGTGTAACTCCCAAAATACAACAACCCACAAGATGAATTTTTTACCATAGATACTTGGGTATGTTTTCTTAATGGAATATAAATTTCATAGTCTGAAGCATTATAGAAAAAACTTTATAGTGAAAATCGTGAGATGACCCTTAAATAACATACCTTAGAAAACACCATCAAAAGAATTATCCTTCCTTGCATTTCAGCCTTCATTTCTTCACCTTCCCTCAGAAATTCAGATTAGATATCCTTGGTTACCTCAGAAACCTATAGATATTAAATATTCTCAAGTGTAATTAAAATGAGAGAGCCTTGCTTCTTATTTATACTCTCCAAGTAGCTTCCTTAAAAACATCTTCTAGGTCACTTGGCCCACTTTCCTTATTTTAGGGTTAACCCACTTCTAATTTCTCCATTAAATTTATTATTGAAATAATTTATTTTGTATTCACTTTGAATAATAATACACTCATCACTTCACTTTATTATTTACCTTTTAAAATCTCTTAAACCACTTTGACTACTTTGACCTTTTGGGGCTTCTAGATGACATATGAGGGTCCTCCAACTTTGTAAGGCCATAAATCTCAAACTGTGAGGAGTTATGTGACATTCCACATACTAACAGAAATGGATTGACATGTACTATCCATATATAATAATATTACCTTTAAATATAACAAAAATCATACCATTATCCATCAAACAAACTTGGGTCCATTACCCAAACCTGGGTTCTCCAATTTCACATGGTCATAACTCTCTAACCGTGAGGAGTTATGTGAAGTTATACATACCACCGAAAATAGAATGATAAGAAATATCCATCTAGGATAGTTTCCCTGAAAAATTCACTGTCCTTCATCTCATTATTCCACAGTTAGGCATGGGTTCTCTTACTCCGCAAAGCGTCTTCCCGTGAGGGATTTCATGATAGGGGACCACTTTGGAGTTCATCCATATTTACTTCTTGTCAACCATGAAAAAAAAATAATGAGTCATATTTACATCAAACAATATTGGGTCCATTACCCAAAAATTTTTGCTACAGGGCTTTCTTCAAGGGTTGACATCAATGACAACCAACGTTAATCAACAATGCATGTTTATATCGATGTGCTTGGTTTGTTTCCTTTGAACCTTATCTCTGCAAAACTTCAGAGTGATTTGGTTGTCACACAAGATGAGGATCAACCGATGAAGATGAATACCCAACATAGTGAGAAGCTATTGTAGCCACATAGCCTGAATGGTTATGTTAACTACCCCTCTGTACTCTGCCTCGACTGAAGAAAGAGAAATAACATCCTGCTTCTTGCTCGACCAACAGATAAGCCCGAAACTAACACTGATTGAGTAACCAGATGTGGAATTGCGATCAGTGCTATCACTAACCCAGTCAGAAATAGTAAACCTGATGATATCTAATGTAGAGTCTACTGCATAATGAATCCCAAAGGTGATGGCTCCTTGTATGTATCGAAGGATACACCTTGCATCCTTCCAATGTATCTGATGTGACTCTTTCATGAACCTGGAAACTACACCAAATACATAGGAGAGGTTTGTTCTGGAGTGTGTGAGATACATAAATCTCCCTACTAGCTGTTTGTACAGTGTGTTTTCAACTAGTGGAGTGTCCCCACCATCCTCAAGTTTGACTCATAATAGGAAAGGATTCGAAGAAGACTTGCAGTCTGTCATGTGAAATATCTCTAGGAGATATCGCACATACTTGGCCTGAGATAGTTTGATGCATGATGCATCTTGAATGATATCCATTCCAATGAAGAAGTGTAGCGGACCCATATCCATCATAAACAACCTATCATGTAGAATCCTATTGACTGCAACAATCATTGAAGTCGGGAAACCAGTGATCAACAAATCATCAAAATACATAGCTAAGAGTAGGAGTGAATCAATCGTCCTGAGCATGTAGACATTTTGTTTTGATTTAAAATGTACAAATTTCAGTGACAACAGGTAGGAGTACATCTTGACATGCCATTCCATCGGATCCTACTTGAGGCCATAAAAAGACTTCTTCAGTCGAAAGACAAAAGATGAATCATGCATAAATCCCTGGGGTTGCTCCATATACATCTCCTCAGATAGATCACCATGAATAAATGCATTCTTCACGTCCATATAATGGAATTCCCATCCCTTGGCTGTCACAATGGCAAGTGCCAATTGTATGGAATCCATCTTCACTACTAGAGTGAAGGTCTCATCATAGTCAATGCCATGCACCTGCTGAAAGCCTTTGGAAACAAGCTTTCCTTTGTATCTACTAATCTGTCCACCTACTATGCTCTTGGTCCTATAGATCCATATGCATCTAACAAGTTTACTTCTAGAAGGAAGGGGAACCAGATCCCAAGTCTGGTTCTCGAGGAGAGAGTTTTTATCCTCCTGCATGGTGGATTCCCAAAAGGGATTTCCAACACCCTTGCCATAATACTGTGGATATGAAGAATGAACCAAGAAAATATTCCTGGAGGGAAATGGTTTAGTGGCAGTGAGTGCAATAGGAGGGTCCTAAAAATCATATTGAGTCCTCCTAGTATCGGTTGGATCACGAACAAGATCCCCTGCATCCTAAAGAGTAGTCTGTGCCGACTTGGACCTTTGCTTTGGCTTTGCATCTGCATCTGAATGATCTAACTCTGCATCTAAATGTACTGACTCTATATCAGGATCATCTGATTCCTCTGAATCATAACTCTCATTTAAAGAATATTGTACATGTGCATGCTCATCATCTGGGAGGGGTGGAAGAATTAAGGTGTCTGCATGCGACTACTGAGGTACATGTGAGACACTTTCCTCGAATTGGAAACTTTGCTCAATGATAAGACGGTCCGAGGAAAGATCAATAAGTCTGTATCCCTTCACACCATCAGGGTATCCAACAAAAATACACTCAGTGCTCTGTGGATCAAGTGCTTTCCTCTTTTCAGAGGGAATCCGGGCCCATGCACATGAACTGAAAATACGAAAGTGGGTCACTTCCAGTTTGAGGCTGCTCCAAGCCATGTAGGGGGTCTTATCCTTGAAATATCTATAGGGAGATATGTTTTGGATGTAGGTTTCACAATTAAGTGCTTCGGCCCATAATATCTATGATAGTGACTTTGCATGTAGCATGCAAGATGCCATCTCTTTTAAAGATCTGTTTTTCCACTCAACAACTTCATTTTGCTGCGGAGTATAGGGAACTGTGTGTTGCAACTAAATCCCTGCCTCATGAAAAATATTCTAGATCTCATGATTTACATACTCTCCCTCGTTATCATTTAAGAGGACGTTGATTTTCTTTCCGAACTATGTCTCAACTAGGGTTTTGAAATCTTTGAGATGTTGAAAGACCTCAGATTTTTTCTAGAGAAAGTAAATCCATGTGAAACATGAGAATTCATCAACAAAAATGAGAACAAACCTCACTTTTTTGATAGATGGATCCAGAAAAGGACCCATGATGTCGCTATGGATCAGATCTAAAGGAGCAAAAGATCTTTGGTCGAATTTCTCTTGAGGGTGTTTTCCAAGAACACATCCCTCATAGACTCCTTTGGAGAAATGGATGTCTGTTAGACCATCAACCAATATTTTCTTGCTAATTTGTTGCATATATATGAAATTCAAATGTCCAAACCTTTCGTGCCATATCCTACTACTTTCATCAACATGGGTAAGAAGTAAAGAAGGACCTAGTTCATTAAATTCAGAAAATATATACAGTATAGATTGATGATTTACCTCATCGATAGCAACCCCAGAATTGGTTTTCATGTCATAGATGTCCACTGCATTTGGTGTGAATATGAATTTATTTCTGGTGTCGGAAGTTGTCATCTGATGAAAATAGAGAAGGTTGAAGGAAAGTTTGGTAATGTGCAACACATTCTCGAAGCTTCCGTTGGTGAGTTGAATCCTTCCTTTGTCGATGAATTCGACTGGAGAGTTGTCCCCCATTAGAATAGGAGTACCTTTTCATGCATCCAATGAAGAATAGACTTCTTTTATGGAATCCATGTGATTTGATGCTTCTGAATCTACAATCCAAGCATCGAGAGAGGAGTTGATGGAAATCAAGGCATGGTTAGAATTGCCTTTCTTGGGATTTTGATCTTCTAGCTTCTTCTTCTTGGCACCCTCGGGGATGCGATATCCAAGGTTGTTTTGATGAAGTATTTAAGTCATTAGATATATTTGTTTCTTCATGCATGTAGATTCTGGATGGAATCCTTTATGGAAGTACGTTCATTTATCCCCTTTTCTTCCCTTTCCCCCTTTGGATCCAGAGGCATCAGTGAAGGGTTTTGTCTATCCTTCCTTCTTCAGATGTGCATGAGATTTATTTTTATATTTATCTTTAGATTTCTGATATTGATGGCTTACATCTTTCATAGTAAGTGCATGCGCCTTTTGGCCTTTGATTTTTCACATATTAATGAGCTGGGTTTTCTCTTGTGTCAATGATTTGATAAAGTCCTCAAGAGAAGGAATCTTCCAGGTGGCTCCAGAGGTGAATTTGAAAAAATGGAATGTTGATACGAACACAAAGAATTCAGGACCAAGTTTGGAGAGAATTGTGAGAACCATTTATTTCTCCTCCTTAGATTTATCAACCCCACAAGCTTTGAGTTGCCATAGTAAATCCTTGAATTTTGTAAAGAAATATTGGATATTGTCGAAGCTTTTTGGATCCAATGTGAGAAATTCCACCTCCATCATGTGTCCCCTCATCTCATCCTATTTTCCAAATATCCCTTCCATGGTGGTCCAGGATTCATTGGGAGTCTTAAAAGAAGATATGTGAAAAAGGAGATCAGGAGAAATAAGACTACAAATTGTTCCGAATGCTTCATCCATTCGATTTAAATACTTTGATTTTTCTATGGATGATGTCGGTTCCATATCTATATTCAAGGTTAACCTGTACAATCCTATGGTTCAAAGATGTATGACTATTTTCTCCTTCCATGCAAAGTAATTTTAAGGTGTAAGAATGAATTCTTTTGAGAAATCCATCTTTCCATTGTCTTCAATCTTTTGTACTTGCAAAAAAATTGGTGTAGCTTTTGCTTAGTATTCCATCAGCTCTGATACCATGTAAATGTGTTGAACTTGCACATAATATATCTATCAAGAAAATACCACACACATTTTCAGAGAGAAATTGAGAAAGAAGAAGCAAGAGAGAAAGAATAAAAGAATTCTCATTAACTGTTATGAATAATGAATAGTTTACACATGATATACTCTGTATAACTCAATAAATGCACACTGGAGGAGAACCAATGCACCATAGTGGTGGTATAGAGTGATATGGACACACACCAATAGTTATGGGAGTGAACTACCACGTATTCTAGTCTCTCAAGAAGTTACGGGAGTGAACTGCCACCTAAGTGAGTTAACTAGTCAACCAGTCTTCAGTTAACTGACTAAAACACAGTGTAGTGAAGAGTAGATCAAGGAATCAAGGGTATTGCACTAGTATAGTGATGAAACCAAGGCTAATGCGCATTAGCATGGTGATGATCCCAATGTTGCATGGTGACAAAACCAATGCAATATCTAGACTCAACTCAACTAGTCAAACTGAAGTGTCAACTGAAGAGAATATTCTCCAGGTGGAATATTCTCCCCTAAACTTTAGGAGACTAAATAACAACTAATGAAAATAGGAAAAAACTAGGGCCTTAGAAAAAATAAATCCTAGGTGTGTGTGAAGTAACTCCAACAAGATAAGCTTGTCAATCGACTTGTGGATTAGATTGAGGATATTATTGTTGAAATGTAACAAGGGATGTCCTCATTCATGTTTTTGTGTTTTGTCATGGGGGGGACATAAAGTCATATTTCCTAGAGATGTTTTATTTGTAAAGTGACTTTTTAAATAAAGTGATTTTATAAAGTGAATGTACGTTATAACTTAAAGTGATTTTAGATTGTGAGACCCAAAATTATTTAATGAGCATTTATTACTTATTTTGTAAATAACGAGGAGCATTAAATATGAGCCCTCAGATTAGACTTATGATAGACATTAGATCGAGTTGGTTATGTAATTTATGGTTTCTTGGGAAAAGAAAAGAGTACATATACATCCTTAGGAATGTGAGAAGAACACACAGTAAAGACAAAGGAGAGAGAGATCAGATTTCTGGAGAGTTCAAGAGCACAATTTTCAAAGTTAATTAGAGTGCATGGTTCCCAAGGCAGTGCAATCATAATAGTCTGTACAAAGAAGGAAGGACAATCCATATAGTCAGAAGAAAACCCATAAAGAAAGAGGGAGGCATGATTTCCAAGGAAGAAGTCTATACAGTCTGTACTATACTTGCTGGCACACTTCGCGAGGCAGATTTTGTGCATTTATTGCTGTTGTTTTTATCTGTTCAGTGACACGATTTCCCAAAAATCGGGCTGTTGTTTGATTGTTATGTGTGGGCAATTGAATATTGCTGACACAAATTTCTAGAAATAAATCAGATTGCTGAGATAATTTCATTTGCATTTCTAATTTACAGTTGGAATTATTAAATTTCTAGGTTGTAAGAAATTTCAGATCTGCTCTTGAATAATAGAAATAATCTCTCTAGGGTTTTCCCCACGGTGGGGTTTTTGGCCTGGTCATTGGACCAAAAATAACTTCTCTATTTATTTCCTTATCAGAGTATGGGTCAGTGAAATACTTGACTTAAGTGTTTTAGCTTTCAGTTTTAAAGGCATTTATTAAAATACTAAAATCTCAGGTTAGTCAAGTGTTTGAAAAAATGTGTGAATGAAATATTTATGATTTTGTCATTAAAAATCTTCAATTATCACATACATTCATTTGGATATGATTTAATTTAAAAATAATGGAAATTCACCACCATATAACGTCATGTTGGATTCTGGTCTAGTTTCCCCAAGAGGAGCATTCTACAACCCAGTATAGGGTATATGTGTCCAATATATAACACTAATGGTCATCATAATAAAATAATAATAAAGTGATACATCAAGTAGGTTAATAACATGTGTTTCCTAGTTGGAGGTCACAAGTTTAAATTTGAAGGGATATGCTATGTACACCTATGTAAGATAATTAGTGAAATCACTATGTGGAGGGTGTCCCTTGTTCCACAAAAAAGGGAGTCTCATACATCAATTTGTTTGATGGCTATGATAAACATCAATAATATAAATTGTGGTAGATTCATTTTGATCATGGATTTATCAAGCACAAAGAGATGAAATCTCTTGAATATTTTTGCACTTTGAAGGATATGATCTCTAATAACAACATAAATATGAAGTTAAATTAAATATACATTAATAATAAATTAAAAAAAATAACTACATAAATTAACTAAATTATAATTTTTTTACACGGTCAAAGATATGATTCCTATCTTCTTCCTTTTTCATAGTGACTGGGCAAATTATATTATAATAAAATTACCACAAAAGCTGCAGTAGGTGTTACATCACTGTAATGTTAAATTTTTTTCAAAAACATTGCAGTCTAGTCCTACTACAAGCCTGCAACATAAGATGGCTTGGTCCCTATACAAAATTTCCTAGATTTTCTTAAAACTATATACCCTATAAATATTCCTAGAAATTTAATGGTGTGACAATACATTAAAACTAATAGAGTGCATAACGACTGGAAAAATCCTCCAAAATGGTTCTTGTAGGTTCAAACTCCTATTTAGAAGTTGCCATCACTTCATAAAATCCATTCACAATTTATTCTCCCTTTATCTCTCCTCCAGACGAGCACATTTCCATCCTTTGAGATGATGCTACAGACTAGTCACCTTTGTGGAAATTTAGATCTAGGTCTTGAAGGAGGCTACACTCTGCTTCCACTACTGCTATCTGCTTATTCAAATCAAACAAAGGTACCATAATTTTGACCACCTATGCTGAAATATGAATTTCTAATTCACGAGGTCTAGAAACCAATTTGAATATTGAGGACCCATTACAATACACATGTTCCTCATGAATTCTAATAGCTCAATGGATATTTTGAATATTTGAAAAATCAATTTGACTCCTATAAAAACCAAATTCTTTAGAAAAAGAGAAGGAGTCCCTAGTGCTTGTGTTGAACACACCTCCCTTTAACTTTGAACCATGAAACTGCCTCTAAAATTGAGTAACCAAAAACCTGGTAGTCTCTTAAACTCCCCCCTAAGCGCTGGCATGAGAACACCAAAGGATATGTGTGCTATTATTTCATTAGGTGGGAGTCTCCCATGGAAGTTCCATGGCTCCTAATGAACTATTAAATAGTAAACAATTCACAAAAACATAAGAAATAGAGATAAAAGATACCCAAATGTACTTGCTACAAGAAGAAACCATTATGCCACAATGAGCTAGGGAAACAAGAGCCAATGAAAGATAACTGTGAAAGGTTAATGTTTGAAGAATGCGGTAGGAAGACTCCCATCTCTTCGTATTACAAATTGTATGGTTGATGAGATATGGTTGGTGCACCATGTGACAACTTATGTAAAAAACAAGCCTTGCCATGTAATCATTTAATACCTTACGACATGTCATTGTACTTGAGGAGATTTAGGGGATGAATTGTTGTTATTATTTTCCATTCACCACAAACTCCTTGAATTTTAACCTTGCTCCATAGTTGTACCAACAATCTGCTTCATTGTTAAGATCACATAAAACATGTTTGAAGGTAATGGAGGTAAATAAACTTGTTTCTTGCCTACTCTGATATAGAATTGATGCTAAAGGATGGTCATTAAGCTCTGAGTTATGTACCATATGACTAATAATGGTTTTTGAAACTCTTATTACAACAAGATATTGCACACCTATTCCTTTGTCCACTTTAATCCCTTACCACAAAGCATAAGCTTATGTCATGTTGTTAGGAACACTACTAATATTCAAAGCATAATAAGTTCGATATGTCCCTTTAGGATCCATGATGAACCCCCCCACACCCAACATCATAGGATTCCATTTCAAAGCTCCATATTAAAACATTATACAAGAATGTTGAGCTATTTTCTAATTATCAAAATAAGATAGGCTTAGTTGAATCTATTTGAGTAGAAATTTGAAATTGCTTGAACCACTCATCTTCCTCTTCTTGTAATATTTGATACAAATTAATATCTTTACATTTGGAGAGAAAATTTTCTGCTAGCATACTTTTGTCTTTAAGAGCTACCGATGATGAAATGTCAAGATCTTGGTGAAAAATGGTTCAATTCTTGGCTAGACATATTTTCTAGCAAAGAAGTTTTGGAAAGGTTGACCGAAATCTTTTAAATAAAGGTTTACTTTGTAGATTTCCTCTGTATAATTTGTTCCAATTTGTAAGCATCAACTTCCAATATTCAGGAATCCACATTCTATAATTTATCATTTCAAATTTGGCTTGCCAAAATCTAATTGTGAAATCACACTCAAAGAAGATATGGTACTGAATCGATTCTTGATTAGCTCGCCACAATGTGCATCTTGATGGTTCCTAAATACCACGTTTTTGAAGTTTATTAGCCATTAATATTTTCTCATGCAATATAACCCCAAAAAATATATTTACCTTAGGCAAACCATTAGTATGCCATTTTTTCTTCCATATTGTTGATTGCAGAGGAAAGACTGAGTTTTGAAGTTGGTATAAATAACCTTGCTTTACACTGTATTCCATTTGTCCCTGGTCTCTCCTATTTGGGATGATTTTCTCCTGGGGTACACATCCATTTAATAAAGAAAAAAAAATGGGATTATGTGATTAAGATCGAGCGGAGACGACATGTTGATCAAAATTTTGATCACCTATCTTTTTTGTTGTTTGGAATAAAAAATGATATCATAAGGAAGAAATTTTGCATGATCATCAGTTCAAAGTGTATCTCTCAGTCTCATCTTTGTCATGCATTTTATGGAATCAAAATCCAAGTCTGTATGCTCAAGATATTCATGTTTTTCTCTAATCTCCCAATATTCCATGAAGGGAACTTCTTCCATGCACAACACTTTGTCCTTTGTCGCACACCTCATTACTCTTATTACTCCCATTCTCCATATTTATCCATTCTCCATACTTATCTCTTCACCATTTTTTTTAAATTTCCTCTCTTATCTCTTTTTTTGTATCTCATACTTTGTTTCACTTCTTCTCTTCTTATCTCTCTTCTAATATCATATCTCATGCTTATCTCTCATACCCATTAATATAATCTATTATATTTTCTCTCTTCCCCGTTAGATCATGAGCCCTTTCCTCATTCTCCATCTCCCCTCTTACTCTTGATCCTGATTCCCTCTCCCCTCTCATCTCCCCACTCTCCCTTAGTTTTATTCTCTCCCATCTCCCATCTCCCCTTTCCTCACATCACTCACCTTCCATTCCCTACAATACTCCTCCCATCTCCCCTCTCCCCTCCCACTCTATATCCTGCAGACCTTCCACACTCTCCAACCCCACCACACCTTCTCTCCATCATACCCCATGACCTTTCCATACCCACAGACCCGCCACACTCCTCACTCCTGACTCCATTATGGTCATATTATTCCTACTCTCCCTTAACATATTTCCAAAATTTTATTTACCATTTAATATTTACCCTGTTATACTAATATACATCACATCCTATCATGATGAGACATGTTAAGAACCAAATATCAATATAGCATAGAAAAACCTCAGAATAAGTACTCAACGCCTTGAAAAAGAGATAATTTCAGATAATAAGCCTCTTCGAGGGGGCAACCTCCTTTTACCCCACATAAAATTTTCAAGTACAAGATGATTCCAAATGAAAATGTCTCCTTGGTATATATAGGAGACTAGGAGGTATAATTACAACTAATGGAATAAAGCCGACATAAATAAAATAACATTACTATTGTAATATGCCCCAATTAAGGGGTAATGAGCCAATATTAGGGCTTAACATGCCCCTCCCCTTGATACAAGTGTTGTCCGCAACTCTTGAGTAACTTTGGATGCTTTTGTATAAATGACTCATCTTCCCAAGTGGAATCTTCAGTCGGTAGTTTCCTCTATTTAATGAGAAACTCTGAAATGGATCTATTCCTTAGCTGGCGAATTCTTATGTGAGTGATGGCTTCGGGCTCCAATATGATTTTTCCTTCCTCTTCAAGTTCTGGCAATATATTTTGAACTGGGATATTGTCGCCTATAACCTTCTTTAAGCATGAAACATGGAAAACTAGGTGTACTCGTGAAGATGCAAGCAACTCCAATTTGTATGCCATAGTACCAATCTTTTGCAACACCTTATAAGGGCCATAGTACTTTGGTGATNGGATTGCTTGAGGGACATCTGTTTGTATGGTTGTAGTCTTAAAAACACCCAATCCCCTACTTCAAAACTTCTTTCACTACGATGTTGATCTGCTTGTTGTTTCATGTGATTCGGTGCCATGGTCAGGTTGTCCTTTAATATTTGGAGAACTTATTGTTGATGCTCGATGTGATCTTCCACTGCTTTAACCTTATATTTTTGTTTTAGAGAAGAAGTGATGGAAGGAGGGTGGTATCCATAGAGTGCCATAAATGGTGTCATTTTTGTTGTAGTATGAAAGGAAGTGTTATACCACCATTCTGCCAAGGGTAACCATTTGAACCATTGTGTTTGTTTATCAGAAACAAAGCAACGAAGGTATCCTTCCAAACATTTGTTCACTATCTCGGTTTGTCCATTAGATTGAGTATGATAGGATGAGCTATGAGGCAATTGAGTACCCAAACAAGAAAATAATTATGTCCAAAAATGTCCAGTGAAGATGGGATCTCTGTCACTTACAATAATCTTTGGGCTGCCATGTAGCTTTTGAACTGTCTCCATGAATGTGGTGGCAACTGTACTAGCTTTGAAGGGATGAGAGAGTGCACAAAAATGTACGTACTTGGTCAGTCTATCAACAATCACCATGATGACACTCTTTCCTTTAGACTTTGGTAACCCTGTGATGAAATCCAGGGAAACCTCCTCCCAACGCTGATTTGGGATGGCTAATGGTTGTAAAAGACCCAGGGTCTTAATTGTTTCCACCTTATTTTTTTTGCAAACCAAACATTCTATCACAAACATTTGAAGATTAGTTTTAAGGCCATCCCCAAAAAAATCCTTCTTGACTCTATGGTAGGTTTTCAAAAATCCCGAGTGCCCTCCTACTAGAGAGGTGTGCAATTCCAATAGTACCTTTTGTTTGAGTTGGGAGTTCTTACATAAATATAAGGGATATTTGTACCATAGTGAATCATTTTTCCATGTAAATGTATCTAATGCATTGGAATCCTGCTGCAACCTTTGAATGAGAGTCCACACTTTTTCATCATTCTTCCATTCATCCCTTGCTTCTATTATCCAATTGGGTTGGATGATTTAGATAACACAGAGAAAGGCCTCAACATCTTCATCCTTTCTTGAGAGTGCATCTTCCACAACATTTTACTTCCCCTTTTTATAGATGATTTCAAAATCATAACCCAATATCCTGGTTACCCATTTTTGCTGTTCTTCTAAAGATAGTCTTTGTTCCAAGAAGTATTTAAGACTATCATGATCTGCTTTGACCTTGAAGTGCCTACCTATTAGGTAAGAATGCCATTTCTTCAATGCATGTACTATTGCCATAATTTCCTTCTCATAAATGGGTTTGTGTAATTCCTTTCCCTTGAGTGGTCGACTTTCAAAAGTCAGGGGCCTTCCTTCTTACATTAGGACAACACCAATTCCATTTCCAGAGGCATCACATTCCACAATAAAGGTTTTTGTGAAGTCTGGAGTGGTCAAGGCAAGAGATTTTCACATCACCTCTTTAAGTTGTTCAAAAGCTTTAGTTTCCTCTGGATTCCATGAAAATGCATCCTTCTTAGCTAGTGCCATTAAAGGTGTTGCTATTCTTCCATAGTGTCGAACAAACTTGCGATAGTAACCTGTCAAACCCAAAAATCCTCTAATATTATTCAATGTTTTGGGAATCGGCCAGTCCATCATGGCCTTAATCTTGTTAGGGTCTACCTTGACACCTTCACGAGATACAATATGACCCAAATACTCTGCCTCCTTCACTCCAAAGAAACATTTGGATGGTTTGGCATATAGTTGTTGCTCCTTTAGTAGTTGTATCACCTTGTCAACATGTCGCACATGATCCTCCCAAGACTTGCTATAGATTAGTATATCATCAAAAAATAATAACACAAATTTTCAAAGGAAGGGCTTGAAAATGGAATTCATCAACCCTTGGAATGTGGAAGGTGCATTT
>JASDQU010100525.1:32440-45586 GCA_032191745.1 Picea mariana
TTACCTTTATATTCAATCTTTGGAAGTTCTCAATGTGTTCGGTAACTGAACCCTTTTGCTTGAGATTTATCAATTGGCTAAAGAAGGTATTGCTCCTTGTATCCTCATAGTGTGCTATCATTTCTTCCATGAAAATTGTCCAAGTGACGAGTGATTTGCAAGAACAAAGCCATCGATACGATACAAATTGATTGGGTTCTAAATATAAAGAAGCAATTTATACCTTTTGTGTATGTGGCACATTATGTAGATCAAAGAATTGCTCCATCTGAAGTATCCATGTGATTGGGTCCTTGCCATCGAACTTCCTCATGTCGATATTAGGAACGTGGTTGGTATTCAACCCAAAGTTGGAGTTTCTCCATTCTTGATTTACCTTCCTTGTGTCCTCATCATGAATTTCATGGGTTTCATTTTCACTTTCAGGTGTCTTCTCTGTTACAATTTTTTTCAATACTTCCATGATCTCCTCTTTTAAACCATCCATCTTTGCCTCCAAATTAACTTCCATCTCTTGTAGTTCATATTTTGTTACTATCTTCTTTTGTAAATCATTTATGTCTCTACACATTTATTCACCTTCATCAAGAGTCCAAGTAGGATTGTCTGGAGGCTTATTTGGTGTAGAAGTTCCCTTTTTGGGTGGCATGTTGGCCAAGTATCACTTTTGAACCTTGATTTTGAGGTCGTTCTGCTAGACAATATTTCTTCTCTTGTATTTCCCAAGTTTCAACCCTTATGGGTATGAAACTTTATTTTATGTAGTTCTCTAATATTTCTTCTCTGCAATGTTATAGGTCTGATCAAAATTGGATGTGCCAAGTGGAATTTACGGTAACTTCCCCACAACTTGCTGATTTTTGGCCTTTCTAGGAGATCTCACTTGTATAGCATGGCGCACACAAAATAATTGATATAAATTATGAAACATGTACCAGAAATACTACCGACTATCCACTATCCAATGCAACTAGTATCACTCAATTTGGATACTCTAGGAAGAAGTTATTATTGGTTTACCTGGAACACCTTCTTGAGACTAGTCAATAGGACTAGTCAGATACCCTATCTTCCACAGGGTGTATCTACAAATGTAAGATGACCCAAAAGATGAAATTTTTACCATAGATACGTTACTAATTTTGGTGAATAGCCTCCGTAGTTTAGGGTCTGAAATGTTACATAAAATTTTTTATATAAAAAATTCCATAATGACTCAGTTCAGGATGATTCCAGAACCCTATCTTGCATAGGCTGTATCTCTGAAAGTAGAATTCCTCGGGAGCTAAAATTTTAACCCGACGTACCGTGATTCATCTACTAAATATCCTCCAAGATGTTTCTTCTGAAATGTTGTAGAAAACAAATTTATAGTGAAAATTCCAAGGTGTCTCAGATGTGGCAAAGAAACCCCAAGACCTTGAGCTCTGATACCATATGTTAAGAACCAAATATAAATATAGCATAGAAAAACCTCATAATAAGTACTCAACGCCTTGAAAAAGAGATAATTTCAGATAATAAGCCTCTTCAAGGGGGAAACCTCCTTTTACCCCACATAAAATGTTCAAGTACAAGATGATTCCAAATGAAAATGTCTCGGTATATATAGGAGACTAGGAGGTATAATTACAACTAATGTAATAAAGCCGAAATAAATAAAATAACATTACTAATGTAATATGCTCCAATTAAGGGGTAATGAGCCAATATTGGGGCTTAACAAGACATGTGGCATCCGATCACACTGAGACACATGGCAGGTGACTGGGTGACCAAAAGTTTACTAAGTCATGAAATTTCCTAAGGCATTTGAACTGAGCCACGACATCCATAAGCTCCTTTAATTCACATGAATAATATGGAAGGCCTTTACAATATAAACACCAACTCTTCACCTACCACAATACATGTGGTACTAAAAAGGGTAAAGTTAAATCAAAGGATGAGATTGATCCACGAATTAGATTGATGACTACCGAGCAATGATCTACCAGAGCTTATAACTCATGATCTAGACGTCTGTTTGGGGAAAGTGATACCTTGTTATAAATTTAATTCAAAAAGGAAGACAATGGGACCTATTTCAGTGGATGAATTTGTCCATAATTCTTCCAGAAATTAAAACATCATTCAACTTTGTTTTCATGACTTGCTGAGAAATCTGTTTGGAACATGGACTTCCCGAGGCTATAAGTGTTATAATTGAAAATGCAGAAAACACAATTCACATATGATAATTAACAATCACACAGATAAGAAATACAAGGATTTCACGTGGTTCACCCAAACGTTGGGCTACATCCACCATGCATAGGAATCTGTTGTCTTATTATTTAGATTATGGAGATTACAATAGACTTACAAGTTCTCACTCTGTCTCTCTTTCTCATTTTCCTCAACGTGCTTACATGAATTTATACATTCACAGAAGAAAATGATTATTAAATGCAATACCTATCCATATTCTAACTTGGTCTATCTGGTTGTAACCAATGCAAAATAATAGGATCCAAATCCATCCTGGAGGAATTCGTTGTCACCAAATCCCAACAATCTCCACCTTGACAACAATTAACCTAATACCTTGCTCCTTCCTTTTGTTCATCACCTTTTCTGCAATCCAAGAGAATCCAAGCACCACTGCATCTTCTCTAATAAAACTAGTTTCAGGATCTCACTTGTGTGACTTGTATGAGTTTGGATTTTCTGAGGGGTCGCTCCACCTCCAACATGTTTTCCACAACTATGTTGTGAGACATATTTAATGATAGATCTCCTTCTATCCAAGACACCTCTATTACAATATACATTACAATTATCACAGACCACCTAAGTGTAACCATTATAGGTGACATTTGTGCTTCTCAAACGCCGAAGCACCCATGTCATTGCAACACCTGAATTTGTCACATATCTGACAACATCATTAGCATGTGAAACATCTAGTCTTAACCATTTCATCACATACAACAGACGTCCTATTGAATTTACACAAGAAATAACCTTTTCTTCTTTATAGACAAGACCTATGCTTGAAGAAAACTTATAATGGAAAGCAAGAGGGATAAAAAATGGTTTTACAATTTTCATACTGAACTCCAACCACAACTTACCATTACCATCTCTATGTACTTCCATGCCCATAATTTGTTTTGCTACTCCTTGATCCCTCATCTAAATTGTCCTGTCCACTTGAGTCATTTTCTTACTGATTTTATCCATGCTTCGGCTTGCATCGAGGATATCATCAGAAAATAAAATCAAGACTATGAATGTACTATAAACTGTATATTCATTCCTACCCTTTGAAAAATTCTAACTCACTATGAAGGATTCAAACCTCTTGTATATTTTTCTGGGTACCAATAGGCCATACAATGATTTTTCTAGCATGCAATCAAATTTACCATTGCGATCTTGAATCAAACCTTTTGGTTGTTGCATACATACTATATCTCTTTCAATGATGAACTTGTGAGAAGTAGGATCCCACACACAACATCCCTTTATACCACCATCATAACTTGCAGAGATATAAAACAAACAGAAATTCGGAAAAAAAGATTTTAAGTCTGGAAATGATTTACTGCTTACCAGTACCTGCAATTCTTTCTTTCTCTTATGACCTTGATGCTTCTTCCATAAACAAGAAGATACATCTCTCACTTCAAATGCTACTTCAATACTCCCTTCCATCTTATAAAGGTTATCAACCTTTTTTTCCTTCATCACTACTAAACTACCTTTCGACAATGTGAGTGCTCCACCTTGACCTATATACTTATATCCACAAGAATCCAACACTCCCAATCAAATAAATTTTGATTTAAGCTTAGGTACATATCTAACATCTGTTAATTACCTAAAAATACCATCAAACATCCTGATTCTAATACTGCCAAACCCAACAATTTTACAAGGAATACCATTTTCCATAAACACTACACCCTCATCAACAGATTGGTAAGAAATGAACCAATTTCTATGTGATCACATGTGGTGGGAGGCACCTGAATCTAACAATCATTCTTCTTGATATTTTAAATTACAAGAAACGGATAAAACTTGATCAATAATACTTGAATTTGTTACAACCAAATTTGCTTTCTTCGTAGAGTTTTCCTCTGATTCCTTTATTTTCCAGCAATCTTTCTTGATATGTCTTGTTTTTCCACAATACCATCATTTTTCTTTACCCTTTCTGTGTCTTGACTTAGATCGAGAATTTTTTTTCTCATTCTGCTCTTTTGTTTGACCTCTGACCAAAATCATCTCTGAAGTTGAGGTTTCTTTACTAGATTTTCTCCTCATCTCCTCAGCCATCAAAGCTCCCACAACAGAGTCATAATCTAAAACATCTGTTGAGCTAAAGCTAATAGAGGTGACTAGATTATCCCAAGGCTCAAAAAACAAACACAATAGTGTAATAGCCTTATCTTCATCTTCAAATTTAACTTCCATACTAGTCAATTGAACTATAAGGGTATTGAAGGTATTTAAATGATCAACAACTTTTGTACCTTCTTTCATCTGCAAACTGTACAACTGTCTCTTCAAGTAGATCCTGCTTGTCAAGGATTTATTCATATATAGACTTTCCAACTTGCTCCATAAGCCTGATGTTGTATCCTATCATATGATATTAAACAAAACATCATCCACCAGACATAAACGAATAGTACTAAGAGATGTTGCATCCAAATCTTCCCATTCCTCATTCGTCATGGCTGTTGGTTTCTTTGACTTGCCTGCCAATGATTTTTGCAATCCTTGTTGCACCAGTAAATCCCGTATCTTGAGCTTCCAGAGCTCAAAGTTGTTTTTACCGTTGAACTTTTCAACTTCAAATTTTGAACTCTGCATCTTAGGCATTAACACAAAATCTCCTAATGCCCAAATCACTGCTTATAATAACCAAGGCCTTTTAAAAAAAAATAATATAACCTTATACTCAAAAGGTTGAACCCAAAAAATTAATGGTGAAAAATATTTAAAAAAAATATTTAAAAAATATTTTTTAATTCTTGATAACAAACCTTTTATTAAATCCACGAAAGAAACTCCAACTCTTTAAAATAATAGCTAAATATCTTTATGATGTCATAACTTAAACCCTTTTAAAAAAGGAAATTCAATTCTTTGACAAAACTCAAAGAATTCTCGTGACTTTAAAAAACATGCCCTTTTAAAACATGCGAAATTTGAAAAAAGGAGATCATGAATTTTGTTTTATTCTTAGTATATAATATTCCAATTAAAACATGTGAATCATATCTTAAGGGAGCCATCGCTGCACCTCTCGATACACCTAGAGTGCGATGATCTTAAAGAGTCATCGCACTGTACCACACTCCTGGACTACGACGATTCCGGGCTTTCAAATGCGCGAGAAGTTTGACTAGTATGATGTCGCACCCTTCTAGAGGAGGGACCTGCATAGATGTTGAACTCGACGCACCTCAAACAGATTTCACTCCTGTGGCTCCTCCGAGAATTTGAAACTCCTCCAACCAGCTCTGATACCACTTGTTAGAAGTGAAAATGCAGAAAAAACAATTCACATATGATAATTAACAATCACATAGATAATAAACACAAGGATTTCACATGGTTCACCCAAACATTGGGCTACGTCCACCAAGCATAGACATCGATTGTCTTATTATTCAGATTATGGAGATTACAACAGACTTACAAGTTCTCACTCTATCTCTCTTTCTCATTTGCCTCTACGGGCTTACATGAATTTATACATTCACACAAGAAACTGATTATTAAATGCAATCCCTATCCATATTCTAACTTGGTCTATTTGGTTGCAACCAACGCAGAATAATAGGATCCAAATCCATCCTTGGAGGAATTCGTTGTCACCAAATTCCAACAATAAGTTGAGATACAAAAATCCAAATTTCAGTTAAGAGGACTCGTTTGAAAGTTGGAATGATGAATATTAGTAATTATAGAATGGTTTCCATGGTTGAGAAGTCATTTATCATTCTCATAAAATTAAAACATAGTCCACTTTTCTAGGAAGTTAGTTTTAAAGTATTGAAATAAAATTTCATTAAATAACTTTTATTAAATATTGAAGTGGGTCCCAATCAGAGGCAAAATTTTCAATGACATAAATTCATTAATAATCATTCAATAAAAAATTAATATAAATGATTTAATCTCTATTTCAAGAAGAGGCATGTGGGAATTTCTAGAAGAAAAAAAACCCTAACTACTTCGAAGAAGCATCGAGAGCAGATTTAAAATAAATAAAACACCATCAAAGAAAGGGTTAGAGGTTCAGATTATCAAAGGGTTCAGATAATCAAGATAATTTTTTTCATCCATCAATATGCAACCAACTCTCTGATAAAAAAAATTATCTGCATTTTTCTTGCTTCTTATTTCTGAACTAAGCATAAGGATGAGTTTTGAGTGTTTTTATTTCATTCTTCCAGATCTCTTTCTAAAATATCATAGGAGTATTTTACAACCATATATATGATTGATAAATGTAAATCAATGTTGTCTAATTGATTCATGGGGGTTTAGTCCTTGCATTTGGAAAGCTTTATTTCTAAGTATTAGTCAGTTGGTTTACTGTAATATTTTGTAATGTGAGATATCTTTTATGTATTAAAATCCACAAAGAACTATTTCAGGGTTTAAATTTAATGATTTCTCAAGATCTTGGGATTTCTGAGCATGATATTTTTGGAGTATTTACATCAAATTATTTTCAGTTTTGAATGAAATACTCATTTAAAGTTACATGAAGTGATCAACATCATTTCTCTCTTTTTCTTGTGAGAAAATATGGTTTCATATTCTACTTGCATGTGTTTTAGAAGGATGTTATAATGAATCTAAGCACACATTTATCTTGAAATTTAAGCCTTTCTTTATCTTTTTATTATAAAGAAGTTTCTTGGTCCATTTCCAAGAAATTTTTTCTCTCAAGAAGAAATATAATTAACAAGAGTCATTTTATGTAAAAACTAAAGAAATAAATATCTGGGGTTTTTTGTTTAACATTCTCCCTTTTCACAGCCCAGTCCAAGAACATCAAGATACATCTTTTATACAAACATAGAGGAGTACCACCTCTTTAAAAACATAGGGGGATTTTATCCTCATGGGTTGTTGTTTGGATTTTGACCAATCTGAACATCAACATGACCCTAAGTGCCAACCTGTCCACTGACCAATTTATCCATTACAAGAAGAGATGTTTGATAATGTTTTAAAATTTTGATTTTCCATCCATTCTCTCAAAGGAAAAATCTCACGATGATTATCCAAAACCTCCTTACCCACGATGTTATCTATCCAAATGTTGATTCTTTTCCCATTACCTGGAACCCAATATAATTTAGAGCACAAAAATGGTATTGCTACTTATAAAAGTTGCCATATAGGATGGCCTTTATTTATTTCAAGTTGTGAGTCTAAACAATTCTTGTGAGGGTTTGCAAAATATTTTTTATGGAGGATATTTTTCCACCAATAATTCTGTCTAGATATGAGTCTCTAGAGAAACTTTGTGCCCAAAGACATATTTACTAAAGAAGGATCCTCGATTCCCAGTTTGCCATTTTCGTTAGGAGCCCTTACAATTGTCCAATTACCCAAGTGAAATTTCTTGGTATTTATCTTTCCCCTTGCCATAATTTTTTTTGAATCTCTTAAGATATTTACTACATGACACTTTTTAGAGATAGAAGGGCAGACTACTAAAATATAAGGAATATAGAGAGTATATATTTAATTAGGACCGCTATTCCACTAGTGTTCCCCCCATTGCTAGAACTTCATCTTAAATTTATTATACACTCTACCATCCTTTAGTAGTGTGATTAATGAGACTAATAGGAATCCCATGATATCCAAAAGAGGTATAGGATTCTTTATGTGGAAACATTAAGAATCTAGAGACTCCTTGCATGAATCTTTGACTTACATTCCATTCATAAATTTGGATTTTTTTATAATATATTTTTCCTCTCAAAATTGATGTGAAGAGGTCTATAAAATTTTGAAATGGGTTGCAATGATAGTTGAAGCTCCTCCCAATAAGACATTTTCATCAACAAATTGGGAGTGATTTATGCTTTTGACACCTCTTACCACTTTCATCCCTGAAAAATTTCCAGATATTCCTTCTGATTCCAATTTCCTATTTAGTTAGTTTCCATGATGATATAAATAAGATGTGATAAAGAGAATCCTTGATGGATTCCTCTACCTCCTTTGAAAAAGGAGGTGTATCTTCCATTCACTAAAGGGGAGATCCACATATTATAGATACATGATAAAATCCATTGTATGAAGGAGGGATATAAATTTAATTTGAAAAATAAAAATAAAATAAAAGAATGATGAACTCTATCAAAAGCATTATCCATGTATAATTTGATGATCATACCTTTATCTTTGTTTTGTTTGCTGGAGTGCACTTCTTCCTGAAACAAAATAATTTTATACACTATTTGTCTTCTCTATATGAATCTACCCTAGTTTTTAGAGATTGATTTGGGAAGAAAAAGTTTCAACCCATTTTCTATTATCTCAGATAACACATTATAAGAGGTGTTATACATCGAGATGGGTTAGAACCTTGCGAAAAAAAAAGTATTATCTTCTTTCAGAATGACATCCAAGAAAGAGGAATTAGTGTTACCTCCAATCCTAGATGAATTTTGAACATATTGGAACATCCACTTGATATCAAATTTTATAATATCCCAACATTGAAAAAATGAATTATAAAATTGTTTGGTCTCAATTCTCTATCTAGTTCAAGTCCCGAACCCACCCTTTTGATTTCATCTTCTATTATCTTCCTCATTAGTTCCAAATTATCATTATGTGAAATAACCTTCAGAATATTTTCAAGCATGGATTTGGTGTGTATTGGGTCAAATCCCTTTGTTTCAGTATACAACACATCAAAATTTGCACAAGTAGTCTCTTTAATTTCTTCAAATTGATTAAAGGTCCAACCATATTCTAGAGAATTTTCTTTAACAAAATTGTGAAGAGCCCTGAAATTATCTTGTCAGTGAAATAATTTTTTATTCCTATCTCTTGAGCCTAACCAAATACTTCTAGATTTGAGTCTCCACCATTCTTCCTCTCTTCTTAGTGATGCTGTATATTTTTGAAAGGCTTCCTTTTCTTTATTTAAAAAATCAGTTGTTATTTATTCCTTCTCCAGTTTGGAATGAATGCCATCCAATTGGGATTTGCAATCTTCTTTGTCTTTTCATAGGGGGTATGATGTATATTTACCCATTACTTTAGGGAAATATTCACTATATTTAGTTTCTATTCCCATCTGAAAACTAGAGAACTTTGAATCCACTTTTTCTATTCTCTTTGAATAATATTCATAGTAGTTTGTTTTGGATCATGGAATTGTAACTAGGCTGAGCTTGTACTCGCATGACACATGGTCGATTATGACCGCTACCACTATAACCTCCAAGTCTTCCCACATTACCCATTATGTGACACACAAGGTAAGCTGAGGTTTCGATCCAATGACCTCACATAACATAGTGCCTTAACAATGCACTCTATCATCGACTGATATACACCCCAAGGGATAATATTCATAGCAGTTTCATCTTGAAGCCATTGTGGATTAAATTTAAAAGGTATTGGCCCATAGTTATAGGAATATTGAATCGCCAGAATAATTGTATTGTGACCTGATGTCACATAGGGAATAATTTTGGAGAATATTTAAGCCATTGTGAATTAAATCTAAAAGATATTGGCCCATAGTTGTAGGCATCCTAAATTTCCAGAATAATTGGCTTGTGATCTGATGTCACCTAGGGAATAATTTTGGAGGAGATCAAACTTTTAGTCAATAAAAATTCACTATGGATTAAGAATTGGTCTAGGAAGTTTGTAATGTGGCCTGATCCTATTGTTTTGTTCGACCAAGTATAAATATATTTAATATGTTTAACATCTACCATATCCCATTCTCAGATCAAGTCTTTCCTATGCTTTCTAAATGGATCTCTTTCCACAGTTCCACCTATTTTTTTCCTTCTGATTGAGGGTCACATTAAAATCTCGTCCCATTATTCTATTTTGAATATGTCTTGTATTTTGTTTTTCTAACAAAGACTTCTAATTTTTTTTTCCTTATATAGAACCATGACATACACATTGAAAACATTTATTTCTTACTTGATTGATTTTTTACTAAAGATTTTAGCAACCAATGTTGGTTTTGGAGTATTGAATCTAATTTCTATATATGATTTTTCCAAACTTTTTAAAGGCTTATTGAGGCACTTCTTGAGTTTATCACTAGACCTTCACTTAATCTCCATTGTTGCTTGCATATTTTCACCGCTTCTTCAAATTCTAGTTTGGTCTCCTGGATTAGGAGGATAGAGGGTTTTTCCATTATTATTTGATCTCTTATTGATTCTATATTGTACCTACTACCCCTTCCATGATTGTTACATGAGGTAAGGTTCATTAATTACCTGAGGGATTTGATATCCCACATCTTGGTGGGTTTGTTGGACTTTATTTCTTGATATTCTTGAATCCTTTTTTTTAATTTTTTATAACCGAAACATAATATATTCATTTGAAAAAGTAGTTGCACTGAAGCTAGAAATGAATTACATCTAATTGATTACATGAGAATTCAATAGAGTTGAACACACATCTAAAAACATAAAATTCACCACTAGACAAGAATTTCCAGTTGGCCTACACGTGGCCTATCTAACATATTTACCAAAAATACATATGATGCTACAATTCATACTACTGATGACATAGATGAACACTGCCTTGTTCTTCTATCCTTCATTATATTGAGGGGAAATTGGACCTTTTATTTCCATAGGATCATGAAGATGGTGCATTGTTTCATCTTCCTTTAGTGCTACTTGAAGTGAATTATGTATTCTCTAGTTTTTAGAAGCCATGGAGAGAGATTCCACTGTCTGGGAGAGAAATAAAATACAAATCCTAATCTAATTGACGAAAATACCATCAAGATACTACTATTGGCCTGACTGATATCCTCATGTCAATTAAGGACTCGACAAATTTCTCTGATGTCTTCATTGTCGATAATTGATATTTCCACAAATTTGATAGAAATGAAATCTAGGAAGAAAACAAAGATCCCAAGAGAGAATAAATACAACCAACAAAGGGGTATCATAGGCCTTAAAATAGAGAATAAAGGTGAGCCAGGAAACTCCAAACCAAATGAGGATAGCCCATCCACGGGGCATGTAGAATATATTGACCGAAAAAATAACTAAAACCATTCAAGAAGCCCCAAACACACATAAATATGTTCTATATAATTTCGAAAGGGAAAAGGCCAAATAACTTGAACTTTCCTTACCAAAATATTGAGTTTTAAGTGGAAGGTAGAATTTCCCAACATTGAGTAAGGACAACTTCCCAACACCACAAACCAAGCCCATTCATTTTCCTTTCAAAATCACAATTCTAGAGCTAGCTCAAACCACCACCAACCAAAGATAGGTGCAAGCATCAAAGAAACAAGAAGGGATTGAAAAGATGGAAAAAAATTTCCACCACTACATAAGATAATAACCCAGAGAACACATATACCTCAATTAATACCTCAACCAGTAAGCTTGAAACCATGAGATTAGGAATTCACCCCTGTAGAGAGACTGCTGCCACCATATTCCCACATTTACTGAGTCGATGCATCAAGGAGCATTTATTAATCATGAATTGAGATCACCATCACATATGGTAATGAAGAATGAATCTTATCATGCCATATTTCCAAAGGCATGACCAACTGAGTTGCATTGAAGGATTTATACTAAATGGTGTGCTCATTTAATTACCGCTAATTAATCAATTTAGGGGATTAGACAACACTTTAACTCCCCATTGTTTAACAATGTTCTAGGGCTTAGATCTAAAGCTAACCTATCCTAGTGATCTACCTCTTCATTTAGCTCATGCTTGATGTGAAAAAATGAGACCTTTTAAAATAGATCAAGTTCATAATTAATTCTAGAAATGAGAGTTTCTAGCTTATTCCCCACTAGATTATATTGATAAATAATTTGCTTAATGATTGACATTGAATTTCCAAATATCATTAAGGATATAATTCCATATCCCTTGGTGATAGAAATACCACAATATAGTGAGTATTATTTTTCTATATTATTCAAAAAATTTCCTAGACCCTAGGTGTGATGGGAATCTTATCTCCTCTAGATCATGAAGACTCCCCACTACACCTGTCAACCCTTTATTGAATCCTTGACCCATGGTTCTATCTAATGTAGTTTTTGTGCCAAATTCCTTTGATTTATTTTCTATTATTTCTCTCACTTCTTTATCTGGTTTTCAACCTGCATTTTTATGGGATTTGTCTTCTATTTCATCCTCAAATATCTCTTCTTCTTCTAATTGTTGTTGATATTCTTTGCAAGTTATCATTCTTGAGGATAATATTTATTTTTTGGATTTTGTTCTATTTCCTCCTAGTGGTATGATATATTACTTTCTTACTTGATAAAAGGAAACATTTCATGGTTTTATTCCAAGATAGGATTTAAGAAACGGACCTTTGATCACATAGGAAATTCAACCAACATCTCAATTTGAGGGAAGTCCAAGACATAGTCTCATACCTATTTGACCCAACATTTAAAACTCCCTCCTTTGGTCGATCTGGTGATTTATTGGTTATTGATTAAGAGTAAGACTTATTTGGCTCAATCACCATGTGCTTCATGCCATATTGACCTAGTCCTAAAGGATTTGATTTTCATTCTCCTATTGAGGTTACTTTGGAGGATGTTGGAGCGATGGTTGGTTTAGTGTTATTGATCCAAAAAATTATAGCCCAATCACTTCACCAACACAAATCCTTTGCACAATGTTGACGGGCGAAATTAACCGCTCGTCAACTGGAGGAGTGGATCCGGTCCGGGGTTGTATAAATAACCCAAGTTGTTTGGAATAATCCACTCCGACGGGTTTAGCGGCTTCGTTAGCCGATCTAAGTCCTATGAAAACGAAAGAAAAACTAAGCTAAAGAAACTAATCTAAGTGAAAAACAACTTCGACAAACTATATACAAATTTAATATATATATAT
>JASDQU010100525.1:59589-144435 GCA_032191745.1 Picea mariana
AAAAAAAAAATGTATAGAACGTGCATTTGAAAACCTCATGCAAAAAATCCCTTGGGAGACTAAAAAAAAGTAGGAAAATCCTATTTGATGGGAAAGCAGTCTTACTCGTGGTACCTTGGGTTAGGGTTGATTTAGATTTATTTATCTCTTTAATTTCCATTTAATATCTTCATGATGATACTGCATTTTTGAAAATAAATGTTCAACTAAAAGTAAAGAGAAAATGATTAAGGGGAGTTCCATGACAACAGCCGTGTTATGGTTCTTGTGGTGCACTCACTTGCGTTCATGACTGCATTATTACAAAGAGAAATAGTGAGAAATAAAACTGAAAGAAAACCTATTCCTAAACCTACCCTAACTATTAAATGAATCAGGATACTACGTGAAGTCATGCTTCCAATGTAGCCATCAGAGTAACTCCAATCATGCAATGGAAACAAAATCAAACATTATTAATAAGAATGGTGATATATCAACAAATGACAGAAACATATCACACTTACCTTCATAATCATCATCTAAAAACAAAGTAAGCATGATCTTACCATTTCCTTGGATATTCTTGTTGTACGAATCCTCCAGCCATTGCGCAATCTTGTCGTGATAAGGGTCATAATGGCATGGGCGAGTGTAAGTAGGTTTGAAAAACTTGTTAGGATTAAGAGGAAATGGAATAACCATCAGCCAAGGCTGAAATGCCCCATCCTCCTAACAGTTCTCTAAGTACTTATTAATTTCTTCACATGGAGGATCTAAAAGAAATATGTCACGCCTACTTCCAAGATATTTAGGTAAAAATAAAGCAAGCTCAACTTTGTCTTTATTATGAATTTTTTTATATATGAATATTGAAGCCATCCTAAGATCCCGTCACAAAAATGGGGATGCAAACCATGACTTTGATGAAACAAATATATCAATGGGAAACTCATCATAGAAGGATTCGTGCAATCAATTGGATAATTGGTTTGAATATTTCCTTCGATGAGATTGATCATTTCAAAATGTGAAGTATAAACATTAAGATTCGAGCTAAGCAAAGAATGAATATGAAACGTAGAACGTTTGATCTCCATAAAATATAATGCATTGTCCTTTTCAACAATAAACTATGTAAAATCATCTTGCAACATGTCCTCTTCCCATATGAGTGATGAAAGTGAACAAGCGTCAAATCTGAGTTTATCAATGTTAGGTTTGGAATTAATTTCACCAAAATTTAGAATATTGAAAGGATATGATTGTGGCGGAAAAGAGTAGGATGTTGTAGGTAAGGTGTCAAGTCCAACAGAGTCTAGGAAGAGATCAGGATATAAGGAATAAAAGGAATCAGACATAAGCACATGAACAGAATCTCTTGAATTAACAATGGTATTCTCAAGAGATTTCTCTTCACCTTCTTTAAAACTCTTACTCTGTTTTGGTGACGAATACCTCAACATGATATGATCATCTGGATTTGCCTTTTGTGCGATAGATAATTCAAAATTTATGTGACAAGCATCTAGTCTTTCCTATGAACAAAGTGCATTTTGAGGATGAGGGTTTAAGGTTTCTTCTTCTAGTTGCATATCTTTTTCTCTAATCAGTTTCATAGGAGTACTAGAACATTCAAGATGATTTTCGTCGCTTAAGTGTTCTTCAATGACTGATTTCAAATGTTGATTAGAGAATGAGTTACAAGAATGAGGATATTCACCTTGAGCCAGAAATGAATCTTCTTCCATACTAGTCGAAGACTGAAAATACAATGATTCAGAGGAAAAACTAATTTGGTTTTCAATAAGAACCTGGTAAATAGATTCTACCTCCCTGGCTTGTTCAAAATTATCTGAAGAATTTTTCTCTTCTTGCGAAGAAGATTTTTCTTGCAGTTGAGTGATAGGATTTGCAATTGGTTCTTCATTCGTGATTGAACATGACTGGATGGAAGGGATGGAAGCATCATAGAAGAGATTTAATGCTAATGACATGTCATTGAGATTAAATTTACAGAGGATATGATAGACTCTTGTCAAAAAGTCTTTTGAAGATGAATCGTCGTTGATTAGCGAAGTATGAAATTCTTCACATAATTGATCAAAATCATAAATTTCAAACGCATCTAGAAACTCATCTACAAATTGAAACCAATAAAAAATGTGACATGATGGAAAGGATTCAAACCAATGTTTGATCCGACCTCTAAAAGTAAAAGAAAAAAGTCTGCATAAAACTCTTAAATCTGAGATGTCATGTTTGATGCATTTGCACCAAAACTTGTTAAGGTGGTCTTTAGCAGATATATTACCTCCACCATCAAAGGTGAGTTTGGACAAGCGAGAGACTGTCTCATTGGGAACATTGGGTAATGAGAAGTTGAAATCATGTTCCAACACAGTGATTTGGGGAGCCATGGGGGAAATTGGATACATTTAAAATAAAGGCTCCTACAAGGCCGGCTTGTCAGTCGACCCTCCTTCTAGTGCCATTTTTTGACGGACGAAATTGACCGCTCGTCAACTGGAGGAGTGGATCCAGTCTGGGGTTGTCTAAATAACCCAAGCCGTTTGGAATAATCCACTCCAACGGGTTTAGCAGCTCTGTTAGCCGATCTATGTCCTAGGAAAACGAAAGAAAAACTAAGCTAAAGAAACTAATCTAAGTGAAAAACAACTTTGGCAAACTATATACAAATCTAATATATATATACAATTTACTAACTAATCTACAACAATAATTCTACCTATTAAATGTTCAGTTGTCAATACAATTAATTCTCCATTATACATACAGTATTTACAATATACAAATTTTGATCGAAATCTACAAAAAATCATATGTAAATTGTCTTACGACAGCGAAGCTACAATTTTTTATTTTTATAATTTTTATGAGACAGAAATAAAATGACAACTATCTAAGCTAAGCAATAACATAACAATCCTAACTGTAAATCTGAACTATAGAGATGAAATGATAGCTATCTAACTGAGTAATAAAAACAACAATCTATATTATCTATCTGTCTAAACTGTAATGAATCCTTATACTAATTAAACTATTAAAATAAAATAACAGACTAACCTGAAATTATCACCTCCTACTTGTCTTGCGCATAAGCATCTGCGTTCATTGTTTGATGAGGTAAACCGCATCAGATCTTCCAATACTTTGTGTAAACATGAAGCAACAATGCTTCAGAATTGCTAACGACAGAACAGATAAAGGATATGGCAACAACAATTTTATAATTTACAAACAATCACATCAAGATAAATCCCTCTGCAAAGATTTGTACATAGTCGTTCATTTAACAAAGAAGATAAACCTTCTTCTCATTAAATTAAAACAGAGTAATTGCTGTAAGTAAAATGAGATACATCAAATATGGACAGAATTTGAATCATATCGCATCAACCTGTAACAAATCTTGATATCTAAAGTAGTCAATAATTTGATTACAAATTAAAATGCACAAAACTTGAACAAAAGTATGATAAATTGAAAGCTAAAGCTGTTACAAAAAATCCACATTCATTCGAGTCTGTATAATCATAAGTCCATAGTCTCTGTTCTCCCAATAGTGATGGGTTGTTTACAAAAAATAATAAGTATTTAAAGGCCACAGGGTGAAACAATCCCCGTGGGAATCATCAAAAGTTGTTTGCAAAAAATATGGGAACAATCTCCCAGATTCCTATTTCTGCCTAAGACTAACAACCTAAACCAAAACTATGTAACAAAAGGCATGTTCTAAACTGCCACAACAGATCCAATTCCCATTGAAATTCGTGTGTACCTATATATGGACAAGAATAAACAATTTTAGATATTGTTTAGTTGTAAAATCAACAAAAATCCAAATTTTATGACTAGCTACAGAATCTCACGATTCTGTAGCTGGTCATATTTACAAACAAAATCGTTTTAAATTAATCCACTGATAACAGAAATGTATGCGATCTATCAAACAAACCATTAATTACTAATTCAAAGCAAAGCAAATCATTCACACTAAAACAAACCAAATCTTTTATGCCAATTCAGAACAAACGAAATCGTATTGAATCAATTCAATCGAAACAGACTATATTCGATTTATCAAACAAATCTTTGATACTAATTCAGAGCAAACACAATCAACTATGCTAATTCAAAATAAACCAAATCATTCAAAAATCAATGTTGAAATAACATGCCTTGGTTGTAGGGATACGATTCGGTCAGGACAATTTCGAGTTAACAATGGCAGTGGCTGCCTCAACATGTTTGAGCACGATAGAACCCGTGGTCTTTTGCCTCTTATCGTTGGCTTGTAGTCTATCATTTTCCTTAGAAAAAATAGTTACCCGGTCCTCTAAGGGCTTAATTTGGGATTGCAACAGAGGGACATCCGTATAGTATCATCGGAGCCACGAGTTACATTCATTGCACTGTGATTGATCAGGCTAAGTCACTGTAGGTGAGGGATCTTTTAAATTACCAGGGGTTCCACTGTCAAACTTGATCCTAGGGAAGTTAGGGTCACCTTTTAGGCACGGTGGGAGGTTATATATGTATTCATAGGGTTCGACAGAACAGAGGCTATGAGATTAAGGGTACTCCTCGATCAAAAATCGCTCAATCTCAGAACCTGAATCTTCACTCAAAATAATAGGCTTCTGGTCTGTGTTTTGTTTGGTCTTTTTACAAGCGCACCTAGATACCCAGCATGCATCCTTCTTACCTTTTCTATTGACATCGGTCTTACCATTTCCCTTTTTTCTTGCAGGCCTCTTAACAGGATTAGCATTGTCTTTCGAACATGGGCCAAGCATGGTGTCAAGTAGGTCAACGTTGGGGTAGGTCGAGTGTTCGACAATGGGTAGGAGGGTAGGAGATGGCATGGCAGGCCCGACAAGGGTTTTGGTGACCACAATCTTGTCCACTTGACCACATTCAGGAGTGGTAAAGCCATTCCTCAATAAGAAAACTTTCCAATAGTCACCACTCAAACTCAAATGATGAACAATAACGATTTTAATCAAATAGTGATGGAAGAGGCTGGTGTCAGCCTTCTCCCTCTTATAACGTTTAGCCATTTTATACAGACTGCGTAGGAGGTAGTGAGGCATATTCAAAGGGAAATCTATGAAATTCATAAGCAGCCGGAGATGGTAAAGAAACGCTAAACCATATCTACCTTCACAAGTGACAAATTTCTTAACAATGGCCAACAAATCATGAAATTGAGACTTAAGGGCTGTGACTGGCATACCTTTATTACAACTGATAATTTTCCTCGAGGTAAACAGGAGTGGCCATGACACTTCATCCACCTTCGAATTCTTAAACCACCTATGCCCCTTGGCTGGCAAACCTATGGCTAAGCTAAAGAATTCTTCATTCAATTCAAATTGGATGTCTCCAACTTTGGCCCAGCATCCATTGAATGTGAGGGAAAACTGCTGAGCGATCGCGAGGTTGAAACCCTCGAATTTTTGGATGAAAACTAACCAGCCATTACTCTCAGGTCTTCATGAGTGTTATCAAATAACAACAACGTTTGGACAACATTGGGTTCTAAGCAAACTACAAGGGCCATAGGAGAGAGCACACAGTCAGCATGGTAAATGGCGAGGAGGTTAGATAGGCTAGGCACAGGACCAATTCCCACATTTTTCTCAAAACAAGCAGAGGTAGCCCGAGATGCAAGGTAGACGTTTAATGCCTATGCGTGCGAAGGTGGTGGAATAAATTAGAACCATGCAAAACATTCATTTTGACATGTACAATCGACGACGCCTTGGTAATTCAAATCATTCACATCACAATCCAAATATCAAATGGATTAATCACATACTCATCGAAAGCCATAACATACACAACCAAAAGATTATGACCAAATATCCAATTACTATTTGAAAACCATAGTGTTCATAACCAACAATGGGTTTGTATGTTAAATGAACAATAGTATGTGTATGATTCAAAGAAACCACTACATCGACCATTGCACCAAGGATTTAATCACAATGTTAATGCGTTCTCATGAAACCATTGCACCAAGGAATTTGATCAAAGACAATAGAATATCATACCACCATTGTATCAAGGATTCAATCAAAAACACCAGAATATCATTGCATCACGAACTTATAAAATGAAGTCATATTAACAAAAGTCAAATGCAAAGTGAGTAAAGGCTTGGTGTTTTGATAAATGTATGATCAGTAGTGAGTTGGAGGTAAAAGAGTCATGACGACATAAAAAAAATCTGTAATAATCCAAAGATGATTTTAATGCTATCAACATGACTTCAAACTCAAGGTTTTCATGCTTGCAGTCGTGAAAAAATGAAAACGAAAGGCAGGTGTGAGAAAGCGAAAGATAATAGTGTCGTTTCGTTTAAAGAATTGCGACAAGTATTGAGGGTTCAAAACCCTTTTGTAGGTAGCTTATAAGAAAAGGATAAAAATGCAAAATGGCTGCCAACACATAATTACTTCTAACATCTATTCTCTCTTTTCTTCTGATAGATATAAGGCCTTTTCTCTTGATGAAATTTTGAGTGCAACACCAAAATTTTCCTTCCAAAAGGATTCTTTGTCATTGATCTCAATGTAGCCTATAGACAACAAATAGCTAGAAATGACAATCAATAAACCCACTATTGATTAGTTGGAAATGTAATTGGTTGAAAACACACAAATGATTTTGAGTTTTTTCTCTATTGTTGAGCATCAATAGACGAAATGAATGCATATACTAGTTGTCTTCAAGGATTGGCTAATGCCTTGGCCATTACCGATATTGGACGACAAATGCACTCAAAGTAGGTTAATAAACTTATGCGAGTCCTACAAGCCTTGGTTTGCAGCTTCTACAACCAAGAATGTCTTCCATGATAGAATACTTAGAAAACATAAAAGAACCAGGGAGAGGTCACTTGCATAATCAATTGGCCAAGGTGCTTAACAAATGGTCTCTCTCTCTCTCTCTCTCTCTCTCTCTCTCTCTCTCTCTCTNTATATATATATATATATATATATATATATGTGCATGTGTGCATGTATGTATGCATGCATGCATGCATGGATGCATGTATGTATATTGGTTGGCGGAATTCTGTATGTATATATGTATGCATGTATGTATGTATGTATATATGCATGCATGCATGCATATTAGTTGGTGGAACTCTGTGTTAGTTTCCCTTCATATTTTGGCTTTGATTTATAGTCACACAACATGCTCACAATCAATGTTATTATATAATTTCTAAAGAGGCATCTTTATCAATGTACTTTCTTAACCTTTAATCACCAATGTTGCTGGCCTTGATGATTTCCCCACTGGATTTCAAAAACAAGTTGGAGTTAATTCATAGTTTCTACAAAGTAGATTCATCAATGGAGAGAGCATCATCCTTGGTCAATTTGCATTGAGGGATAGCATTGAAAATGTGTGTGATTATAGACCACAACATTTAGTTGTACAATATTATAAATGAAATCAATTTTCTCCATATATAAAGAAACATTTCAATGGAAAATGTACTTTGAAGAGGGGTCACCCAAGTAAAATATAATCCACTAGCTTGAGTGGAATTTCCTAGTTGGAAGATAAGTTGACTGGCCAGAAGGTAGTCACTTAAGCTAAGAGGTGAGTCAACCAACAAAAAAAAAATTGCTCAAGGGAATTATGGCTCATCCAAGCTAAAGGAAGTCGACTAGGATGAGTGGGGGCCGACTAAACAATGAATCACAATCTAGGGAGGATGTTCGGCCTAGGGGAGATGTAAATTAATAACCAACATGAAAGTGATGACCTAGGGAGTGTGTTCGACCTGCAGATGAGGTGTAGTCACTCCAGTATGAATAAAGTGAAGTGTACAATCCATAGTAGTGGTTGTACTACAACATACAGATTTTACAACCACATGGGTGAGATAAAATGATCTGGGGAGGATTCAATTCGACTAGAAAAGAATAAATTCACCCTCATTCAATAATATTACAATCCAAATTATTTCTATTAAATGTTGGTTTATTTCTCATGGTGAGTCAACTTCTCTTTCAACCTTTGGCCATTAAGTGCAAACTGTATTTAATGGATGACAATTGTCTTAAGTCCAAATTCCTCTATTCTTGGAGATTAAATATAGAAACCAAGCTAATAAATTGCAACAACAACTTGATGGAAACCATAGATTTCACATCTTAGGGTAAATCCAACGATGGGAATCATAGAGCTATTGGATTTCACAAAAAATGAATGGGAAGAGGATTTTTTAATGTTGCTAATAGAAATATAGTAGATAGTGCTTCATTTCCATTAGGGATTCAATTAAAAGCATCATTAAATCACACGGGAATCCATACATATATTAGAATTGAAGTAAGAATTTTTTTTATAGATCAACACAATGAATTTACACACATATTGTTTTTCACAAACTTAGAGAAATATCCAAATCATTCAAGAAAAAATGGAAATGGTGTTTTCCCTAGAAACTCAAATTCCAAAAACCAGCGTCGAATGGGTGCTTAATTTATTTTATAAATCTTTGGTTATAATTAATTTATGGCTCTTTGTCCATCCTCCTCATCTCCTTTGACAAGAAAAGACCCATTGAGAGTGAAAGTGAAGGGATAAATAGAGAGATATGGGGGGTAAGAGGAACCTTCATTTCCCTTTTCTCAACCTTCTCTTTTTTGTTTTTTTAATCTTTTAATTATCCCATTTTTCCTTCTCACTCTAATTTTTTGTTATTCAACTTTTATATTTACATTGCTTTACATAGTTTTCTAACCTTCATAAATTTATGATTTAATCTTACGGGTACCGGGTCTTAAAACCATTATTTGGTTAGGATCCATTTTTTATCACACCTTCCCATTGAGAGGATTTTTGGTCTCCAAAATCTCAAAGTAAAATTTTTTTAATCAACATGCCTTCTATATACTTCTTTGGAACACTACTCTAACTCTATCTCTTGGATACAAATCCAACTTTGGCTCATGGCTATGGTTACTAGCTCTGGTCTTGACTATGGATCTAGCTCTAGTTTCTAGATTGTTTGTTCTCACACTGCATAATTCTTCTCACAAAATCTTAGATCTGAGCAATCTTAGGATATGAACTCTAGACTCAACATCCATTCCTATCTCCCTCTCAGACTTTGATACCATCCATCTTAGTAGTCAATGAAGCTATGTCAAAATTTGGTCCATGTTTAGTGTGACCCCAACACATTGTCATCATGTAACAATTTTATAAGGGAAGTATGGTATACATTATCCTATTAGGATCAATTTCTTCCTAGCATGGAAACAACCCTCTGGTGCCATGAAAAGCTTGCAATCATGTCATGGAGTTATCTAAAACACCCCCAAGGTCATTGACCTATTTGCACCAATCTATGGAACATATCCAAAAAGGGGTTATTCATATGGAATACTTAAAAAAATAACTAAAGTGTTGTTTTCCTTGGCATAAACTTGTTATTTTTATTTTTGGTGTCACTAACCTCCTCTATAGCTATAAATCCTTTTCTAGCTACTACTCCTTGGACTAGAGATGCATACAAATCTTCATCTTCTTCAATCTTCACTCTCCACACTCTACTCTTAGATGTGTGGTTTATAGGGTGAAGCTCTAGATGAAGTTTCTAACACTTTGCTTCCCAACTCAAATTGCAGTGGTGGATTTTTTTTTTGTAGTTTTGTATGTACTTATTGAGATAGTCCTCCTCTTTATGTGCCTTTGAATCTGTTGTTGGATTGAGGAAGACCTCTTCTCCTTGTTCCTTTGAAAGCATTTAGTCTTGTGGCATATGGCTTGCTTCTCTCAACAATATGTCTCATGATGGATTTTCTTTTTGAAAAATGAGCAAGCCTCTGAATATCAATAATTGAATACCAATAGTCAATGTCTTGTTTGAGGTAGTCCTCTTAGTATTGTTCTCCTTCTTTCCCTGATATATTGTCTTGTTTCTTCTTCTAAGTGATGGTGCAAGTTGAGTCTTCAAGATCTTATGATTGTTTCCCTTCTTCAATCTACAAAAATAACGTTGAGGTGGTAGTGGGATGAAACCTTCACTTACTGTTGTCTTTCTCATGATGAGTAGGCCAAATCTAACATGTCATTTTCCTTCACAAAAGTTGTCTTGGTTTTCATGGTCATGGGATTTTCCACTCTTTTATTGAAGTCTAGGCCTTCATGATTGACCCATGGTGTAGCTAAAATGGGGCTTAGGATGCCTTGTATTCTCTTGCCTATCCGTTTTCGATTATAGCCCATTTTCCTTAAGATTTAGAACCAATTCCTCTGGTATTATTTTCAAATTCACCAAGATTCTCTTGAGAAATGTCTATGGAAGGTGAAATTACTATTGTCTCAGTCATGGTACCAGATTCAATAGTGGAAATGGAAAGTGGCCTTGCATCTTGGTGCTATTGGACATTTACTTGTAGCTTTGCTAATGTATCCTCCTTCTCTACCAACTCTTGTTGCAACTGAGACATCATTTGATTGATCTTATATTCTTTGCATCAATCCAATTGAATGACCTTCTCATGAAGGTGTATGAGCCGCACTCTATGCTTTTCCCAATCTCTCATAACTGCAATGAGGGAGTCTTGGTGTTCATCAAACTTCTTCTTTAGCAATGGAAGCAGTTTGGAAGAGGCCTCAAGGTTCTTCTTCATATTTTCCATCCTTTGGTTGAACATTTGGACCTTCTTCTTCAAGTTCTCATTCTCTTCTTGCAATTGAGAATTGGTGGACCTCAAGTCTTCCAACCTCTCTTTGTTCGATTTAACCATGCCAAATATGCAATGTTTTGGAAGTTGTGTCATAATTAAGGGTTCAATTTCTTTGATACCTTATGATCTATAAATGAGGCACTTATCCCACTCACTTCACCCACATGGATCCTTTACATAATTAATTTTGATATCTATTCTCTCTACTCTTCTAATGGTTGTAAGGCCTCCGCTCTTGATGAAAGTATGAATGAAACACTAAAATCTACCGTCCAAAAGGATACTAGGCCTACGTTCTCAATGTATCTTACACACAACAACCAACTAGACATAACAGTCAATAAAACCACTATTTCTTAGTTAGAAAGGTAATTGATTGAAAACATCTAAAGGATTCTAAGTTGTTTCTCTATTATTGAGCATCGACATGAAAAATAAATTCCTATGCTAATTTTCTTTATGTCTTGGAAAATGCTCTAGGTCAATGCCAACAATGGAAGATAAATTCACTTAAAGTAGGTTAATACAACTCTTGCAAGTCCTCGAAGCTTTGGTTTGAAAATTATACAACCAATAATGTCTTTTATGAGAGAATACTTGTTGTTTATTGTAGCTTTGGGAGGTATTCCCACAAGAGGCCAAGGTGTCCGACATGTGGGAATTTTTGTTGGCACCAGTTTAGCCTTTTGTTCTAGTGAAATCAACCTAGAAATGAGGATAGGGCCTCATGGGAAAGTTGATGGGCTTTGAGGGCTTGTGATGGGGCGTCACACCCTCAAAGAGGAACACAATATTCTAATTAATTATTGATTTTATAAGGGGTGCCTAAACTCACTCATTGAACTTGCATATAATGGAGAGAGGTCATTGTGACATTTGAGCATTGTTAAAAGATGGAGTTAGCATAAGTGAGTGAGCACTTGTGCTAGGAGGCTTGGTGATTTTAGAAAAGGGAAATTTTGCAATGGTGGCAAATGTGTCCTAGAAGAAAGGAAGCCACAGAGAAAGAATCATATCAAGGTGTTCGTACAAGTTTTCTATACATGTATGTGCATTGCAGTGGGAGGAATCATGTATGTACGTGGGTTGCAGTGGGAATAGTCGCATATGTACATAGGTTGTAGTGAGGCACACTCATGTATACACGAGTTGCAGTGAGGCACAATCATGTATGTACGTAGCTTGCAGTAAGGTGAATCACGTAAAAACCGTACAAGGTTTCTGGGTAGGGGAAGGTCCGTACATGATGACATAAAAAAAAATATAGTTGACGTCAATGGGTTGTATAGGTGGTTTGCAGTAGATTTGTAGGTAGAGGAAATTTATAGGGATTTTTTGAGGTTTGGTTTTCTAATATTTTGTGTTATTGGAGGACGAGGTTGCCCTCCGATTTTGGTGGATTTTGTATTGGTCAGGAGGGACAATTTTCCCTCAGAATTTATGAAATTAACAAGGTTACGAAATAGAAATTTGTGTCTCATATATGCGTTGATGATTCATATCTGATCTTGTTGTTTCCACTACATATATTTTCAGTTAATAATTTTCAGTGTAAAATTGTTCAATGATAACAACTAGGGTTTATTATTAGGTTACTAGGAAGCAATTTTCAGATTTGAAAATTAGTCACATAGAGTTGCATGTGAAAATTGAAAATAATTAGAAAACATAAAAGAACCAGGGATCACTTGCATTACCAACTGGCCAAGTTTCTTAACTTTGTGTTTGTTGAGGAAAATATAAGAAATGATCTTACTCAAGCATTTTCAAATTCTGCTTGTCTAAAGAAAAATAGACGCGAATATCAGCTTATGTTTATAGCCATCAAAATTAATATTGTAACTCACAAGTATTGATTACAAGTGCTTAGGATAGTCTTTTTATAAATAAAATTTTGTTGGAAAATTCATTATTTATATGATTTTTTGAATATAACAGTTGTTGAAATAAATGTAGGGACAAAAGAAAAGACAGTAAGATGATAATCAAGACAGATGGGACATAAAACAATCCTTTATTTCATTCCAATTCACCAAAGAGTCACTCTCTTTACAAAATTTCGTGAAAATATTTTGGACCAAAGTCAAACTTAGACATCCCCGATGGAACATACAAAATGACCTCTAACAGAAAATAAAAAAACTAAACTCTAAAAGATGGATCATCTTGCCACAGATTGCTTCCCACTCGACTCTGCACAATAGCATTTGTTAATCATGAAAAATAATTCACAAACATACAAGTCTACACAGACTATCAAATATAGATCAACACCTCTGAAAGGCAAGTGTCTGAATGATGTAATTCAACCCTGAATCTTACTGTCTACAATAAGACCCTGTTATCATAAAAAAGAATTAGGCATGTGATAAATTAAGGAATGAATGAAAACTGAACTATCTCAACATAAAATCAAAGAGAAAACCTTAGTATTCTTCTCCTTCTATCCTCCTATTGTTCCTCCCTTTCCCTTTTCATTTAAGCAATTAGAATTGGTTGAAGTAGTTGAACTACCTCATTAGTTAAGTTAACTAAAACTCAACCAACTTTTTAGTTATGGGGAAAAGTCATAAATCATAATAGGGTTATAAATAAATAATAACTAGTAGGTGGGACCCCTTGTGACTCCCATTTAGCTTTTAACAATCATAACATAACTAGTTAATTAAGAAAAATACCCCTCCTTGTGACTCCCATCATCACATTCATATTTGACAAATTATCTCATTGATATTTGAAATTATTTTCAAAAAAATATATTACCAATATATCCAAAAATCTGAAGTCAATTGTTCTCAACAACAAACAAATAAATAAAACTTAAAATCCATATTTTCCAGTCTATGAGGCAATATTTCCTTTGTTGCTACTATCACCTTTTAAACTCTATGAATTTGCCTTAGGCTGTGTGGATCCCTTAGGCCTAATATCACTGATCACATGAGAGAAATCGTCCCTCAATTGCATGCGGGAGGATATCGATTTATCATAATCATTTTAGGGTGGGGAAGGAGCAATAGTGGCTTTCCCTTTGTTAGGGGCATGGAAGGCCTCAGTTTTCAACTTTTTTATTGAAAAGATCATTCCTGTATGCATAATTGATTAGCAAATAGTTCCCTTAACAACCATACATGACAACTCTTTAAAATATGAAATAGACTTTGGCTTAGCAACATATTAGACTCATGCAATCCAATCCATATAAATTGTTTAACTATTGTCGATGAGGAAGGGGTGAACAAAAGGTCTTGGGATATGTGAGGGGTTTGTATTGAGATAAATATGATAACATGAGGGGGGAAACAAACATGGTTACTTCTCAAAGAAAACAAACAATCAACTGTAATGCAAACCAAATAAGGTATCACTATGATCCAACCAAGAAACTACGATTTCAAATTGCTTCAATACATAACTCTTCTTGACTGTAATTGAATTTTAGAACAGGGGGTGAAAAAATGAATGTGGGAGGGAGATGGGATTGTAATTAGCGGAAAGTGAAATAATGGTAGGGAAAGAGAGAGGATACTAATCATAAAATTAATTGAGTGATCCATAAAACCATTCTATATCCAACGCAAAATATCCAATACCAACCAAAATAATTGCTATGATCAATTTAAAAACTACATTGTAAAAATAAATCAACTGTATGTATTAACTTTCTCACTATTCATCAATAAATATTTAACACAGTGTCATCAAAACAAGACAATATACCTTCCATAACAACCTATAAAAGAGTTCCGTTTCTTCTCATTTTCCCACTTACTATTTTAAAGCAATTTCCAAATGAATGCACAATCACTTATTTCAACTCTGTTCAACATAAAAAATCAACCACTTTCCATGAAATATTTCCTTAATCAAACATAGACACAAAAGCATGCCTGATTTGATCCCTCAATTCCAATTAGCAATTAAATTGCAACGGGACCATACTGCCACATAACCCGTGCCTTTCATAAAAAATACACAGTGGACAGTAAAACACAACTATCAATATAATAATCCTGTCTTTCCATTTAAACACATAGTATCAACAATCACCATTCCAACTCATACGATGTTGTAGGGTACACAGACCATTTCAACAAAAACGCGAGATCATCTCTGATGGTGCAATCAAATAATATCCATAACATATACAATGGATGGCCTTATCATAATTACTACGACTGCAATACCCCCATTTGGAAATTTAAAACACATAATAACAACAACCATTTACTCAACTTAACATGTTGTAGGACTGCCACGCATACCCACACATCATGCATGAAGCAACGTTGTGCATTAATTAATTGTAAACTAATGCTCGCTTACCAATTCAACAATTGCAATGTAAGAGACAACAACTGTGCATTCAATCGATTCTCCAATCAACCAAATTACCATGCCGAGTTATCAATTTGATTGTCATAATAACCAATGTAGTGACTAAATACCAAAACCAACACCAATGTCAACATAATCAACCTAGATAAGCCAAAAATTGAATGCTGTCGATTATACACCAATAACTCATAACAACCAACAATATACCGATAGGCCATAGAGGTTCCCTCTATCAAAAACCAGGGCTTGAGAAATCAAGGGTTTTCTCTATGGACCAACACAAGGAGACTGAAGTTGACCCCAAACATAGGGTTAGAACCTACGATACCAACGGTGCACACATAGGGTGTACCACCTATGACTTCATAGATAGAGTGACAATTCCCCTGATAGGAGAGACTATGAAAAGAGAAGCAAGATTTATTTTGGTCCCGTGACAATACTTAGAACACACAGGGTATAACCCTCGTGGATTCCCCAATCAACCAATGAAAACGCTGAGATGGAACATAGATGAGTAGAAGCGAGATAACCCACTGCGCAACCATCAGTAGCATGAACATCCCATACCCAAGTGAAACAATGCACAGTGACAAAAGGCATTTCAAAACTAGTAAACCCCATAACAACAAAATACTGGGTATGGTGATACGAATGCGTGGAGATATCCAACCACTCTAGGCCAAATGAAACCCTCCAGTTAAAAGAAGCAAGGATGACAGAGAGCCTTTATGACTACTAACACCCAGAACGACCAATAACACTATGACTTCAACCATTGTTGCAATGAAAACCATCAATGATTCATTCCAGAAAAATATCACAAATTTACACAGTTTCCATACATAAGGAAAGCACAAACCCATACATCCCAAGCCAATATATATTTCATAACTAGAGTAGATTCATGGATGGTGAAAATACATACTTGTAACCAAAATCACCTTAAAAACACGAGCTTGATCAAGCGGTTCTTCCTCTGCTTGAAAGTTAGAGCCTAACCATAGCAAAATATAGTTGAACAATAGCTCAACTAGGGTGGTGGCCAGTGGAAGGAGTAGGAGTGACGTGTAGTAAATGCACGTCCCCTCCACCCCTACTCATTTAATTTCTTAGTACACGCCATCCCACTAATCCATTGATTGATTCAATTGAACCATGCATCGAAACCAACATCCACTAATTTCCAAGAGTGCCACATATTACCATTTTCAACTATACAATAATGCATATAAACTATGTTTCCAAATAACTCAATAAATCGCATAGCTATTAACTTGTGAGACAAGATTAACAATGATTATGCATGTAGTGTAGCATACGGGCATAGTATGGTTCCTTCATTTTACACTTTTTAATATTTCTTTTATCTTTTTTCAACTGCTCTTATATATTATTACTAACATGTCTTTTGTGCAAGTGTCACAGTATTGAATCCAAGAACATATAACAATGATAAAAATGGAAAACAATGGATAACATAGGCCATCGTAACATGAAATTGGAGCCTAGAGTAGTAGAAAAAACACATAATATGCCTTATCCATCATTCAATTGTCGTAATTAGAACCAACACATAGTAGGCCTTATCCATCGTCAATAAAACCAAGATTTCATCAACCATGTAAGCAGTGTTGAACAACAACATAACCATGAAATAATAACCATATTTGATCTCCAATCTACAAGGGGTCCCCACCTACTAGTATTATTTATATTGTTAGCTTATAATAGTAGGCTTTAGCAATACTTTGTGGGAGAAATACCTTGTTGTGATTTTAATCGTCAACAAATTGGTGACTGCACAGGGAAAATTGTTTTCAACAGATTAGAACTTAGAACTCATGGTTTCACAGGTCAAGCAGATCTAACCAGGAATATTATGCAACATGGGGAAGTGAGCGGAATTAATGGAAAAAGTGACCAGGAATTTGGGAATAACTCATGAAATGTGTCAAGTATGAGGGGTTTTACCACTGTGTGCATAATCGTTCAACCGAGATTGACTCTTAACTTCTAGGAGAAAAATTATGGACTTTCTCTATTAAATTCTCAAATGGATGAAGAAAAGGAAAGAAAAAGTGGGAGATAACCCAAAAAAATTTTTAGACAACATTGGAAGCAGATAACAAGTTCAAGGGTGATTTCAGAGAAAACATCGTAACAATTGTGTAAGCTTGATTTTTATTGACTAACAATGCTTTGCAGGAGTGTCACTGTGGTAGAAATGATCCAATAACTTATTTTGACCAAATTAACTAAAGATGGTAGGAAACAAAATCATGACAGAAGTAAGATTGAAAGATTAAAACAACAACAATAAAATGACAAAAATGTAAAATCGGTAGGAAAATCTTAATATAGAAACCGGAAGTCAAACAACTGTAAAGAAGAAAGAAAATAGTGGAAAATTGAAAGAAAATCTAGTTTACTATTATACAGAAAATCCAAACAACATTAGAACTTTTCACGTTGGTCCCTCGTAATGTTTCAAGCGAGGATTGTTAGTGCTGTAGGAAAACAATTGCTCCTGTAGATCCTTTAGAATGTAAGAGTTAGTATCCAGGACAAAAGAAATTTTGAAAGGACCCAGAAATAACACTTGGAACTCTGAGTTAATTATCATCCCCTTAACGTATATGATTAGATCATCAAGGTAGATATGAATATTGATCAATTCTTCAATAGTTGTGTGTATACATATTTTAAAAGTGGTACTTGCATCAGGTAAGCCATAAAACAGGCATTTTTAAGTCATGGTACCCCAATTGGTGATAAGAGTGGTTTTGCGAACATCTACCCCTTTTTCCTTGATTTAACTGTAACCCAAAAATTTGTCAAGGGCAGGCCTCATCTGTGACCTTACAACTTGCTGCAGAATCATTTCCATATTGAGAGGAGGAAAATGATTTCTCATGATAACCTGACTGAAAGTGCGACAATTAATGTAGGTTCTAATATGATAAGTGGTCTTCGAAATAGGTACCCAATTGGAAACCCATTCAGGGTAGAATGAAAAAATAATTCCAGCCCTTAAGAAATTTTCCAACCCTCTTTGAAAAGTTTCTTTAAATGCAGAGTCAATAGGTCTTTGTTTTTTCCTAGCTAGTTTCATGCCTTCCTTGATGGGGATAGCATGATGTATAAGACCATGATCAAAACCACGAAGATCCTTATAAGACCAAGCAAAAACATCTTGAAATTCACCAAATAGCTTGGCAAACTTCATTTATTCTTTATCAGAATATCATATACTTATTTTTACATTCTTTGAAGATTTGAGTGCCCCAATATTCAAGGAGATAGTTTCAAACACCTTCCTTCTTGACTCCTCTTTTCTCTGTTTCTCTTTATTACCTACAACACCCTATGAAAATGAACTTTCAAGAGGAGTCAAGCCCTTAGGAACCTTGTTGTCTTTAATTAATAGAATTTCCTTGGGCTTAAGAGGTTCAGATTGAATGAAAGCACAAACGCTCTCATCATTAGGGAGGGCCTACCAAGATTCTTCATTGTTAGGGATATATGGACGATATAGAGATTGAAAAGAAAAATCAGGCTTGTGAGGCAAAGGTTGCTGATTAGGAGAAGCTGCAAAGATAGCTAACCGATTAGCCATTGAATTCAACCCCCTCTTAACATGAGTGATATTGAAAGATAACAGGTTCGAGATAAGTGCCCAAATAGTTTGGGTGTATCGTTTCATCATCTTGTTGCTAGGACAGTATATCTTATGTACCAGGTTCACAAGAAGCTTAGAATCTCCAAAAACTAAAAGGTGACAACAACCAAGATTATAGGCGTTTTCAATGCCTAATAATAAAGCTTTGAATTTAGTGACATTGTTTGTACAAGCAAACTCCAACCTGTAAGACAAATTATGAATTTTCCCTACAAGGGGAACTAAGATAATTCCATCCCCATTACCTTCATTAGAGCGTGAACCATCGAAGTGCATGTGTCACATATCATCATCTAAATCAATTTGTTCCAAAGGAATATTATACTCCTCAGAAAATATGGAGTACACTCCTAGGTCCCCTTTGATATAGTTTACATTAGGTTGTGGAACACTCTCTATGTAGGGTGAAATCCTTCCCTCTCTAAGGACTATAATGTTCTTACCATTCTGAGGAATGGATAAATGTGTTTTGTCGAGTGAGAGGTATCCAACTATTAAGGCTTTCCAGTCTCTTCCCAAGATAATCGAGTACTTTCTTATAGGCATATCGATTACCTGAATACTAAGGGTTGTCCTTATTTCAGGGTGTGTGCATAAAACTAAGGTCACATATTTAATTTCACCTATGGTTTTTGTTGTAGACTATTATAGGAGAGCATTCTTCTATCACTTTAATTTGTACAAGACAAGCCTAGATATTCCATAATAATCTTTTACATCACACTTGGGCCCAAACCGCCATCAATGAGGAAACATTGAGCGATCTTATCCATAATATTTAAAGAAATATAAAAGGGGGGATTTTTTAAAGGGAATCTAAATCTATGTACACCTACTTTATTTACATAAGAATCCTCTTTGTTTACCTCTTCAGATAGGTTGGCTAAAACAAAATCTTTTCCTTCCATGATTTTTTTTAGATGCATCTACTGCTCAGGGAAGACAACCATGTCTAGAAGGGTTGCATCTGCTTTGATGTTGGCCAATTGATTCAAGATATTTTACTTGGAAGAGGGGAGGGGGGAAGTTGTTCCTTGACTATTAGGAACCTTAGGAACCTACACAGTAGCAATGAGTGATGACGAGCTCAGGTTAGAAGAATTGTGGGGAGGATCAAATTTTCCCTTAGGAGCATAAGATTGTTCCTGGTATTGATGATCATGACATCTTCTGGCTCTACAAAATATAGGACAATGATAGTAGTTTCTAGTATTTTACCAAATATCTTATCTTTGACACTCTTACTTATCTCACATATGGCTTCTTCATGGTGTTCCTCGCAAAAGTTACACCAACTTTGAGGCAAGATAACTTTAGGCTGAAAATTATTCTCAATTGGGCTTCTAAAGGGGGGTGAGAAGAGGATGATGCTCCAGGGGTGAGAGGTGAGACAATCCCCTTTCGCTCGAATGCTATCATACAATTGGTCATATCTTATACTAGCTGTAAGAGGGAGAACATGTCCATCTGTCTAATTGATTCTCCTTGGGGAAGACCTATTATTTCAAGATGTTCTTCATACTCTGAACACGTATGTAGAGAGGAACCGAGATGATCAATGGTGTTTTCCTCAAGATTATGATGGTAGGGGGAAGATAATGCATTGTAGTAATGTATTAAAGAGGCTTGGTTATGAGTTCAAATGAGTTTAGGGATCTGATTTTATAGCTTAGTGAAATGCAAGTTGAAAGACTTGATGGTCTCACGATCCTTATAGGTGATGTTATTATATTCCCGTAACTTCTCGGCTAGGAGTTTAGATTGCCCATAAGTGGATCTGAACCAATAGATTAAATCCTCTCAAGTAGATAGAATCTTAGGAGGAAGGTCAAAGAAATCGGCTGCAACCTTTCCTTCCAAGGAATTGACGAATAAGCGCATACAAGTATCATTGTCATTGGCTCCTATGTTATGACAAGCATTAGAAAATTCCACCAGGTGTTTGTTTGTAGTGACAATGTTATTTTCCAATAACTTAGGAAGATGCTCCTTGAATTTAAGAAGTGGACGAGTAGCAGGTGCTAAGTTAAGAGGAGAGGACACATGCCACGGTGTGGTTGTGGCATCTTCTTCAAACTGAAAAAGCCTATACTTTTTAATAACCTTGGTGGGATTTGTGGTAGATTGGATAGGGATATGGTGGATATATAAGCTACCAATCACCGAAGAAGATGAATACTGAGAAGATGGATCACTTCCAGTGCCACCAGAGCCACCACTAGAAGCTATCTTGTGGATGATAGATGAGGAAAAGAAAGATGAACTGGATGAATCAGACAAAGTTCTTCTTAGAGCACTTTGTTGGGTAGATAACACAACATTCCTTCTTCCTATTTCAACAATATGATTGATTTTAGGTGATAAGCCTCTTCTTCGTCTAGAAACATGAGAGTCTAAGGACATGAAAGAAAGGCCAAAACTGAAGAAACAAGAAGGTTACTACTAATTTCTAGGTTGTCTACATCTAGCTTCCCAACATTCTTGGGCACTAATATCTTGTTCAATTGCTTCCCATGAATGATTATTCTCAACATGGGTATTGGCAGTGTCTAAAATGGTGTTAAATAGGTTTAAAGAAATGATGGTCTGATCTTGAAGACTAGGCTCAATATTGGGCAGCCTCATAACAGGTACAGTCATTAAGAAAAAAAAATCAAATAATTGATATCAGAAGAATAGATTTTTCGATGAAAATCGAGTATAAAAATTAACCAAAGAGATATTGAAGATCTACCCAGTATGGTCACCAAATAAATGTTGAGGAAAATATATGAAATGATCTTACTCAAACATTATCAGATTCTGCTTGGCTAAAGAAAAATAGATGAGAATATCACCCTATGTTTATAGCCATCAAAATTAATATCCTAACTCACAAGTATTGACTACAAGTGATTAGTCTAGTCTTTTTATAAATAAAAGCTTGCTGGAAAATTCATTATTTATATGATTTTCAGAATATAACAGTTGCTAAAATAAATGTAGGGACAGAAGAAAAGACACTAAGATAATAATCAAGACAGATGAGACATAAAGCAATCCTTTATTTCATTCCAATTCACCAAAGAGTCACTCTCTTTACAAAATTTCGTGAAGAAATTTCGAACCAAAGTCAAACTTAGACATCCCTGATGGAACATACAAAAGGAAGTCTGATAGAAAATAAAAAACTGAACTCTAAAAGATGGATCAATTTGCCACATATTGCTACTAACTTGACTCTGAACAATGGCCTTTGTCAGTCATGAAAAATAATTCACAAACAAACAAGTCTACACATACTATCAAAGATAGATCAACACCTCTGAAAAACAAGTGTTTGAATGATGTAATTCAACCCTGAATTTTGTTGTCTACAATAAGACCCTTCTATCATAAAAAAAAGTTAGGCTTGTGATAAATTAAGGAATGAATGAAAACTGAACTATCTCAACATAAATTCAAAGAAAAAACCTTAGTATGCTTCTCCTCTCCTCCTCTTGTTCCCCCCTTTCCTTTTTCTTTTAAGCAATTAGAATTGGTTGAACTAGTTGAACTACCTCATTAGTTAAGTTAACTAAAACTCATCCAAATTTTTAGTTAGGGGAAAAAGTCATAAATCATAATAAGGGCTATAAATAAATAATAACTAGTAGGTGGGACCCCTTCTGACTCCCATTTATCTCTTAACAATCATAACATAACTAGTTAATTAAGAAAAACACCCCTCCTTGTGACTCCCATCATCACATTCATATTTGAAAAATGATCTCATTGATATTTGAAATTATCTTCAAAAAAATATATTACCAATATATCCAAAAAGCTCATTGTTCAAAAATCTAAAGTCAATTGTTCTCAACAACAGATATATAAATAAAAATAAAAATCCATATTTTCCAGTCTGTGAGGCAATCTTTCCTTTGTTGCTACTATCATCTTTTAAATTCTTTGAATTTTCCTTAGGCTGTGTGGAGCCCTTAGGCATAATCTTGCTGATCACATGAGAGCAATCATCCCTTAATTGCATGTGGGAGGATATTGATTTATCATAATCATTTGAGGGTGGGAAGGAGAAGTAGTGGCTTTCCCTTTGTCAAGGGCATGGTAGGCCTCGATTTTCAACCTTTTTCTTGAAAATCTAATTCCTTTATGCATAATTGATTAAAAAATAGTTACCTTAACAGCTATACATGACAAATCTTTAAAATATTAAATAGACTTTGACTCAGCAACATATCAGAATCATGCAATCCAATCCATATAAATTGTTTAACTATTGTCAATGAGCAGAGGGTGAACAAAAGGTCCTGGATATGCGAGGGGTTTGTATTGAGCGGAATATGATAACATGAGGGGGAGAAAAAACATGAATACTACTCAAAGAAAACAAACAATCAACTGTAGTGCAAACCAAAGAAGGTATCACTATGATTCAACTAAGAAACTGCGATTTCAAATTGCTTCAATACAAAACTCTTCTTGACTGTAATTGAATTTTAGAACAGGCGGTGAAGAAATGAATGTGGGAAGGCAATGGGATTGTAATTAGCGAAAAGAGAAATAATGGTAGGGAAAGAGAGAAGATAATGTTCATAAAATTAATTAAGTGATCCATAAAACCATTCTATATCTAGCTCAAAAGATCCAATACCAACCAAAGTAATTTCTATGATCAATTTAAAAAATACCGTGTAAAAGTCAATCAACTATGTGTATTAAATTTCTCACTATTCATCAATAAATATTTAACAAAGTGTCATAAAAAAAAGACAATATACCTTCCATAACAACCTGTAAAAGAGTTATGTTTCTTCTCATTTGCCCACTTACTATTTTAAAACAATTTCCAAATGAATGCACAGTCACTTATTTCAACTCTGTTCAACATAATAAATCAACCACTTTCCATGAAATATTTCCTTAATCAAACACAGACACAAAAGCATGCCCGATTTCATTCCTCAATCCCAATTAGCAATTAAATTTCAATGAGACCATACTTCCATAGAACCCATGCCTTTCATAAAACATATAGAGTGGATAGTAAAACACAACTATCAATACAATAATCTAGTATTGCCATTTAAACACACAATATTAACTATCACCATTCCAACTCATACGATGTTGTAGGATAAACAAACCATTTCATCAAAAACATGAGATCATTTCTAATGGCGTAATCGAATAATATCCATAACATATACAGTGGATGGCCCTATCATGATTACTACGACTACAATACTCCCATTTGGCGATTTAAAACACATAATAAAAGAAACCATTTACTCAACTTAACATGTTGTAGGAATGCCACACATAGCCACGCATCACCCATGAAGCAACACTATGCATTAATCAATTGTAAACTAATGTTGGGTTATGAATTTAACAATTACAATGTAAGAGACAACGACTGTGCATTCAATCCAATTCTCCAATCAACCAAATTACCATGATGAGTTATCAATTTGATTTTCATAATAACCAATGTAGTGACTAAATACCAAAACCAACACCAATGTCAACATAATCAATCGAGATGAGCCAGAAATCAAATATTGTCTATCATACACCAAGAACTCATAATTTATAACAACCAACACTATACCGATAGGCCATAACGGTTCCCTCTATCAAAAACCCGGGCTTGAGAAATCAAGGGTTTTCTCTATGGACCAACATAGGGAGACTGAAGTTGACCCCCAACATAGGGTTAGAACCTACAATACCAACGGTGCACACACAGGGTATACCACCAATGACTTCGTAGAAAGAGTGACAATTCCCTTGATAGGAGAGACTATGAACATAGGAGCAAGCTTCATTTTGGTCATGTGACAATACTTAGAACACGCATGGTATAACCCTCGTGCCTTCCCCAATCAACCACTGACAACGCTAAAATGCAACAGAGTCGAGAAGAAGCAATATAACCCACTGCACAACCATTAGTAGCATGAACAACCCATACCCAAGTGAAACAATACGTAGTGACATAAGGCATTTCAAAACCAATAAACCCCATAACAACAAAAGACTGGGTATGGGGATACAAATGCGTGGAGATAGCCAACCACGCTAGGCCAAATGAAACCCTCCAACTAAAAGCAACAAGGATGACAGAGATTCTTTATGGCTTCTAACACTCAGAATGACCAATAACACTGTGAATTCAACCATTGTTGCAATGAAAACCATCAATGATTCATTCCAGAAAAATATCACAAATTTACACAGTTGCCATACTTAAGGAAAGAAAAGACCCATACATCTTGAACCAATATCTATTTTATAACCAGAGCAGATTCATGGATGGTGAAAAGACATACCTGTAACCAAACACATCTTAAAAATGCGATCTTGGTTGAGTGGTTCTTCCTTTGCTTGAAAGTTGGAGCCTAACCACAAAAAAACACAGTTGAACAATAGCCCGACTAGGGTTGCGGCCAGTGTAAGGAGTAAGAGTGACGTGCAGTAAATGCATGTCACCTTCACCCCTACTCATTCAATTTGTTAGTACACGCCAACCCACTAATCCATTAATTCATTCAATTGAACCATGCATCGAAACCAACATCCACTAATTGCCAAGAGCACCACAGATTACCATTTCCAACTATACAATAATGCATATCAACTATGTTTCCAAATAACTCAATAAATCACATAGTAGTGTAGCATAACTCAATAAATCACATAGTAGTGTAGCATAACTCAATAACTATGTTGCCAAGATTAACAATGATTATGCATGTAGTGTAGCATAAGGGCATAGTATGGTTCCTTCCTTTTGCACTTTGTTATATTGCTTTTCTCTTTTTTTAGCTGCTCTTTTATATTATTATTAACATGTCTCTTGTGTAGGTGTCACAGTAATGAATCCAAGAACAGATAGCAATGATAACAATGGATAGCATAGGCCATCGTAACATGAAATTGGAGCCTAGAGCAGCAGAAAAAACACATAACATGCCTTATCCATCATTCAATTGTTGTAATTATAAGCAACACATAGTAGGCCTTATCCATCAACAATAAAACCAATATTTCATCAACCATGTAAGCAGTGTTGAACAACAACATAACCATGAAATAAGAACCAGATTTGATCTCCAATCTACAAGGGGGTCCCACCTATTAGTGTTATTTATCTTGTTAGATTATAATAATAGGCTTTAGCAATACTTTGCGGGCAAAAAACCTCGTTGGGATTTTAATCTTCAACAGTGTTATTTTCCCTTCATCTTCCAAATTTGATTTATAGTTACACAATAGGCTCACAATCATTGTTCTTCTAAAATTTCTAAGGAGGCATCTTCATCAATGTACTTTCTTAACCTTCAATCACTAATGTTCTTGTGCTTGATGATTCCTCCACTAGGTTTCATAAACTAGCTAGAGTCAATTCACAGTTTCTAAAAAGTAGACTCATAAATGGAGACATCATCATCCTTGGTCAATTTGGATTAATGGACAACATTGAAAATGTGTGTGATTATAGACCACAATGTTTATTCATACAATCTTATTGTAACATTCTCTAGCCCATCCAAGGAATGCTACTTGCATAATACAGATATAAAAATCATAGTTTATTCTACTAAATCGTTTACTAATTATTTACTGTAGCTTACCAACTATGATTTAATTCACTTTTAAACCAGAATTTGATACCTATAAATGAAATTCATCTACAACAATCTAGATGAAGTTCAGGAATTGAAGAAAATGACTCATTCACAACAACAATTGACCATTCACAAATACATAGATATGAAAAACAAATTAACTTAGGAAAATAAGTAAACACTTATATTTATAAAACATTTATGCAGTCAACTACTTGGGAAGGACGTTCCACCCAACCATAGACCTTCTATTCTAAATCTCAACAACAAGTCACCTATGAGATGGGGCTAGGAATCCACAAGAGAAGGGTGCCTCTCAGAACCCACTCACAACTCCTTCAACTATCTCAAATTCCTTCCAGCTCTCTTCCCCTTGGCTTGCCCAAACCAAGGAATATATCCTTTCACTAATCTCATTCCATAAGGTGTCCCATTCATTTATCAGGGTCTCTCTGGCACATGCAACCAAGAATATTTCTGATGGGAACTCTATGTATCTCACTTCAATATTACCTACAACCAACAAAAACACTTGTTGCTACAGTGAAACTCACTCAAGAGTTCACTCTTCAGGCCTGACAACTCCAAAGACACTCCCAAATGCTCATAAATTCACCTAGCATCCTTGCTCCAGTTCTGGTTCTCTTTTCCTCTCTCTCTTCTTTTTTTTCATGGCCAACTCCCCCTGTAAAATATGTCTATAACCACCCATACAAATTTCCTCTATCTCCCAAGACCATTGACTACTCACTCTAGCCAATGTTGATTGCTTCTTCCCCATGATTTCCAGTAACTATGGGATGTGACTCTCACACCCACCTTCTTACATGAGTTTAATGATTGGGCTCTCACACAGTCAAACAAAAATAGAAGTTTAGGGATGATTTTAGGGGCTAAATTTCACTCATGGGATAATTTTCCATGCTTTTTCCAAAAAAGGATTCTCTTTTTTAAATTTTATTAGCCCAAATTCTATAGAATAAAATTATCTTACCTTAAAAATAGCCCAAATTTTATAGAATCTATAAAAAATCCTTATAAATTTGAATATTTTTACAAAAATATCGCCAACATTTTATAGTTTGCATATTAAAGACTAGTAAGATTCGCCAAGGTTTCTACCTTTTGAGATAAATTTCCATCCTTAAAATTATCCATGTAGAAGTTTTCCCCAATTATAAATAAATTCAGAAATCTGGGTTTGGATTAATACCCATAAACCATTTCCCTTTGGGACCCCTCTTAGACACTCTCTTCTCTTGTGTAAAATGTGTCTCCCATCTCTATCCATATTCCCAACAACTGACATCACATTATTTTTATTAAAAACATAAAATGCATTTCACATATTATATCACTTGGACATAGCCATATTCATATCTACATTATGCATTAATTAAACTAAATATTATAGTGGGGATGTTACATTCCCCCTTTCCTACAATTGTGCATCTTCCTCAATGCACAACACCATACCAAAATACATAAATTAATTTACATCATAATATTTAAAAATAAAAATAGAAATCTGCAATTTTTTTTCTCTCCAACAATAGTCCAAACCAAAATCTATCCTTCTTCTCAACCTGTCAATCCAATGAATGTGCCCCCCTCAATTCCTTCTTTTCATCAAGATGCACCATTATTTTATCATGTCTATCAGCGCTGACCAAGAATTTCTGAGATGTAGTTCTAGAACTAGTTGCCAAAAAATGGAGTCTTGTATTTTTTATCTTCTATTTTCTTCAAAATTGACAAAAATTTATAGGTATTCCTCCTGCATAGTTTCTCCATGCTCACATGTTGCATATTCAATATCGTATTATGTCCATTGAACCTTTATTAACCATATGGCTTTGTTCCTTAACACCTTGACTTTCTAGTCCATGATGCGTACTGGTTCCATTCGGAAATCCCCTTCATTTTCCATATGGATCACAATCTAATCAATTATGTGGTTAGGGTCAGGCACATATTTATTTAATAATGATACATGAAAAAAATTTTGCACTCTGGATGCAGGAAACGCTAAAATGTATGAAAATGGCCCTATCATGTCTAATATTTTTAAAGGCCCACAATATCTTGCTGCCAACTTTGGCCAACAACCCAATCTTATCGAACTTATTTTTTCTTTCACTTTTAGAAAAACATGCTCACCCACTTTCAAATCTCTAAAAATTCTATTCTTTTATGCATAACGTTTCTGCCTATCTTGGGCAGCCTTTAAATTATGCCTTTTCCTTGTCATATTATAGTCCATTTTCTTTAACACCAATGATGTCTCTGTCTGCTGGGTTATCCCAACTTACTGGTGTGTTGCATTTCCTACCATACAAAGCTCTAGACTCATTTTTAATGAGGCTTGATACCCAATATTATAATAAAAATTCACTAAGTGGATGTGGTCTTCCCATTTTGATGGATGGTCCATCACATACATCTTGAGCATGTCTTTAATTATTCTATTGGTCATCTCTATTTTCCCATATGACTCTGGGTGATATGTTGTACTAAGATTCATATTTGTCCCAAAGCCTTAGACAAACCTTGTCAAATTTTGGATGTAAACATGGAATCTCTATATGAAACTATTTCCTTAGGCACTCCATGCAGTCTAGAAACTTCCTTCATGTAAATATATACAATGTTTGTTTCCTTATGTGTTGTCTTTACAAGGATAAAATGCATAGCCTTAGTCAATTTTTCCACCACCACCATGATGGAATCATGCTTCTTCACTATTCTGAGAAGCTTTGTAATAAAACCTACTGTGACCAATTGCCACTTCCATTCTGGAATGGGAAATGGTTGCAACAACCCTGCTAAATGTATTTGTTCTATCTTTACCTTTTGGAACTTTAGACATTGGGATATGTAGTTAGCCACTTCTTTCTTCATTCCTGACCAAAAATATTTGTTCCTCAAATATGTAATGGATTTCTGATATCCTGGGTACCCAACATATGGAACATTATGCATTTCTCTTAGCACTATACTTTCCATCTCCATGGAATTTGGAAAATACACATTGCCTTTGTACAAGAGGATTTCATCCTCTGTCAACCCATAATTTTTAAATTTCCGCAGTGAGTTTTCTTGTAGTAAGTTTTGTTTTCTTTACAAATAAAGGCGATCTGAATTTGTTTCTTCAAGAATTTTATCCTTTAAATATGTCTTTTACATGATGATGGATGAAACAGACACTTCATGAGCTCTTCTACTGAGTGCATCATCCACCTGATTTTCTTTTCCATTTATATTTTCTATTTCAAGGTCATACTCACTAAGAAACTCCAACCATCTAGTTTGTCTGGCATTTAGTGTTGACTATCCAAATAAATGTTCCAGACCACAATGGTCTATTCTTAGCTCAAACTTCTTCCCCATGAGGTAATGTCTCAATATTTTCAATGCATGTACAATGACTGCTATCTCTAAATCATGGGTTGCATAATTTCTCTCATGTTCCTTTAGTTTTCTAGATGCAAAACATGCCACATGATCCTTTTGATTTAGGAATCCAATGAGCCCTTCCTTGCATGCATCTGTGCACACCACAAATTCTTCATCTAGATACGAAATCTTTAATATGGGTGCACTTGTCAAAATGTTTTTCAACTTCTGAAAACTTTCTTCACATTTAGGAGTCCATTCAAATTTCACTCCCTTGTTTTACAATTAAGTAATTGGGATTTCAATATTTGAAAACCCCTTTATGAATCTTCGGTAATAACCCGCCAGGCCCATAAATGACCTGACCATCATCACATTTCTTGGCGGTTTCCATCCTCTAATGGATTCTATATTCTCAGGATCAACTGTTATCCCATTTGTTGAAATAATATGCCCTATGTAGTGGATCTTCTTTTGATAAAATATGCACTTACTTAACTTAGAATACTATTTATGTTCTCTTAAAACGTTTTGCACCATTCTTAAATTATTCTCACGCTCTTCTTTAGATTTTGAGTATATGAAAATACCATCTAAGAAAACAATTAAAAACTTTTCGAAGTACTCCCTAAACACTCCATTCATTAGACACATGGAAACAACTGGGGCATTCGATAGTCCGAATGACACGACCATGAATTCCTAAATCCCATACCTTGTTTGAATGATGTCTTGATGATGTATTCTTATTTTATTCTCACTTGATGAGAAATTGATCTCAAGTCAATCTTGGCAAAGATCCTTGCACCTTTCAGTTGATCGAAAAAATCATCAATCCTTGGAAGAGGATATGTTTTCTTGATGGTGACCTTATTCAGTTGTTTGAAATAAATACATATCCTTAAGGTTCCATATTTATTTTTCACGAATACAACTGGGGCTCCCCAAGGTAACAAACTTAGGTGTATATACCCCTTCTTCAAAAGTTCTTCTTGCTGCATATGTGACTCTTTCAATTCTAGTCTGCCCATTTTGTAAGGTTTCTTGGACACTAGGGCAACACTTGGCACCAAATCAATAGAGAAACTGATGTCTCTCTTTGGTGGTGGTACTAGGATTTCCGTGGAAACATATTCAAAATATCTCAATATTGGATGGTCTTCAAGACTGGCCATTTTATCTCTAGATGCCTCTTTCATATGGGATGAAAAAATTTGACATCCTTTCTTGAAACTATTTTTTAGCTGCATGGCTGAAATTTTTGTAAAAACCACAACTCTTAGAATTCCTTAAATATTTGCTTAGTATCCCTTCTCATCAAGACATATTATTGTCTTGTTTAACAGTCTAGGACAACATGTTGTTTTTCCAAGCAATCCATGCCAATTAAACAGTCATATGAACCCAATGATATAATGTGCACATCTACTTTTATGTTGAGTCCATTCATGTCTATTGGACTTGAATCTTTAACAAACTCATTCATATTTCTCTTATCCCCCGTGGCTAACTGAACTAACCAAGATTTCTTATGCTTTTTCCTTTGCAAGTGAAATATTTAAATAATATTATATTTTGTGTAACTATGGCTAGCTCCATAATCAATTAAAATTTCTATAGGATGGTTATTGATCTTACCTTACACTTCAATCATGGGGGACTACTATTCTTCTTTCTTGTTTTCCAAGACTACATAAATCCTTTGCATACTTCCTCCCATGTATTTCACTGTTTTTTTCTCCGAAATGTTGTGAAAAATCCTCATTATTTCTCCTTTGTGAGGGAAGCCCCTATATAAGTGATTCCCCTCACATCCCCAAAATTGCACATGCTACTACCTTGGAATTTTCCCAAAATAATCTATTTCCTTGTGCTCATTTTGGGTTGATTGTCCTTGTTGATTTTCTTGGGAGTTGTTCTTGAAAAAGGGTGGCTTAAAGCATTTTTTCCTTTGATCCCTCTTTCCTTTCATCTTGTCATTCCAAGTCTTTTGGAAGACTGTCCTCCCTCTGGTTTGTTCATAAAGATGCTTTTCTCTCCTTATGGTATCCTCCAAAGTCTTATATTTATCATATTGTATCTTGTCACTGTAGGAGGAGGGTAACCCACTAAGAAACCTTTGGATTTTGACCTTCTCAACTTTTATGAACTCCACATACTTCAACAATTCAAAGAACCTCTTTTGGTATTCATCCATTGGCATGCTACCCAATTTGAGTTAAAATAACTATTTCATATTCCTCTCATAGTAACTCTCAAACAAATATTTCTCTTGGAAATATCCCCTGAACTGCCTCCACGAGACTCTCTTCTCATCAAGATGCTTAGCTTGATTAATCTGATCCCACCACATGGTTTCCTTGTCTTACAAGTGGTAGGTTGAAATTCTTGTTTCTACCCTTGAGGGGTAATCGTGCAACTTGAAATATTTCTTCATTTCCAATATCCAGGTCTCAACCTCTTCTCCCTTCCTATGCTCACTATTGAAAGTAGGTGGCTTGATATTCCTGAGTTCACTTTACAATTTTACTCCCTTAGGCCTTCTCTTCTGTCTCCTGACATGAGATACACTTGGGATTCTTCCCGGAATTAAACTTGCATGAGATCTCCTAGTGGATTTCCTTAGGGAATTATGGAACCTACTCCTACTCCTTGACTATCTATCATTCCCATGCTCATTCCTCCTAATATGGGATTTGGATGTTGTCACTTGTCTAGAATTAGCTTCTTGCCTCGTGCCAGAGTCCTTTTTGGATTGCTTCTACAACATGTTCAAAATTTGAAGTATCTCTCCCTGAGCCTTCATAATCCTTTCATTATCATCCCTATAAATATGCACTTCTCTCTGTAGGAATCTCATTGTCACATGCTCCTTCTTGCCTCTTCTTCCATTAGACTTAGTCTCAACATTTCCCATGTTGACATGAAAATCCCTGAATTCCTCTTCATAATTGTAGGACCCTTGGGAATATTCCATTGTTGTGGTTCTCATACAGGAAAACAAAAATACCTTCCTAAACCTCTAATGTTTATAGAAAATGTGCATGTAAACAATTTTTTTTGTTAGACAAAGATAAATACATATGCAATTTTGGAAAAGAATGAATAAATTTTTCTTCCCTTTTAATACCACCAATCACATTCTTTGGAGTTGAATGTAAAATTTTCTTCTCAAAATAATTTTCCATGTTAACAGATGGGTTCTCCTCCTTAATATCTTTCCATTGTCTTTTCATTTTCCCAATTGTGATTTCTGAGCAGAAAGTTATGGTCTTTAGAAGTTTTGACCGTTTTCCCCTTTTATATCCTTGCGTGATACATGTGTTCTCTTTCCTTTCCAACACATTTTTAGGTACCAAGAACTAAAATTTGTCTCTATGGATGAATTCTACAATCCATGATATTTCCATAGACTGCACCTAAGCCCCAAACTAACTCCTGAGATATGAGTTATTCCCTCTAAAAGAAATCTAGTACTACATTTTACCCTTGATTGTTTTGGCTATAACTTCTTCATAAAAGTTCTGTTTGGCGAACAATCTAGCCTGTTGGAAATCTCTCTCTAATATCTATCATTTTAGAAGCATAAAATCTTTGTCCTAAAATGATGCATAATGTCATACAAATTTGATATGCTAAAAATGTCGTTTAGGCCTTCAAAAATGGCCTGTAAGTTTGTGACCTCAGAAAATTAGAATTTCATGATATTTTGTCTATTTAATTGTTGTATACAACACTAATTTTAGTTCTTGGTCACCGAACCATGGACCCATTAGGGAACTAGCCCACCAAACACTAGGAAAACACCTCTCTACCTCCTCTTCGAACTTACCTTCAATTCTGATCCGATCTACTGGGCATACCGAGCCATTGGGGAACCGAGGTAACAAACCCACTTTGATCTAGTTCTCCCACTGGTTCTGGTTGGATCCAACATATCTGGAATACCGGGCCATAGGGGCACTAGCCTACCGAGCCACCAACTACCACCCTGACTTCTTTCCGAACTTTCAATCCAACCCGTTCTGATCCGATCTACTGGGCATATCGGGCTATTGGGCCATCATGAAAACTTGCACACACCTCCCACCAAATGGACCTGACACCGATCCACAAGCCCATCATCCCGCTAGGGAAATGGGATACCTCCCACCACATGAAATCTCCAACCAATTGCTCTGATGTTGGTCCATCGAGCTATCAGGGTAAGGACACTAGCCACCACACGCAACCTCCATCCAATAACCCTGATCCGATCTAGTGGACATAATTTCTCATGGGGGATTCTGGTAGCCAGAAGTTACATTTCATGTGGGCTCTGCAAGGTTCTGTGACTTTCTCTCTGATTCACTGATCCAAATTTATGAGTGGAATGAAATGAATAACAAATTTAATACAATAACACATAGATATGTAGAACAACAACAGATATCCAGTGAACAATAACTTCTATTGAATAAAGAAAATAGGCTAAAACTGTAAAACTGCAGAACTGAAAACAACTTGCTCGAATGGTGGTAGCCATCTTTGAGAAGATATGTGGCTACTATGCACATTCATGTGATGAGAATGATTACAATGAGGCTCTATAGGCCTTTTTAACATTACTCATGAATGCCAAAATGCTAGACATTCAAAAAACTAACCCTAGGAGATGAAACACCAAAAGTTATGTGGGCCTTGATGGGTAAGTTGGTGCCTCAACTTCCTGTGGTCATAAATTTTGCATACGACCTCCGTTTTAGGCATGGATAGTCCGTTGGAAAGGTATTTTTGAGAAATACACATTACACCATCAAATTGTTACTCCGCTTATAGTTTGACTGTGGCAAGCCAGAAAAACAAAACATTGTTTAGGGACCCAAAACGACCATGGAAGTACAAAAAGATGTGTTGACATGGAAACTTCTAAAATAAGCCAGTTTGAATTGGTGGGTGGCCACCAATATCCACCTGAATGTTGTGTAGGGATTCAAGAGAACCCCATAAGTGCAGAACCCACAATTAAAATGAAATTTCATCATTACAAAGAAACGTGTTGAACTAAAAACTATCAAGATGAGCCAGTTGGAATAGGTGGGTGGCCACCAATATCCACCTAGATCAACCCTCTCCCCTTAGGAATCCATGGTCTCCATTGTGTTAAGTTCCCCCATCAGGTGAGGAAATTTCTAAGGAATTTGGCCTTGAGTGAGACACCTTCCTTGGTGCAGAAGCTTCCCTGCCTTGACAACCCAATAAAGCTAGATCCTCTGCTGGCGAGTGCCTTTGACTTATGTGTCCACTATCAGTTCAGTGGATGACTATTCCATGTAGTCAGGTTTGATCTTTTTAGGTGTCAACTATTTTTTGATCTCCGAGGTGTCCAATAATGGTAGAAAATATAGTCGAAGGAGGTCCACATTGAACACTAGGTGCAAGCCAAGGAAGGGGGGAGTGTTGAGCTCAAAAGTATTTTCACCCACAACCTTGGTGATAGAGTAAGGCCCATAGTGAAGTGGATAGAGATTCTAATGGGGACCTGTAAGGCACTCCTTCTACAAATGTAACCATACCTTGTCTCCCACCTCAAACTTGTGTGGTACCGAGTGTTGATCAAGTGGTTGCTTATAGTTAGCAATGGATTTATGTAAAATCTCATGGACCTACTGGAGGATGTGCTGAATCTGATTAGTGATTACTATGGTGGCTTTGTCGGCCTTAGAATGAACATGGGAAGATTCTTCCTATGTGGTTTCAAGAGGTAGTGCAACATCAATGGGACCCAAGGTTTAGCATCCCAACCCCACCTGAAATGGGCTATGGCCAGTGGAGCTATGGACAACCCTGCTGTAGTTGTGCTAAAAATAGGGAAGACTCTCATTCCATGTACATGGATTACTAGATTTATACATGCGTAGGATGTGAAAAATCGTTTGATTGATGACCTATGTTTGACCATCGGTTTGGGGGTGGAAGGCAGTGGATTTAGTTATCTTGGTGTCCAACAGTGACCAAAGACTCAACCAAAATGTGTTGAGGAACCTGTTGTCCTGATATGAGATGATGGTCTGTGGTATCCCAAAAGGGACCCACACCCATTCAAAGAAGAGCTTGCTAGTATATGCCACTATGATGCTCTTCTTATAGGCTGTGAGAATGGCCATCTTCTAAAAATGATCAACGACCACAAATAAAAAATCATTGCCTTTCTTGGTGGATGAAAGGCTAGAAATGTAATCCATCAAGATGGATTCCCAAGGCCTCTCGGGAGTAGGAATAGGGGTGTATAAGGCTTGCTTCTTTATGGTTGTCTTGGCAATGGAACAAGTAGTGTAATATCTGATATACTTGCTGACATCTTGTCGAAGTTTTGGCCAATAAAAATTTTCAGTAGAACAACCACATTTTTCTCCACACCAAAATGTCTTGCCATCCAATTATAGTGAGCCTCCCAAATCATATTTGCACACTGTCTTGTAGGAAAACAAAGGTGGCCTAGATGGAATAAAAGTCCATCATGAATGTGAAAATCGGTGACATTCACTCTTGTACCCAAGAGTTGATAGGTGGTAGCGAAGTTAGGGTCACAATGATAAAGTTGGGGCCACTCAAATGACTCATGCCCATAGGATTGGAGCATGGTGGTGAGTGAAACAACAAGAGGTTGAATGAGGAAATCAATGAAATGATTTGTGCTCACTATCTTATATTTGATGTTGATATGGAACTACAGCAGGTATGTGGACCAATTTTTATGGTGTTCGTTCTACAACTTCCCTATGTCTATAAGAACTACAGAGGCTTGTGATCAGTGTGGATTATTGTCTCCTTTCCCAGAATGTAATGTTTTCGTTGACGACAGGCTTGCACATTGGAATACATTTCCTTGTGATAGGTGGGGTATTTCAAGATGATATATGAGAGTGTCTTACTATGGTATGTTACTAAATGACCGTGCTGAGTGAGAACTATGCCTACAACATAGTCGGAGGCATCAATATCAATATCGAATGGTTGTTGCAGCTCGGGTAAGGAGAGTATTGGAGTTGAGCACAAGAAATGCTTCAGATCATTAAATTCTTGTTGTTGTACCTTCCCCCATGCGAACTTTTCCTTTCCACCACCCTTGGTCACTTAGCTATGGGACCATGCAATATGGGAGAATCCCAACATGAACCTTCAATAGAAGTTGGCAAGTCCAAAGAATCTCTAAAGCTCAGTTAGAGTGGTTAGGGATGGCCAGTCACGAATCACTTGGATCTTAGCTATATCCACATGTACCCCATTCTCATCAACAGTGTAGCTCAAGTATTGGGCATTTTTCATGCCAAAGGAACATTTTTCCAAGTTGGCATATAGCTTGTGCTACCAAAGAGTGCTCAAAACCTACTGAATATGTTGCATGTGCTCCTCCCAAGTTCTGTCGAAGATGAGGATGTCATCTAGATATACCACCACAAAAGAGTTGGCGAAGGGTCTCAATACATCATCCATCAACCTTATGAAAGTTGTTGGTGCATTTTTTAGGCCAAAGAGAATGACCAACCATTCAAAGAGACCTTCTTTAGATTTTAATTTTTTTTTCCATACATCGGTCAATTCGATGGGAATTTGGTGGTAACCAGGCTTTAGGCCAATCTTGCTGAAGAAATTTCCCCCCCCTTGAGTTGGTCAAGAAGGTCATCAATTCAGGGAATTGGGTACTGGTTCCTAACTCTAATTTTGTTTTATGCTCTATAATAAACGTAGAGCCTCCAAGTCCCATCTTTCTTCTGCACCAATACAATCGAGCTTCCACAAGGGGAGGATTTGGGCCAGAAGTGCCCCTTTTGAAGTCTCTATTGGATCTGGAGCTTGATTTCATCATTTTCCATCAATGAGAAATGATAGAATCATCCATTAGGAAGAGATGCATTAGGGGTTAGATCATTGGATGCTTGAATTGGTATTGGATCGGTACCCCGGTGGGTAAGGAGAAGATGTCTCTATACTCTTCCACGATCCCGTCCACTTTCTTTTGCTACAAAGAGAGGCTTTGTGTAGAGGTCACAGATGTGGCAGTGACATTTTTCTCACTGCGAGCACAAATCATAGAGAAGACAAACTTCCCAGTCTGTGAGATGACCTTACTGCATTTCTTAGAAGAGGTTAAAGAAATAGTAGTAGGCAGTGCTACCTCTAATATCCTGTACAATTGTCTACCCAAATGAATAATAACAATGTAGGGTCTAGACTCATATACAACATGTCTCTTCCATAAATATGGATGGCCTAAAAGAACATCACAAACTTCAAGGGGATCAATATAACACAATACCTCATCTTTGAAGGGTTTGATGCTATAGGGAAGACAACACTGTTGGCTAATGCGAAGATCTCTTCCTTGGCGAATCCAACCAATGGTTTAGGGTTGTCGGTGCGGTGTCATCGGAAGGTCCAACTGCTTGATGACCTCTGTTGATATCGGGTTCTTCTGACTACCACTATAAAAAATTAAATGAGGTAGAGCCCCCTTTACCCACATATGTGAGTGGAAGAGGCATTCCCCTTCCTTTGGTTCTTTTGGTTTGCTTGGTTGGACTTTGGTGGTAGAGATAGTGGAACTCGGTTCGACATCGACAATTCACCTCCCTCTTTTTGGATTTGATTTAGAGTCAGAATATTCCTTTGACTCAGACGGTTTCATTGCAACCACCAGTGATGGCTTGGAGCGACATTCTTTGGTGTTGTGCCAATGGATTTTATGGTATTCATACCACTTTCTCCTATCCTTCTTTGAATTCTCATTATGCTTCTTTGATTGCAGCTTTGGCTGGTTGTCGTAAGAGTGGGCATATTTAATCTGTCCCTTGTTTTTTGGGTTGGGACCTCTTTTTACCTGCTTCAACTATGAGGGGTTTGCAGATCCAAAATATCACCTCTTCTGCTTAAATTTTTGCTCGATATTGACAACATATCTGTAAGCTTCACCTAGTGATGCGATGTCCAGAAACTCCATTTCTGTTTGAATGTATCTATGAAGAAAACCATGGTATTTGAGTACAAGATGTCATTTAGAGTATTTGATACCCAATTTGGTGCATAGGGTATGGAAAATATTGGTGAAATTTGGTAATGTCTGGTCCCTTTCTTGACGCAGTGTGGTCCATCTTGTGTACTGGTCCTCGTAGCTTCCAACTTGGTAGTATTGTTCTTTAATGGCATCCTTGAAGGAATCCCACATGGGGGAGACTGCAAATATTGCATATTCCTCTATGGCCCTTTGCTTAGAGTAAGTATCCGACTAGTCCTTAACATGGGGGATGACCTTGAGGAGTGCAAAAGTAATTTTTTCCCTATCAAAAAAATTGTGGACTGAAAAATACCCTTCGAGCAAATTCAACCATTTATCTACAATATCTGCATCTATTAGTCCTTAAATTAATGGAATATCAAAATTTACTTGTACCTTGAAGGGGGTTGTGTGGCTGCTTGATGAAGATGTGTCTCCTATGGGAAGCTGCCAAAGGATATGTGCAAAGTTGTCCATCATTTCATTCCTTTGTTGGGCAAGGGATTCCTCAAGAAATAGTTTAAAATGATCTCCTTCTCCATCATCTTTCTTATTGTTCCCCATGATATTTTTTCGCGCTCGACGCGACTGATCTTGCAAAGGCTTGACTGGTTCGAGTCCCAACTTCTTGTACCCAGATATTTTCAGGGACATGCACAAAGAAAAAAAAATGAAGAGCAAACAACTTCGATACCACTGATTCGGATTTATGAGCGGAACGATATGAATAACATGTTGAATACAATAACATAGAGATACAGAGAACAACAACATATATCCAGTGAACAATAAGTTCTATTAAATAAAGAAAATAGGTTGAAAGTTGAAACTGTAAAATTGTAGAACTGAAAACAACTTGCTCGAATGGTGGTAGCTATCTCTGAGAAGAGATGTGGTTTCTACGCATGTTCGTCTGAGCATAATGATTACAATGAGGCTCCAGAGGAATTTTTAACATTACTCATGAATGAAAAAAACCTATACATCCAAAAACCTAACCCTAGGAGATGAAACACCAAAAGTTATGTGGGCCCCAATGGTTAAGTTGGTACCTCAACTTCTCGGGGTCGTAACTTTTGCATATGACCTCCGTTTTAGGCATGTGATAGCCCATTTGAAATGTCTTTTCAAGAACTAAACATTATGCCATCAAAATGTGACTATATCCACGCTTTGATTGTGGCAAGCCAAAACAACACTATTTAGGGCCCCCAAATGTCCCTGGAAGTAGAAAAAGATGTACTGACATGAAAAATTATAAAATAAGTTAGTTGGAATAGGTGGGTGGACATCAATATACACCTAGATGTTGTGTAGGTCTTCAGGACAATCTTGGAAGTGAAAAACCCACAATCACAAACACATTTCATCATTAGAGAGAAACATGATGAACTAAAAACTATCAAGATGAGCCAGTTGGAACAGGTGGGTGGCCACCGATATCCACCTGGATAATTCACGCACAAGAAATTGAGGGATACATTTTGATTATAAATTGTCCATTCAAACTCATTCCCATGAATGTGGGATAAACAAATAACACCCGTGATTGATCAAGGGTTGTGAATCCATCGTGGGGTGCTATCAACAACTCCTATGTATTTTTGTTCTAGGTGGGATAACTATTGACTCTATGATTCAATTTAACCCAATGATGGCTTGTTGGAAATCCCAGACCATTGGGAATTTATTGAACATGGACTAAATGCTGAAATAACAATTTTAAACCACAAGAATTTCTCCATCCAATGTTGTCTTGAAGCAAAAATAATTTTTTCCCCAAACACAATCTGATTCAAGCAACTTCAGTTATCATGTAGCAAGATCCTATAGACTAGTATTGAAACCTTCTATTATGATACCATAATGTAACATCCCCTAGCCCATCAGGGAATTCTAATTGCGAAATACACATATAAAAATTGAAATTTCTTCTGCTAAATAATTTACTAGTTTTTTATTGTAGCTTACCAGCTACGATTTAATTCATTTTTAGACAAAAATTGGATACCCATAGATGAAATGCATCTACAACAATCTAGATGAACAATATTTGTACAAAATGACTCATTCATGACAATAATTAACCATTCACAAATACATTAATAAGCATAACAAATTAACTCAGGAAAATAAGTAAACACTTATATTTATAAAACTTTTATGAAGCCAACTGCTTGGGAAGGACGTTCCACCTAACCATAGACATGATTTTCTAAATCTCAATAGAAATTCACCCCTAAGATAGGGCTAGGAATACACAAGAGAAACATGCCTCTCACAACCCACTCACAACTCACTAACACACAACCCACTAATACTCTCATGTAACTATCCTGAATTCCTTCCAACTCTCTTCCCTTTGGCCTAACTAACCCAAGGAATGTACCCTTTCACTGTTCTCAATCCATTGGGATTCCCATTCCTTTATCAAGGTGTCTCTAGCACAGGGAGATAATAATCTCTCTATTGGGAACTCTAAAGATATCATTGCTAGTAAATAATACCCGCAACAAACAACAACACTGCTATAGTGCAACTCACTCAAGAGTTCACTCTTCAGGCATGACAACCTAGTTCTTCAATTTCCAGCTCCAAATATGCTCCCAAATTCTCTAGCATGCTTCTAAAGTCACCTAGCCTCCTTGCTCCAATTCTAGTGCTCTTTTTCTTGCTCCCTGCTTCCTATTCATGACCACCCCCCCTATAAAATATGCCTATAATTTCCCATACGAATTTCCTTTATCTCCCAAGACCAATGATTGATCACTCTTCCCATTGTTGATTATGGGATGTGATTCTCACACCCACCCTCTTACATGAGTTTAATGATTGGGCTCTCACACATCAACCATAAATAGAAGTTTTCCCCAATGATAAATACATTCAAAAAATTGGGTTTGGATTAATACCCATTAATAATTTCCCTTTGGACCTCCTTTTAGACACTCTCTTCTCTTGTGGAAAAATCGTCCCCCATATCTATCCATATTCCCAACAACTAGCATCACATTATTTTTATTACAAACATAAAATACATTTTGCATATTATATCACTAGACCATAGCCATATTCATATCTACATTATGCATTAATTAAACATGGGATTATAGTGGGGATGTTACACTTATAAACTCAATCACTTTTATCCATATATAAAACAATATTCCAATGGATAATGAACTATGAAAAAGGGTTTCCTAGGTAAAAGGTAATCAAACAACAACTTGAGGGGAGTCACCCGACTAGAAGGTAAGTTGGCTAGCTAGAAGGTAGTCACTCAAGACAAGAGGTGAGTAGACTAGCAATAAAAGGAAGTAGCTCATTCAAGCTAAAGGAACTCAACCAAGATGAGTGGGGTTTGACGAAACAATGAATCAATGTCCATGGAGGATGTTTGGCCCAAGGGAGATACAAATTAATAACTAGCATGAAAGTGATGGCCTAGGGAGTGCATGTGGCCTGTAGATGAGGTTTAGTCACTCATGTAAGAATAAATTGAAGTGTATAGTCCATAGAAGTGGATAGAATATAATGTACACCTTGTACAAATGCATGGGTGAGATAAAACAATTCAGGGAGGATTCAATTTGATCATAAAAGAAAAAATCCACCCCCAAGAAATAACATTATATTCCAGATGATTTCTATTAAATGTTGGTTGATTTCCCTTGGTGAGTCAATTTCCCTTTCTCTTGGTTTGTGATTATCATTTTAATGTAAGTTTTCTAAGTTGTGGTTCATGATATAATCATGGAATTTAGTATAATTAATATAAATTCAAAATCTTGGTGCATTGCCTAAGTGAATTTACTCTTTGTTAAAAATTGGGAAAATTTTATAATGTAAAAATATTATGACTGAACAAGTTTTAGTGGTGTTTACATAACCATGTACGATACGAGACACGTAAAACAAGCCTATTTATCATATGATATTTAAATATTTAGGAATTAGTTAAAATCAATTTGATTTACTGTGTCTTTAGGTAAATTATGTTTATGTATTGTGTTCTTTTAGTGTGCATTGTAACTATCTAATATGATGGTCACAATTATATTACAGACATAAAGTGATCTCATGATTTATCTTCTCCTCGATACTAATGAATATATTTATTTATGACTTGACACCTGAGTGGTCCATGATTTCTAGTAAAGAACATGGAGGGTTATTTGTTGATGATTTATTTTTAGAAACTGATATGTAAATTATTTTCATTTTGCATTAATATATTTCCTCAATTTCCTACAATCTTTGTGGGCATCGACTTTTTCCCTCCTTGATGGTTTTAACCACATAATACATTGATGTATTGATATTTAATTTGTTTGTGTAAGTGTGTGCATTAACATGTTCGACCTGTGCGGATATACCTTGTTTATTAAGCATCGTATCAAAGCCCCTATGAAGACTCGTTCCCATTGTTGATTGACATATTGAACCTCTATCATTGCATGTATCAAAGGGATTCTATATATTGTCATTTTTTAGCATTTTTAGGCTGAGAGAATAATTGTAATGTGTTTATAGTGCTACTTTCAGATGGAAACCCTTTTCATTTCACTCAAAAAAAAATTGTTTTCCCAAATTACGACTACTTTTATTAGATCTAGAGTTTTTTGCAAGCAAACAAAAGGGTTTTCTAGGTTAGCATGCAGTTCCCAACAAACAGTTTAGAAAAAAAGGAGAAACACAATAAAAAGACCCCTTCTCCTTTACAACGTTTCTGATATATTTTGAATTAATTCACTTGGTTAACAGTTGTTGGATTTTCAGTTTTGATCGGAAAAGCCACAGTGTAGTCATTAGATTGTCGACATTTCGGATCCAGATCAGGATCCATCTTCAGGATAAAGAGCATGGGTTTTAAGAGAAAGGGAAGATATGGTATAAATACTGGAAGTGGGTTTTATACCAACTCTTCCCTTTCTCTTAAAACCCAGGCTCTTTTTCCTGAAGATGGATCCTGATCTGGATCTGAAACATCGACAATCTAATGACTACACTGTGGATTTTCCGATCAAAACTGAAAATCCCACCCACAACAATCTCACTCATCAGTTGTTGGATTACTGAGAGCCGGGGGTGTATCGGTAATTAGCAATTATATTACTTTTAACCACAATTTATTCTTCAACAATATTCAACAGTTTATCTTTAGCATTCAATATATCATCAATAATATAATCATAAAAAAAATCACATCACAATAGATACAAAATACACCAGAATTTACGTGGAAACCCAAGTGGGAGAAAACCATTGAATTCTTTTCTTATATATCAAAAGAATACATTCATTGGAAGCACCAACTTCTGATTGTCTAACTACAACTGGAAGAAGGTTCCAATCCCTTGTTCTCAAGCTCCAACCCGAAGGAAGCTACAACTCCTTGAATTCTATAGCTCCAACCAGAAGGAGGCTACAACCCCCTAATTTCTCTGATTCCAACTAGAAGGTGGCTACAACCACCTATCCTTAACCTATCCTTCCACCGTGAAGTATAAGTGTAGACAAATTGTCACTATCACAAACTATGCCACTATCACTTTGTCTCTGTCACTCTGTCTCTGTCACTATCACTTTTTCACTGTCACTCTGTCTCTGTCATTGTCACTTTGTCACTGTCATTGTCACTGTCTCATTAACATGTATCTTCTCATTAACCAACTAACACATGTACCATACCATGCATCAATTGTATACCAACATATATATTATATCATGCATTAATCATGAACGAAAGATACATCAATAAATAACTAGATCATCAACCATGTGTAACTTGTACCATATACCATGCCATGAACCTTATGAACATATCTACCATATCATCAATGAAGTATCTCAAAGAACCAATGTATTCCCCTCATGCATATGCCACCATACAACATGAATATGCCTTAACCATATACAAACAACTAAAAGATAAGAAATATAAGGACTTAGGTGGTTCATTTAGATCTGCCTATATATGAGTGTCGAATCTAAGTTTGGATATGTATTAACCTATCAGAGTATTTTTTGACCTTGAAAGAGAGTTGGGTTCTTCATCAACTAGTTTAATTTGGTTCGAGTAAATCTTTCCCACATAATTGTGCCATTCCTTAGCCTTGTCTCTTCTCAAACCTAGCTCCTCCTTTGTATTCCATGCTTAATAGCTTATTAGGTTATGGTTATGGGATTTGGAATCAATGAGGGAGAAAATATATTGATTTTGCAATAGGGTTGTGAGGTCTTCCGACAATTTATAAACCTCATTCACTCGAGCCCACAGATCTTCACCAATTCTGAAACTTCTACCATTCATGATCCTCCAAATTGTCCATTTACCCACAAGAGGGAATGCTTCCACAAACACTTTCCAAATTATTGAACTATTTATAGATGTCTTTCTGGGGGTATGAATCTAATCTTGAAAGGAGAGGCCATTCATATATTTTGATTTTGTTATCCTACCCCACAAAGCTGAGTTCTCAGAAAGTCTCCAAAGACTTTTTCCTACTAGCGCTAGAATGAACATGTATATGTTCTTTATTCTCCATCCCCCACATATTTTCTGTCTAGATAGAGTAGACTATTTGACCAACAAAATACCATCATTGTCTTAGCTCCTATACTAGAGGAATTGAAAACACATTTTCCAAATTTGTTTTAAGATACCTTTCGACACTTTGGAAATTGAGGTCCAATAGATGAGGATGATTTACAAAAATGATTTGAGGAGTACAAGCCTTCTACCCTTCTAAAACCATATGTTGACCCATAAGTATATTTGTTATTCAATATTCTTTATCATCCATAACCAATCCTCAAACTTATAAGCATTTGGATTAAGCTAAAACCCCAAGTATTTGAAACCTTCTTTTAAATTTTTACGTGACAAAGGGAGACTTATTTCCAATAAAGGAGAAAGTTCTTCCCGAGGAAAGGAATAGTGGATGAAAGAATTTATATAGTTTATTTCCATCCCTTTTGCTTTTCATAATAGTTCTAGTATTTGAAAAATACAAATGAAGTATTGTAATTCTCCTACACCAAATAGAAGCACGTCATCGACAAAAAGAAGATGCAAAAGAGATTCAACAAGAGTGATTTTGATACCTTTCTTTTCACCACGTATTTTATCATTCTGCATAAGTTTACTTAGCCCTTCATCTACTAGGAGGAAAAGGAAATATGACAGGGGGTAACCTTTCATAAGCATCCTAGAGGCTCCAAATAAATAAGAGGTAGATACATTAATGAGAAATACAAAGGAGGCGTATTTAACACATCCAAGGATCCAATTGATGGTGGCCAAGTTCATCCCCATTTGTACGAAAATCAAGTGCAGAAAGGTCCAACTGACTTTATCACATGATTTTGACAAGCCAAATTTCAACAAAACCAATGGAATTTTTTATTTTGTGATGGAGTGCATCACTTCTTGTGCCAGAGCCACTACATCATGTATTTTTCACTTGAAAAGGAACCTGAACTGTTCCTTTGATATGATCTTGCTCAATATTGTCTTGAGCCTATTAACTATGATATTAAAGATCACCTTATAAAACACATTGTAACATGATATTGGAATAAAGTATTCAAAATAAGAGACCTCCTTTGTCTTAGGAATAAGGGCCATACACGTAGAGTTTAATGCACCTACGATCTTTCCTCTATGTTTAGATTCCCAGACTAATTTCAGAAGGTCATGTTTTATGATCTCATATAAACATGTGAAGAATTTGATTGACATCCCACTTGAGCTAGGAATTTTGACTTTCTGCAAGAAGAAGAGGGTTGTCTTAAGCTCACTTGTTGAGACCTTCCAAATATGAACTCATATCGTTTAAGAAAACTCTAGGGAAGAGGAAAATAACTTATAACATTTATTTTATAGTGCACCCTTTAGGTTCTTTAAAAAGGGAACTGAAGTGCCTTTTGGTATCTCCAACTTTTATTTAAAATATATGTCCATCCCACCTTCTAGGGTGGTCACCTCCCATATAGTATTGGAGTTTTTCCGAAAGTTTGTGAAAGAATTTAGTGTTGTTATCACCATGTGACAACCATACTTCTCTACTTTTGAGGCTCAAGGTGGCTTCCTCCTTCTCCAATATCACTTTCATTTGTTTCATTAGTTATTTCAGGAAGGATGCCTTCTCTTCTTTTAAGATCCCAATAGAGTTCCCTTTCGTATAGAGAATTGATCTTAGACCATGTTTCCTTAATATTATCTTAGGAGCGAAGTTTAAACTTAACCACCCATCGTTTCAACACTTCCTTCACTCTCTAAAGGTTTTCATGGAATTGTTACATGTAAGAAGAACCTAGCAGATAGCGAAGGTGGTCCTAGTTTTAATTTATCAGGTTCTTGTAGTCCTCTTGCGTTAGCCATATATGATTGAATTTCAAGGGAGTAGGGGGCTTGTGATATTTCGACTCAATTTCCATAAAAGTGGGCAAGTGATCCAAGATACCCCCATATCATATCCATGACTTCAGAGTCCAATGGATTTCCACCAAATACTTCAATATCAAAAATATGTCAAGGCATTTTGAGATCCCTTCATCACCTTTCCTTATGTTTCTCCATGTGGGAATAAGATTTGGTGGTTCCAAATCCACCAGGTGGGAGGATTATATAAGATTAAAAAATAATCATTCAAAAGGATCTCTTAAAGGGTGGGTGCCCCATAATTCATGGAGGGATATATTAAAATTAATATCTTCACCAATGATGGTATTGTGACCCACTAAGACTCTCGACTTGACCAACTGTTCCTAGTAATACTTCTTGTTTGTATAGGGGCCATAGAGGTTGATTACATGGAGAGGGTAAGAAATATATGGTATTTCCAACTTAGTCATAATACCTAAGGGTAGCATAGATGAAGGAAAGGCATTGATATAAGGGCTTCATGCTGCCAGGAGGCCTCTCAAGTGGCAGTCAGAGTCTAGGGAACATAAATACCAATTCTTCAAGAATGAAGCTAAAACTTCCTCTTCTTTGGAGCATATACCTTAGCCAATATTTTGAGGGATATAAATTTAGGGGCATCCCCAACCCCATGGACATTCAAGGACATGCAGATCATGTTTTTCCCCAGAATGAGATTTTCCTACTCTAAGGTCCCAAATAGTGGCTTGTTTTTTGCTTTGGATTTCTTTCTTTTCCTAGGATTGCACGAGATAAAGGAGTAACTTTCTACCAACTTGTGAAGCAATAAAGTGTTCCAATGCTAAGCCAATAGCGATGGCTCCATTATCATTGGGATTCTGTTGGGGGGGAGGGAGATAGCTTGAGGTACGAGGAGAAATGCCAAAGTTGGGATCCTTCGAGTATTTGGAGGATGAGGGTGAATCCAAAATTTCCACCCTTCCCCCACTTTCCGTACCATGGCAAGGATTTGGGATMTTGGATGCATGGGAGAAAATTTTCAGAGATCTTCCATGCAAGGGGCTATAAGCTAAAAAAGGAAAATTAGACAAAGGGAAGGAGGAATAGGAGTACATMTCAACTTGAGCCAATGGGGGACAAGGGTGAGGGGGAGGAGGCCAAGAGTCAAGGGAATTTACTCTAATAAATCATCCTCATGTGGGGATTTTAAATGATGTCAACATATTGGAAGGAGGGAATGATGGGAGAGACAATGTCTCAATTGGGTCCATAATTGGGGGGGGGATCCCAAAGGTATAATGTTAAAGTTATGTTTGTAGAGAAATAATACCAACAAACAATAAATCATTAGGATAAGGAGGTTTATCCAAAGAATTTAGAGAGTTGACAAAGGGACGCATGTGTTCTTCCTTCATCTCCAGCTCGCTTCACTCTTTCTCCAATTGGCCAACCTTGAGATCTTCATTCGTTGGAAAAAATACTTCCTCGCATTATTGTAACTACATATTTTTGGGCTTCCATACTTTCTTTAGTTCTTCCTTGGTTTTTTAGGGCATGGGAATTGTGCCTAGGTATGACTAACCTTAAGGAAGTCATAAAAATGAAAAGGAATACATAAATAGTTGATATGTTGGACCTAGGATAAAATTAATACAACCAATTCAATTTTCTATGACAGACTATATTTCATAGCAACTTCAACTTGCAACCAAGCCAACCTTCATTCAGGCTTGGTATTCCAGTCTTCCTCCAAGCAGATGAATATACCCACCTTGTTTCCTATGAACTCTAGTATTTTCTTCTACCAAAATACTAATGTGAGGCCAGAGATAATAACCCAAACCTTTAAGGAATAAATGGGTTCACATCTTGATCTGAAAATGAAAAAGGCTTGTGTATACAAATTTACAAGTGGAAAAAGTATGTGTCTCATGAAATTGGATCAAGTTGCAAGAACATAAAACTTAATGAGTTTTTTTTTTACTTAAAATTAACAGCATAAACAAACATAAACAACCATCAAAATAAGCACATAACATAGAAAAATGATAAAGGAGTTCACCCCTCTCTTGGGCTACATCTCCTGGTCCAACTTCCAATGGATCATTTTTATTATAATATCAAAGTGTTAAAATCAGTTCTTTACAATTCTCATAATGAAAAATCGATGGCACTAGTGGCTCCAGAATGTCCAAAAACCCCTATCTAGGATCTTCCTGCACCTGGTTTGGAAAAAAATTGAGAAAAATACACTTCTTGGAAGTTTTTCCCAATAACTTGTTGTCTCTACTCACCAAAACGCACCTCTGTGTGACTGAACCTGGATCTGTGTGTTTTTTCTTTCCTAAACACAACACTTTGTGCATTTCTAGATCGTGGGAATACTTGTCGTGTTGTTAGGGCTCCAAGCGTGTTAACCACTGGAGGTGTCGGCCATACAGTCCTTGTGGCCAGGGTATGGGGCTTAAAATACGCACCTGTCGGCCACAACGTTAGTTCCCCACGCTGCTGGTCATATGGAGGTAGGTAATTGAGAGCTGTGTCCATGGGTTGGGGCTAATCCCCGACCCTTTTCTGCCCGAATTAGCATTTAACTCAACTTTAAATAATCATTACATGCTATAGGGTTAAGAAACACCTATAGGCAAGTTGGTTGCCCATGCCTATGCAAAGACCTTTCCCCATTCTAGAGGTCGCGGGTCAACCCTCGCGAAGCCAAACCAAAACATTTTACCAATAGAGGGGGTGCCACGTGGCGGTGCCTGAGTGGGCCACGTGGCACCCATATATTAGCCCACCAAATGAACACGTTTTGACCACTGGTTGGTCCATGTCTTACCCTTGCACGATCATCCTTCCAGATTACCACTTGCCATGTCATCTTGCCAAGTCACCTTGCCACGTCATCTGTACGAGAAACTACGATGTGGTCTGTACACACTGTACAGTCAACATTTTTCCTGTTTGGGAAAACAGACAAAACATATCTCCCTCATATGAAATTTGTTTGAGACCATTCAAGTTGCGTTGGGATCATGAGGATGAGATATACACGATGAATCTATTTTCGAGGAATTTCAAACACTTTGATTTTTGAGCATTTTTTGATCCCCTAGATCACTCCTCCCCATTGGTAATCTTTTGGACCTCCAAAAGACTACTTTCAGTCAATCTGAATATGAGGGTACAATTCCCTCACCTTTCCTACCTCAATCCATTTAGCTTTCTTGGATTTGTGCTTTTGAGACCAACATGAAGGTACTCCACATTCCCTCGTTTTGAATTTCTTATCTTTTTGTCAAGGATTGTAACCTCATGCAATTCTGAAAGATATTCTGGCGAGAAGTCATCTATGGAAGGAATATGAACATGCTCTCCTTGATCATCAATCAAAGGAGGGTCATACAATCTCAAATTATCAACATTAACAACTGCATACATTTTCATGTAAGGAGGCAAATCCAAATGGAAGGCATTGCTACCAATATTTTCAAGAATCTTGAAAGGTCCATATCTAATTGGTTTCATTTTTTTACCTTCTCCTTTAAGCCTCTGTTTTCTATTGTAAAGCCAAACTTCATCTCCAAGTTGGAAACTGTGATCAACACGATGCTTGTCATGTCTTATCTTGAACCTGGCTTACACTTTTCCAACTATTCTTGTACCATTTGATGCACCAATTGAATTTTTTCAATGGACTTCTTTGCTCTATCATTTTCATAATGACCATCAATAACAATATCCTTCCCAAAGATAAAATCTAAAGGAGATTTTGGAAAATAACCAAAACATGCCTCAAATGGAGATGCTTGAGTCGATGAATTCTTAGCCCAGTTATAAGCATGATGAATGTAGTGCAGGTGCTCATCCCAAAGCTTAGGATGTTTTCTACAATAACCATGAAGAAGATGTACTATTGTTCTATTCACCACTTCTGTTTGACCACCAGTTTGTGGATGAAAAGATGTGCTCTTTTTCAACTTGGTTTCCATGAGTTCCCATAATATTGACCAAACGTTCCCAATAAATTGAGAATCTCAATCAGAAATAATATATTTGGGCAACCCAAAATGTACCCATACATGTTGAAATAACATTTGTTCCTTCTTACAAGGCATCAAAATACACATTTTGCTAAAACGGTCAACCACAACATAAAGACAATCATGATTCTTTTTAGACATAGGTAATCGTCCTACAAAGTCCATGGAAATTCTTTCCCAAGGATGACAAGGAACTGGAAATGGAGTATACAATCCCACCTTTCTATTGCTAGGCTTACTTGTAGCACAAAAATAACATCCTCTTACATATATTGAAACACTTTCATTCATTTTAGGCCAATATCAATACCTTTGCAAATTAGCCACCATCTTTCCTACACCAAAGTGGCCAACAATAAGAGAAGAGTGTGCTTCCCTTATAATGTTGACTCTTTAACCCTGTGGAATACATAGCTTGCCAAGATGATACGAAAGATTATCATGCACATGGTAATCCAATTCCTCAACTTGGTTAGAATGAAAAAAAGTTGCATAAACCTCTTTAAACTTACCATCTAAAGAATATTTTTCAACATAGCTCTCATGCATGGTAGAATTATGCTTAAGAATAACTGAAGCACTAACAATAGGCCTATAAATCATATCATCAACTTTTTTATAAATGCCTTTCTTATAATTGATAATCAAGTGGAATTTTTGTAGAAAACCCATCCATATGAAGTGCCTTGCTTGTTGTAGCTTTGTTTGTGATTGCAAATATTGCAATGGTTGATGATTTGTGTGAATACTAGTTTCTTTTCCCAACAATGAATGTTTCCATCTTTTTACACTTTGCACCAATACATACAAATCCTTGTCATATGTAGGATAATTAATTACAACACCATTAAAATTTTGAGAATGAAAACAAATAGGCTTACCAAGTTGCAACAAGACTGCTCCCATTGCATAGCTACTTGCATCTGTTTGTTACTCAAATGATTGTCTCAAATCAAGGGGTGCAAGAATTGGAGCTGAACTAATTTTCTCCTTCAATGCATCAAAATCTTTTTGTTGCTTGCCTCCCCATTGGAAAACTTGCTTGATGCTTGTCACTGCATGTAATGGAGCTGTAATTGAAGATAAGTTAGCGATAAACTTTCTCCAATATTGGGTTGCTCCCAAAAATATTCTTACCTCTATTACATTGTTGGGCTTGGGCCAATCCAAAATAACTTTGACCTTTGAAGGATCTATTTTTAGTTCTCCTCCTCCAACAATATGTCCCAAGTAAACAAGTGAGGTATTTCCAAACTCACATTTAGACATCTTTAAAGACAAATTTTCTTTCTTCAAGACATCTAAAACTTGCTTTACATGTCTAACATGCTCTTCACGAGATTTTCTAAATATCAATATGTCATACAAGTAGACAATTACACAATCATCAAGAAAAGGCATTAAAACATCATTCATAACTCACATGAATGTAGCAGGAGCATTACAAATCCAAAATGGCATAACCATCCATTCAAGCAAACCTTTCTTTGTTTTGAAAGTTGTCTTCCATGTGTCTCCTTCAACAATCCTAATATGATGATATCCACTTCTCAAGTCCAACTTAGTAAAATACTTAGCATCTTTCAATTGATCAAGAAAAACATCAATTCTAGGAAGAGGATAGTGATTCTTTATTGTAATCTTGTTCAAGGCTCTAAAATCTACACACATGACATGTACCATATTTCTTTGGTACTAAAACAATTTGTGACCCACATGGTGATGTGCTTGGCATGATAACCCCTTTGTCAAGCAACTCTTGGATTTGCTTTTTAATTTTAGCATTCTCCATGACTAACATCTTGTACATACTAATGTTTGGAAGAGAAAAATCTTGCTACAATTGAATCTCATGTTGGATACCTCTTTTAGGAGGAAATCCTTTTGGTTCTTGAAAAATCTCATCATATTGGCTAACAACCTCATATAAGTCAGATTTTAACGTTGCATCACAATCTTGGAAAGCTTCTTTTTCAACATTGTCTTTGGGTTTGATCATCAAGAGTACAAAGTTCTTACTAGCATTGACTAATCTATTCATTTGTCCATTTGATCCGGATTTTATGAGCATAACGAAATGAATACAGATTATTATTAAAATATGATTAACACAAAATAACAGATATACAATAAAACTAGTTTCTGTTCAATAAAGAAATAACCTGAAACTATAAAATGCAGCAAAAAACAAGCTTGCTAGAATGGTGGAGGCTTATCTCTAAGAATAGATGTGACGAATGCATTAATTCGCTAGAAGATGATTACAATGAGGCTCTCAAGGCCTTTTTACAATAAACATGAATGTAAAAAACACTAGACATCCAAAAACTTAACCTTAGGAGATGAAGCGCCAAATCCATGTGGGCCCCATTTGGGTAAATTAGTACATCAACTTCCCGGGGTCGTAACTTTTGCATACGAGCTTCGTTTTAGGTGCATGATATCCCATTGGAAATTTCTATTCGAGGACTACACATGTTGTCTGTGGTGATCCCTATACATGTTGACTGTGGAGAGCCCTAAAACGTTGTTTAGGGCCTCAAAATGGCCTCGGAAGTCAGGGACCTGAAAACTAGGAAAAATTTGCCGAACTGGAAAACTGCCAAAATGAGCCAATTGGAATATGTGGGAGGCCACCGACATCCATTTGGATCACCAATGTTTACAAGTGATAAATTCAACTTCTTTGTATGTGCTCTATCAATGTACTCAACTCCATTTTTAAACAAATGGTATTTGTTCTCATGATGATGAAAGATGGCTCTCCTATCATATAAATATGGGCTTCCCAACACAATACCACAAATATCCAATTGAATAACATCAAGTTGTCCCTCATCTATAAAGTTTGAAGTGATGAAAAATCTAAGTTTACATCTTCTTGTCACATGCAATTTGGCATTGTCACTTATCCAACCTAGAGGATATGGTTTAGGATGAGAAGTAGTTTGCATCTGCAATTTCTTGACAGTGTCTTCAGAAATGAGGTTTGCTTGAGATCCAGTATCAAATAGAGTATCTATCTTGGTATGCTTTGAAATAACCCTTATGTGGAAAATATTTATGCTTTCTTTTTCATGTTGAGTTTCAATGAGGCTACAACTTGAAGAACTAGAACTGGCAATAGAGTCCTTACCTTGAAAACACATGGGTGTGATTTTTGTTTCATCTCCCGAATCAGATCCTAAATCATGTTGTGTAGTTGTAGCAGTCTTTGGTTTAGTTTTGTTGTTGAAATTTTTGGGTCTCATTTCAAGATGAAGTTTCCAACAATGGTCTTCATCATGGCCATCTTTTGAACAATGTTTACATGAGAGTTTTTCTCCCTCTTTTTTGACTGAAGCATTCTTCTTTCCATTTCCTTTGAATTTCCTCTTTCCTTTGTCTCCATTAAAAAATGGCTTATTGCTTCCCTCTTGAGGAGCATTATTTCCTCTTTCTTCCAAATGTGTTTCTTGTACCCAAACTTCATCTAGATTTGTAGGGTTAAACATGAGAATTGTGTGTCTCAAATATTTATGCAATCCTCTAATGTATTTGAGTAAAGTTTCTTGAGAAGATAAATCTATACCCAAAATCCAATCTCTTCTTTTAAATTATTGAGTGTAGCTTTGAACACTTTTCCCATTAGCTTGTCTAAAATTTTTCCAATCCATGATAACTTTCTACATGTATGCTAATCAATAAAATTGCCTTTTAATTGCAACAATAAAGTCATTCCAAGAGGATAAAACTTTACCATGCTTCTTCATGTCCTCTTGATTTTTGGTTTCCCACCAAATGAGTGCTACACTTTCCAATATAAGAGAAGCAAGATGAATCTTAGTTTCATCATCTTGGATTCTTTGTATCCTACAATACACTTTAATTCGACGAATCCAGTTATCCAATTTCTCAGGATTTACCTCTCCATTGTACATAGGAAATTCAAAMTTAATATCAAGCTTAMGCAAAGGAGTTTGTGGAGTAATTTTACCATGTTCTTTTGGAGAACTTGGAGGTGGTTGTGAAATGGTATAAKAAGTGGAAGATGGAGGTGAAGGAGGTGGAGTGTCACCATTTCCTCCATGCACTTTTGGAGTACCACTATATTCATTACCTCTTGGAGGATTTGAGCTTTCACCTTGCAACCTTGCATTCCTTTCTTCAAATAAAACTTTCACCATTTTTGTCATATCATAAAAGGATWTTCTAAAAGTTTCATCTTCTGAAGTAGGAATTTTATGACTCTCCTCATGAGCCATACTTGGTGAATGCCTCCTTGAAGCTTGAGGTGAATGTATGGTTCTCCTTCTTGAAAGTTGAGAACTTGGATCTACAAGTTTCCCTTCTCCTCTTGTGATATTCAACCTTATAAGCATTAGAAGACAAAACACTTGCAAAAAATCAAACCTTCAAAAACCTTTGCTCTGATACCAACTTGATCTGAAAATGAAAAAGGTTTGTGTACACAAATTTGCAAGTGGAAAATGTATGTGTCTTAGGAAATTGGATCAAGTTTCAAGCACATAAAACTTAATGAGTTTTTTTTTACTTAAAATGAACAACATAAACATACATAAACAACCATCAAAATAAGCTGATAACACAAAAAAATGATAAAGGAGTTCACCCCTATTTTGGGATACATCTCCTGGTCCAGCTTCCAATGGATCATTTTCATTATATGCTGAAAGTGTTAAAATCAATGCTTTACAATACTCAAAATTAATAATAGATGGATCCAATGGCTTCAGAATATCAAAAAACCCCTAGTTGAGCTCTTCTTGCACCTGGTTTGGCCAAAAATTGAGAAAAATACACTGCCTGGAAGTTTTTCCCAATAAATTGTTGTCTTTGCTTACCAAAACGCACCTTCGTGTGACTGAACCTGTCTCTGTGTGTTTTCTCATGCCTAAACCCAGTACTACACATGTTTTCAKATCGTGGGTGTAAATGTTGTTTTGTTAGTGTGCTATACGCCTTAACTATCGGAGGTGTCGTCCATTTGGTCCATGTGGCCAGGGTTTGGGGCTAAAAATACACACCYGTTGACCATACCATTAGTTCCTTGCATTTTTGGTCATATGGAGGTAGGTAATGGAGAGTTGTCTCCATGATCTGGGGCTAAGCCTCAAACCTTTTCTGCTTGGATTAACATTTAACTCAATTTTAAATAATAGTTACACGCTATAGGGTTAAGAAACACCTATAGGAGGGTTGCTTTCCCATACCTATGCAAAGTCCTTACCCCATGCCATAGGTCACTGGTTTGACCCCCATGGAGCCAAACCCAAACATTTTACCAATGGAGGGGGTTCCATGTGGTGACTCCTGAGTGGGCCACGTGGCACCCATATATTGGCCCACCAAATAGACACGTTTTGACCAATGGTTGGTCCATGTCTTACCCATGCATGGTCATCCTGCCACATCACCACTTATCATGCCATCCTGCCAGGTCACCTTGCCATGTCAGTTGTACGGTCAGTTTCCACATGGCCTGTATGGACTATACAATCAACATTTTTCCTTTTCGGGAAAATGGACATAACGCGATATCTCCCTCATATGAACTTCGTTTGAGCCCGTTCAAGTTGCGTTGGGATCATGAGGACAAGATCTGCATAATGAATCTATTTTCAAGAAATTTCGAACACTTTGATTTTTGATAATTTTTTGAACCCCTGGATCACATATGGGGTCTGAGTGACCTTCCCACACCTTTAGGGTAAGGCTAGTGGTCCCTAACTCTATTCTCTCAACATTATTTGGTTCATATCTTATGTGGTTTTTAAAATGAAGCATAACAACCTATGAACCAGGAAGTGGAAGATCGACCTGTAACCAAGAGATAGAACCCAATATTCATCCATCCTTCTAATTATATTTTCCAGGAGAATCTCTTTCCATAGACCTGGCTCACCATGGTCTTTCCCATCAACTCTGGTAGAGTGTCTACTGAAACATATTTCCTTAAAACCATATTAATTTTTTCCTTCCAGGCGTGAAAGAACTTCTAGTTTTTCTCTTTAGACAATGCCTCTGGGAGAGACTCAGAAGGGGAGGGTTGGACAAGCTTTTCTTTGCCATGTGATTCTGGTTTACTAGGAGCGAAAAGGGAAGAGAAATCAATCAACATTAGGGATGAGACTACATAGATAATACTGATGGGCATCGCGATCCATTCGGTCCCTTGTTTTGGACTACCACCACCTTACATGGTGTGGGGGTCAGAAAATCCATCACTAGATCTTTCGACCCCCATTCCTCCACTTATCTCCATCCACATACCCAAAATCCCTTGAGAAAAAAACCTATGGTCCATCTGAAGGCTCATGAATTCTACATCAGAGTAAAAGATATCACCTTGTATGAGTACATCCTTGTCATAATTGATTGCATCATCCTTGATCGCATGCCCAATATGGTAGGGATTCAAGGTGTCTTCCTTCACTAGGTGTCCCCTTACTTATAGAACCCTATGCCAAAAAATGTTCGTCAACCACCGCAGTCCATCTGCCACAAGCCCCTTGCTCAAAACGTTCATTGCATATTCACCTTTCGGGCATCAGAGAACCACAATCCCTTACCATCACCCCCATTCAACCTCCATTGCATACTATAATAAACCACTAGAAAATAAATTTCCTCCACTACGGAGAGATGACTGTCCTGGGAACCCTATCCCACAGGATTTACCTCCATGTCGCAGGGTCGAAAAATGCCTCACACACACACACACACACACACACACACACACACACACACACACATATATGGAAGGCCAAAAGCTTTGGGAAATTTTGCAAGGTTTATAAATAATTCACATCCTAGAAACATGAACAATCTACCCAATTATTTTTTTGAGGGGCATGATGAAAATAAATTTATGTTTTGTGTAGTAAAACCAATAGCCATGGTGAAGGATTTTTTGATTGATTACAATTTGCATAGAATTGATGAAAGAGGTTATTATGTTTTTCAATTTATAGTCATTATTTATGGATTTTGTTAGAACATGATTTGCAATAGTTTTATTCTACACATATTTTATCTAATTAACATAGTAGTGTTTATGTTGCAAATTGATTCAAGTATTTAGGCCGATTTTTATTCATTCAATCATTTAGGTTTGTTTTTGTTTTTTTGAGGTTTTTCTATATAGTTGAATGTTTGAAAACACTCTAGTTGATGGTATCACTAGAGAAATGGAGAAATAGATTCACAAGGAACTGTATAACATTTAGATTATGGAAACTTTGTGAAGATTTAAAAGTACTCTCTAGTCTAAAATGTGTTCTCATTGAATAAATGTATTTAAATTATTTCCTTGTTTACTTAAAATGTGATAGGTGGTTGGAATTAGGTTTGATGAATGAGATAATACATGCACTTTTTTTTTATGAGTGGATGCTTAAATGAAATGTAGTTCAAGATCATATTTTGCTTCTAAGCCAAGATGTTTGTGAAAAAATAGAAGAATGTATATTTCGTTTTGATCAGAAGTTATATTTTCTTCTATACATGAAACAAATGATATGAATGATGCCTCTAGTATTAATTATTTTAGACATAATCATGCCCCAAAGGGACCCAACATTGATAATTTTTCTGATACCACATGTACTAGCTTGCTTGCATCTAGCTTGAAGGTGAACCCACTCACTGTGCATTGATTTTTATGTTGGTTACATAGGACTTATAGTCACTATATAAAGGATTTTGGAGTCTATTGTATCTAATTATTGCATCTCCTATTTAACTACCATGGAAATCAACATACAAGGTTTGTAATGAAATTCCAATTAGCATGAGATTCTATGGTGTTGATTACATCTACTCAATCATTTCATGGATTAACTTCATTTCTGTCAGTTGAATGAATTCCATGGGATAAGGTAAGACCAATCCATATTAAGTCTCTAGTTTTACCTTGTTTAGTTATTCTCTAGGTGTAGGGAAACCATAACACTCTATCATAACCTAAAGAATCAATACACCAAAATATCCTATCTATGTAACCCACTTTGCTAACTTAGTTACAATATAAATTTGGTAATTCAGTCCACACCATAATTAATGAAAATCACTACTAGTTGTAACCATGAATGTGTAGTGTTGGCACAAGGGCACACCCGGGGTTCATCTCTAATAGCGCACTAACAAGTCCTAACTACTAGCCCTTTTAGCAACACTTGCAAAGAAGATGAATTCTCACTCGAAGTAGCAATAGGGGGTTGTAGGACACATGTGTCTACAACAAGAGGAAATGTAAGTGGAATCAAGTCAACCACACACGAAGATCTGATTATTCTTTCCAAGAATGAACCTACTTTGCACAGTTATATGTCAGATCTAACATACTAATGCATCATCAAAGTAACAAAAGTAAAGAACACAACAACAATCACTCACAAGACAAGATATACGTGGTTCACCCTCTCCCTAGGGCTACGTCCACATAACTGTGCTTTATAATATATTAGGTGAAATCTTACAGTTCTATGTGCGCTCTTAGCTTGCATATATTCTCTCTTTCTCTCTTCTCTCTATCTTCCCTTCCTTGCGCACCCAACTGTAGGGTTGATCTTCGCACCCAACTAAATATCTTACAATACAAACTTCTCTTACCTCACAATAATCCTCTCTCAACAATAACAACCATCACTCATCATACATCATCTAACTCTAAAAAAAAAACCATCCCAATTCCTCTTGACCTTTAATTATACATTACAATAGCTCACCGACAGCCTTAGGTCAAAACCTAGGTGTCAAAACCCTAGATACCAGAACCCTAGGTGTCTAAAACCCTAGGTCAACTTGACCCGTGTTTTCAGGGCTTTGCCAGCCTCTCTTTCCTTCCTTCCCACGAGGTGATCCAAAGAATCCAACGATGGATTTTTCTGCTTGCTGAGTTGTCCGTGATCCATCTTCCTTACTGATCTATCTTCCTCAATCTCCTCGTCCAATGACTTTCTTTCTTGGACTTCGCTCCATATTTTCTTCTTCTTTAACCACTTCAACCTTATCTCAGTCAATATTCCTTCCGCACAGTTCATGTTTCACATTTTCTTCCTTAATATTCGCTTCATTCCATAACCAAGGGCCACCAGGCCCCCAACACTCACCTGTTCTCATCCCGAGGCACTGTGATCTAAACCTTCTGTTTTACTTCGACTTCATATTGCACAACGCAGTCTGTGATTTTTTCCCTGTTCCTCCCTGCTATGTGGAGAATGTATTTTATGTGTCTGGTACACAGTTTCAACTATACCTGGTACCTAGACCCTTCTCCTTCTATTTTTACCAAGAGCTACATGGCAGCTGGTTGTCATAGTACAATTTCAATTGGCTCCCATTCACCAATCCTTCCTTCCATTTTCCATTCAAAGTCTTCAGTTGCATAGCTCCTCCTTCTGTAACATAGGAAACCTCATATGGCCCCAACCAATGTGTTCTGAACTTCCCTGGATGCATCATGAACTTGTTGTCATAGACCAATACCAGATCTCCTTGCTTCAATGCTTTTTTCTTGATATACCTATCATGGTAGGCCTTTTCTTGTTCCTTTTGAATTTGCTGATGAAATCCTGCAAAAAATATGTCTTCTTCTAGTTTGACCAATTGCACGAGCCTCTCTTGAAAAACGCCAATGCCATCCATATATGTGAACGCTTCAATTCTCAGGCTAGGAACTAAGTATTCCATGGGCACAACTACTTCTAGACCATAGATCAACTTAAAGGGAGTCTGCATTGTCAACTTATTACAAGTGGTTCCATAGGCCCATAACACTATTGGTACTCTCAAATCCCAGTCATCTTTGTTTACACTTCAAATCTTCTTTAGTGCATTCTCCAAGATCTTATTGAATGATTTGACTATCCCATTCGCTTGTGGATGGTAGGGTGTGCTCTTATGATGATGAACTTCAAATTCCTGAGTTAAGGATTCAATAGTCTTATTAATAAAATGTGTACCTTGATCACTCATAAGGATCTTTGGTCATCCAAATCTGGTTATGATATCATCAAATATGAAACATGTAGTTGTAGTTGTACTAGAGTCCTTAAATTCTCTTGCTTCTGCCCATCTCGTCAAACAATCTATCATAGTGATGATGTATCTGGCTCCTGTGCGCTTTCCTGGTGGGTTGATAGGTCCCACAAATTCAATGGCCCATTTCTCAARGGCCTGTAAGGTTAGCTGGGGTGCTAATAGCATGTCATCTCTTCTGGATAGTTTCCCAACTCTTTGGCACACATCGCAGACTCTGTAGTAGTCTTTAACATCTCTGTGTAAAGTAGGCCACGAGAGGCCAACTCTAAGAACCTTCTGCGTTGTTTCTTTTCCTGCGTACTGACCTCTTGGGATGCCTTCATGAGCTTCTTATAGAATTAGTGGTCTTTCTGCTTCCATAACACATCTCCTCAGGATCTCATCAGGTCCCATATTATATAGTTGTCCAACTATAAGCGAAAAATTTGTAGCATGCACTACTAGYTGTTTCTTCTGAGTGACTGTATATTTCGGAGGTGCCATCCCTGTTGACAGGAACTGGAMTATCTCAACGAAGTGATCATCAATATTTCTAATGGACAACAACTATGCATCTGGTAGTGTATCCTCCAAACTAGTAGGTTCCTCTCCATGTTCCAACCTCAACAAGTGGTCAGGTCCTTTGTTCATCCTTCCTAGTTTTACCACAATCTCAAAATCATATTCCTAAAACAACAGAAKCCATATTCATATTCTTCCCCCCAACACTGGCTTKTTGACTAGGTATTTCAGCGTGGAGTGATTAGTGAACATCTTAAATTTTCCTCCTAACAAGTATTGACGAAACTTCTGCAGTGCATAAACCATGGCTAACCCTTCTCTCTCAATGGTGGTGTAATTGATTTTAGCTGTAGATAGTTTCCTKCTAGCAAAGGATAACAGGTGGTCAATGTCTCATGCTCCTGGTTTTGCTAACACTGCTCCTAATGCAATAGAGGATGCATGAACATGCACATGAAATTCCTTGCTCCAATCCGAGAAAACCAGAATAGGCGCAATAACCATTTTCAGTTTCGGTGTGTCAAATCTCTGTTGGCATTATTTTGTCCATTGAAACTGAAAATATTTCTTTAAAAGATTCTCCATGGGTGTTTTGATCTGTGAATATCCCTTAATGAACTTCCTGTAGTATCTAGTATGTCCCAACATAGTGTGCATTTGTTTGACTGAAGTAGGAGGGGGTAGATCGACAATAATGGAAATCTTGGATAGGTCTACTAGAAACCCCTGCTTACACACAATATGGACTAAAAACACTCCAAAGGGTGACAATAAAATGCATTTCTTCAAGTTCAGGGCAATCTGACATTGCCCACACTTATCCAACATTAGTCTTAAACATTCAATATGGTTTTGCAATAAGCTAAAAACAGTCCAATCATCAAAATATGCTTCCATAAATTTATGTAAAAACTCCTTGAATGCTTCGAACACCACCCTAGAAATGATGGCTGGTGCATTGTTCAATCCAAAAGGCATCACTGTTTATTGGGAGGGTCCCCATTCTGTTGCAAATGTGGTTTTGTGGTGTTCTTCCATGGAAATCTTGATCTGGTGATAACTTGAAAATCCATCGGTGAAGGAGTATAATTCCTTTCCTCCCATGTTATCTAATACTTCGTCAGTAAATGGTGTAGGGAATGGATCATGTAGACATGCATCATTCAACTTCTTGAGATCTACACAGATTCCGATCTCTCTTGTTTTCTTATCCTGAACCACCATAGGGATAATCCACTCTAGTTCTTCAACAGGTTCTATGATTATGGTTTCCAACATTTTGTCTAATTCAATATTCACTTTCTCCTTATATTTGGGGTTCAATCTGTAGGGTCTTTACTGGACTTTCCTTGCATCTGGTTTCAAGGGGATCTTCATCTCTCCCATGGTTCCTTTAATGCCCTTCATATTAGTGAAATTGGTTGGAAACAAGTCCTGATATTCATGTAGTAACTTTGTGATCTTATCAATAGTGGCATCATCACAATAATCTCCAACATTAGAAAGCCTAGGTGCTTTCTCTATTCCAATGTTGATTTTCTTGATTTTAATTAGCTGTCCAATAAAAGGTATTTGGACTACTGGTCTTTCTATGTCTCTCTATCCTTTTGTTTCTGTGATGTCACATTCCTAGGATCATCGTCTTCATCAACATTGATATTGTAACATCCTTAAAATTTCTGAAGAGGTGCAGTCCATTCATCGTCTTCTTGCTCCATAGTGAGGCTAGGTGCTTCCTCAAATACTTTCTTCTTTACAACCTGTAATGCTTGGTCCACTGTAGGGTATTGGCTTTCAAATAAAAAAATAGTTACAAAGTTTTGAGTCATACCTTTCGAATCGACAATGATGAGGTGCAGTTCTGCTTGAAGATACCAATTGATAGGCGTTGTGTCCATAGTGTTAATACATTTATGCACCCACTGTTCTTGAGGAATGTTGCTTCAAGCCTCATCAAAACATCACACATAGTCCTTCAGACAACTTTGGCTTGTGTACCTAACTTCACATCCTTCGACTTGTTCTGAAAATCATGCTGTCATCAAAGTGCAACATTGCATCTAGTTCACGATGATCCTGTTATGTGTGCCCCACCATCTTGCTGGAGTAGCTTTCAAATCCTCGTCCAGTGCCAAAAGTCTCTGTTGTGCTAGTACAGTTTCTTCAAATTCCAATAAGAAAGTTTCTAAGTGATTCAAACCATCAAAGGTGGGAAAATTAATTATTGTTGTGCCGATCCAATGAACTTCTCTGGTCAATCTAGAACATTGTTGCGCATAAACTTCATACATCTTGTTCTGCTAGTTCTCTAGTGCTTCTTCTGAATCTGAGGAGAATGCATTGTCACTTCACCAGCTTAAATTCCCATCTCCTATAGGATTAATGTAATCATGTTGTCTTGCTATCAATTTTTATATATTCTCCAACTCATATGCACGATATTCTTCTCTGATGGGCTCTGTGTATCTGCGACCTTCATTAGGATCCAAAGGTGTGATGACCCTAAGGCGACCTTCAAATGTCATTCTTATTTTCTTCAAGTCAACAACAGTAGAATTGTTGAAAGCCCAATCAATTCCTAAAATCATGGGATACGGACAACTATCATCGACTATCTCAATCACCTCGAAGTCCACAAATGTTCTGACCCCATCAATGTCCACAGGGACATATTCCAATCTTTCGAAGGGGCTCACAGTCCGTTGATTGGCCATCCTGAGCCTGATAGGGGATTAGATCAACTTAGGTTTTCCCATTAGTGCCCATTTCTTCTTCATCATGACATTGACCTCCGACCCTAAGTCGAGTACCACATAATATATATCATAATCTTCGATCTGAGCATTCATATGTAGCTCCTTATTTGTCCTTCTTTTTTTGGATACTTGATGTACTACTCTACTCAGTAAGGGATCTACCTTTCCTATCTCATACTATATGATCAAGTTTTGTAGCTCTTGTACAACACTCTCATCCTTTATCAAATTAATGCAAGTGAATGATAATTCCATGAGCTTACTTACCTCTTTTCCTTCTCTAGGCGGATCAGACTAATCAAATGCCAGAGGCATTCCACATTCTCTTACTTTTGGTTGAGCCTTTGATGAAGAAGCCTGATCTCTCTCGAATTCTTTTCTTGCTTCCTCAAATGTTTGTTTCTATTTCTTTGGATCAAACTTGTGTGTCTTCTTTGCATCTTTTCTGACTACTGGTTGTTCTATAGTATTCCCTAGAGTCACCCTGTCTTCTCCTGTACCAGCGCCTCCTCTAGTGATAACGACGACTCTAGCATCTGCTCCATGAGGTTCTACTATGATTAGTTGTACTTTGTGGTTTCCTCCTCGTCATTTCTAAAGTTTGGCTAACATCGCAGGGCAATCTTCTATGACATGTTCAAATGAGTTGTAGTAACTGGAAGTGGTACAAGGGTTTTGACAATCCCTTTCCAAATGACCTAGCTGTGTGTAGTTATAACAAATGAGCTGGCCTTGACCTTGACCCATACCTCCTCCTCATCCTCTTCCCTTGAATCCACCATGAAGGGTTGAAGTTTCCTCTTCCAGGGGAATTATACTGCGTAGTGTTCCCTTCTTGCTGTACTTCACCTTGAATTTTGTAGATATCCCTTGATATTTCATGCAAGAGGTCGTAAGATCTGCAGTCCTTCTCATCATGACCCACATATTTACAAAATGTGTATTAGAGGTTCGTAGGTGTCTGAACATACTTTTGCATGTAATAGCATTCTCCAGGGCGATGTCTATTTCTACATACCTCGCACCAAGGTAGATTAACTTTCTTCAAAGGGCTCGGAGCTCTAGAATCCAAGTATTCGTCAAATAGGGGACAATACTCCTTATCATGGCCTTCTGGTTTGCATCTAATGCACCTGATTTCTTCTCTCTTAGCTTTTCCCTTATCTTTTTTCATATCTTCAACCTCCAGTGATAAGCTAGTTAGCTGACTCAAGATTTGACTCATACTTGAGTTGGATTCTGCCATAGGGGTCGATTCTAGTTTCATGGCGATCTCCAATGCCTCAGCCTATGAAGCAATCTTCTACTGCATCAGAGGGACATTGATGTGTGGTATGAGGGAAGAAATGAACCATTTCTTGTTCTTCTCATCTGGGATCTAAAAACTCAAATGACATGTCAGGGTCTTAAACCTCTGATCAAACTCCCAAACAGGTTCAACTACTTTCTTCTTGATTTCTTTCAACTCTATGATGCACTGCGATTTTGACTTGGGTTTCTTGAATTCAACAATTAACGCAATATTAATCTCGTTCAACGGTTTAGGATGGACAACTCCTTGGATGAACTTCATGTACCAGCTCAGTGCGTGATCTCTCAGGGTAGTACTGAACTAAGCTCGTTTAACATCTTTGTCAGTGACATTCTTAATACCCCATACAGCTTCACATAGAAACTAGTGATGTTCAAGATCTTTAGATCCATCTCCTCTAAAGGTGGGTGACCTCATCTCATCTGGCATAAATCTTCCTAGGTTTCTTGACTGGGTGTGCACTGAACCACTTGTACCAGTGATCTGAGTGCTTTGATAACTTAGGTTACTCTGGTTAATTAATGTTGTTAAAAAATAGGAGGCGTAATAATACTTACTTCAACAGTCTGCGCAGTCCCTAAAGTTTCTGACTCTTCTCAGTGAGGTTCTTCAATCTTCTCTTCTTCTTCCCTAGCGGACTCTGAATGCTCCTCTCTCAGTAACTCTTCTTCTTCTCCACTGTAGAACCCTTCTTCTTGTGGTGGTTTGTGATTCTTCTCAAACAAGTCCACCAAAAAGACTTCTCTGAAGATTCTCCCATTGTGTGTGTGTCCAACCTCTGTGTCGTTGTCACTGTTTGAATTCATGAACATTAGCTCTCAGTCTGACCCACTACTGTATATTCAATATGTTCTTCTCATGCAGTAGCATCTTGATCTTCAACTTCAGAAAATGTAAAAATTTTCCTCTTGGTCCCTTAAAGAAATACCTCTCTGCTTGGCTATATGACTCTACTCTATCAATAGAAATCTCATTGATATACCCTCCAATGGAACTATCAAACCAGTGATATACTACTCTTGACACAACGTTATCAAATCTCTTGACCTTCTTGATCAACGTCGACGTCCAAATCACATGAGGTCTACATCTGAACTCAAACTGGGTATCTGCTAATTTGGCCAACCACTTGTATAGCTCCTTATTAATCCCTCCAAAGAAAATATCGTGTATATCAGTAAAGATATACCTTCCCAGCCAGTCTTCTATGCTAATATTAGGGTTCTTATTTTGAGCTTCAATGAAGTCCTTTTCTTGTTCTTCTATCCACTTCAGAATCTTAGTCTTCGATGGAAACCACCTTGACATTCCCTCAAGAATATCTCGGTCTCGACAACAAAACCATTTGTTGGCACAGGGGCAGATCCGAGGTTCAGCTCTAATAGTGCACCAACAAGCCCTAACTACTGACCCTTTCGACAACACCTGCGAAGAAGATGTAGTCTCACCTAAAGTAGAAATAGGGGGTTGCAGGACACGGGTGTCTACAACCATAGGAAATGCAAGTGGAATCAATGCAACCACACATGGAGATATGATTATTCTTTCCAAGCATGAACCTACTTCACACAGTTATATGTCAGATATAACATACTAATTCATCATCAGAGTAACTTAAGTAAATAACACAAAATCAATCACTCACAAGACAAGATATACGTGGTTCACCCTCTCCCTAGGGCTACGTCCACATAACTATGCTTTATAATATATTAGGTGAAATCTTACAGTTCTATCTGCACTCTTAGGTTGCATATCTTCTCTCTTTCTCTACTCTCTCTATCTCCCCTTCCCTGCGCACCTAGCTACAGGGTTGATCTTCGCATCTAGCTGCAGATCTTACAATACAGACTTCTCTTACCTCACAATACTCCTCTCTCAACAATAACAACCATCACTCATCATACATCATCTAACTCTAAAAACAAACCCATCCCAGGTCCTCTTGACCTTTATTTATACATTACAATATCTTACTGACAGCCTTAGGTCAAAACCTAGGTGTCAAAACCCTAGATACCAAAACCCTACGTGTCTAAAACCCTAGGTCAACTTGACCCAAGTTCTCAGGGCTTCGCCAACGTGTCTTTCCTTCCTTCCCGCAAGGTGCTCCAAAGCATCCAACGATGGCTTTTTCCACTTGCTGAGTTGTCCACAATCCATCTTCCTTGTTGATCTGTCTTCCTCGATCTCCTTGTCTAATGACTTTCTTTCTCGGACTTCGCTCCATCTTTTTTTCTTCTTTAACCACTTCGACCTGATCTCAATCAACCTTCCTTCCGCACAGTTCAGGTTTCGACTTTTCTCCCTTAATATTCACTTCCTTCCATAACCAAGGGCCAACATGTAGTTTTTTTGAATGGTGAATACTTGGGGGGAACTTTCTCAATTTATAGACAACGCCTTATTTTTATGAAGAATGTATGAAGTCACATTTTTGGAAATAGTGTTGTAGACATATATGCGCTATATGATTGAAATTCATCGACATATAAATTAGTACATTTCATTATCTTATGTTACTTTTGATTGGTATATATTATGTTCTTATATAATTTCACCTCTTTTCCACAATGATTTGTACATGCATTGTTTTATAATTAAATTGGGTATGGGGAAATGAGAGTGATGTTGTAGGGGGGTATATGAGCTTACACCTTCTCATGATTTTCCTTGCTAATAGAGAATAAATCATTTTCAAGGATAAGAGAAGCTCACTTGGTAGTAATGAAACTTCCAGATCATGCACTAATTAATGAGCATGACACTCGAATAATTTATAATTAGGTTTTCATTGATTTCTTATATTTTCTTATTTTTTGTCATATGCATATCAAACCAGATGAAAAACAATATTTGTGGCTTCCATTGCAGGTGAATTTTGAAACAATGATGGATTATGAGATGAACCAAAACTAGCACAAAGTAGCACCACATGATGTGTTCAAGAAACCCGACATGAAGATTAGATTGACATCGATTCTCAAGTTTCAAATTTTGAATGATATCGTTTTTTGTGGGTTCTATATGTTTTTTATGTATGGGTAGTGTATTCATATTCCACTGAGTGTAGAACCATTTTTTTTTCTAATGCGACGGTGATTTATTTTAGGAATATACAGATAAAATATTATTATGGAAAACTTAATAGATGGACATAAGGTTATATAGGCCCTTATATAGATAAAAAGTTATGATGCACGTGATTTCCAAAAGGATGGGAATAAGGTTACATAGGCCTATGTTGTTGGTTGGAAGTTATATATAGATGAATATTGGAAAACTAAACATTTTTTAAGCTCCCCATTGCTATTATAAATTTTCTGCAATTCCACAAACATGAGAAATTTATGTTTTCCTAAATGAGTAAGAATTGTATAACATTTAGATTATCGAACTTTTATTAATATTTAGAATTACTCCCTAGTAGAAAGTGTGTTTTCATTGAAGAATGTACTTAAATTATTTCCTTGTTTAATTAAAATTTTACAGTTGGTTGGAATTCCCTGGATGAATGATGTAAGGCATGTTAATTGTTTGTTGAAGTACTCACTGCTGTGAACATTGTTTATTATTTTTTTTATACTATTTGTTATATATATATTTTTAATATACCTTATTTTTCGAACTGTTTTCAACATGCCACAAAACCTTGTTTTCAGTGGCTACATAACCCTATTTTCCAAAATAGCATTTTCAGTAATTATAGATCCTATTTTCAATAACCATGGAACACTATATCAATGAAGGTACAATCATTGATATTTTCATATTAACACAAGCCTCTAAATGCAAAGATTTTGGAAAATTAATTAACCAACAAGAAAATTGGAAAAATTTATTAAAGAAACAATTAGAATAAGTAAAGCACCATTGTATCACAAGACATTGATGTTTTCCCAAATGAGTATGAATTCTCTGTTCTTGACCAGGAATTGTATAATGTTTAGATTATGGAAATTTTGTGAAGATTTAGAAGCACTCCCTGGTCTAAAATGTGTGCTCATTGAATAAATGCACATAAATTATTTCCTTGTTTACTTAAAATGTTTACTAGTAGTTGGAATTATCTTGATGAATGGGGAAATACATGCTAATTGTTTGTTGAAACACTTCCTTCTTTGAATATATTTTTTTATATATTATTTTTATAGTGTTTGTTATACTATGCTCTTTTTTCTAAGGTGTTTTCACCATGCTATGGATCCTTATTTTTAATGTTTACAAAACCTTATTTTTTGAAATAACATTTTCAGTGGTTATGGATCATATTTTGAGTGGCTATGGAACACTATATCATTGAAGGTACAATCATTGATATTTTCATATTGACATAAGATTATAAATAAAAATATTTTGGAAAATTTAGGTACCAATAAGAAAATTGGAAAACTTGATTGAATATACAATTATGATAAGTACAACACCATTGTATCATGAGACATTTATGTTTTCCTAAATGGGTAAGAATCGTAATTTCTTGACTAGGAATTGTATAACATTAAGATTTTTTTTCCAGGTTAGAAATATCAGGGAAAACCCTCGAGTACTTCCCCTCATTTTGAGGACGATACCCAGGGTAAACCCTAGAATCTTCAGGGCACAAGGTTGGTCAACAACAAAGATTGAATCCATTACAATAATATACTCATTGAGATCTCAACATGTCACTTGCGGGAATTGAACTTAGGTGGGGAGGATAAAAATCATTCCTTCCAACCACCCAAACTAAACGCAATTGAATTTATAAAATTTAGATTATGGAACTTTGTGAATATTTAGAAATACTCCCTAGTCTAAGTGTGTGCTCATTGAATAAATGCACTTAAATTATTGCCTTCTTTACCTAAAATGTTACAACTGGCTAGAATTTCCTTTATGAATGAGGTAATGCATGCCAATTGTTTTTTGTTTGATATATTTTAGCTAAATTTATCTTAATTGATGAAAAAGGGCATATATATGTTCCTTTACATTAATGTCACTATCCAAATGTCCCTCCTTTCTAGTTTTATATATTAGGGATTAGGGGTTTTAGATATTAGGGAATAAGGGATTTCATGGATATCGGTTTTCTTAGATCAATATTAGTTGTATAAATTTATTTTTTAAGAAAACAAGATTTACAACAAGAATTCTATCAACCTTTCATATACTACATTTCATAGTTCAGATTAGGATATTGTGACCCTTCTCTGAATAATTTTTTTAGTCGAAAAGGAAGTAGCGTCGATTATTCAACATTTTTCTCAACCTCTCCAATGTCAAACATACATCAAAGGATCAAAATTTTTGTTAGATAGATGTCATATATTCAAGATATAAGGTTTTTTCAATGCCTTTTGAAGATATAGAATTCCACATTGCATGGACATGTGAAATGTTGATTTGGTGTTGAACTAGTGTTGGTTAACCAACAGATAATGGACATGAAATGAGAAACTTTGGTCTACTCATAGTAGATTATTACACATAAGATGGATGCTCCAAACATCGATTTGATATCAAATTCATGCCGGTTAACAAAAAAATCATGGAAATGACATGTTAAAAACTTTTATTGTGGTTATTGTGGGGTTTGCAACATGTAGTTGATGTTATAAGCATCGAATATGCAACACCATGAGCTTTAAATCCATTTGAAATTTATTCTATTCATGTTTGACATTTTAAATGTCAATTTCACATTGAGTTTAAACTCCAAATGTAGTAGTGTATAAAGACAACGAATTTGTCCAATGTTGGCAACAACACCATTCTATGGATCTAACACTTTCACTTTAGCACCTGCTTGAAGTTTATGTCTTTTTTGCAATATTGATAACTATCAAAAATAAAAGAACAATATACACAAATATTAGAAAACAATTACTACAATTAGATTCTATAAGTATATATATGGGAATAAAATTGAATGCACTCATCAAGTCAATATTTACAATATCACAGTGTGGTACTAATTGGAGGACATGTTCAACATAAATGTTTTCATGTTTTAGTTCTTTTGTGATGACATATTTTCCTTTAGTTTTCTTCCTATGTTTCCACCACACACAAATCAAATATATTTTGATAGTGATATTATGTATTAAAATATATTTAAATAGAGATATTAAATATTTCACTACAATGGAAAGATAGTGAGTTAAGAGAGTTTTGGAAAGAGTCTCATAACATGGAGAAACATAAATGGAAATTAAAATCATTAAAAAAATAATAATTAATCATGGAACAAATAGAAACTACATTGATTATCAAACATGGTCAGAGAGAGAATCTATCAATCTTATCATACATGCTCAAGGTGCATGTTTCTATCCATATGAGAGATTCATTTTGCATAAATAAGCTCATGTCAGAAGCACATCACAAAGGCCCCTTAATCCATGAATTGAAATCCATTTCTACAATAAAGTCACAAGTCTAAGCACCCTAAGCATATCAAATCCCTAGAGTGTTTGGAACATAAGTTGTGGAGTGAACTGCATAAACATGAACATAGTTTGACGAATGTTGTTGAACAAAGTCAAGATAGTACTATATCTAAACCATGGTCTGAACTAAGATGGAATTAATCGTAAATTCAAGTTAATACTAACCTTTCTCTTCATCTCTACAATCACTACTTGTGTAGATTTTGAGATTTACAAACAAAGTTGCTTCACATAATTTCAAAGTATTTTTTCCACCAAAACAGGAGCCTTGAGAATGCATTTCAATGACATACTTTTAACTTATAAGTAGACAATATATAACTATGTTATTAATTTGTAAAAATAAATTAACAAAATACATTACTATTGATATATGAAAATATAATATTAGTTGCCATGCAAAAAAAAAAAATTTCTAATGAATGAAAATCAATTCTAGTCCATTAATATATCATTATTGGTACCATAAGATATCATTATTGGATCATACCAAAATGGAAATGTACAATGTAAACCAAGAGAAGAAAAGGTATTTTTCTATTCATCCCCTATCCAGATCAAGAAAGTTTTCAAAACGAGGAGAAAAGGTGTTTTTCTATTCATGTCCTATCCAGATAAAGAAAATTTTCAAAACGAGAAGAAAAGGTGTTTTTCTAATCTCCTATCCAGATAATGAAAGTGTCCAAAACCTGATTTCATAAGTTCAAAATTTCAAATATTATAGATCATGACTTTGTTTCAAAGAAGGTCAATTCGGTAGATTGAAATTACGCGGATTGAAGGTTTTGGTCCATAGTCAAAAGAACGCAGATAATTTATTTTAAATCGTATTCAAAGTAAACATATTCTAAAATTTAAAAAAGTTTAAAAACATACACATCATTTGCTAGCCCATTCGTAAAGGATAATCAAACAAGGAAAAAGACAAATTTCCTTGAGAAATCATTTTCCATACTTGTTTAATTATTTAATGAATAACATCAATCCATTTTAATGAAGGGTGAATGGCAAGTAATTCATCTTTCTCATCAAAGGCATACACCAACTCATCCATTACTAAAGTTATATTACTTAGTTACATACGAAGCATTGTTCATTGTTCCATTTGAACTCTTCAAAATATTCTACATAACACATGGTCAACATTAGATTAAAATCGATTACCATGTTAAAAAAATGGCATGAAATATTACCATATACATCGATTTCCATGGAAAAAAATTGGCATGAAATATTACCATAGGCGTTTAGAAATTAATCAATATGCTAGGTTATATATGCATTAAAACACTAGTGAGAAACAATTAGTTACTCAGTTTAACTAGATAGATCCTTTTTCGCAGTATCTTCTAATGTGATAATTGTAAGGTCTTCAGCTAGAAGGGCATGGAGACCCTCGCCCAAATCCTCAAGGAGACGAAACCCTGGGTTGCTCCGCTCCAACACCCAAGTGTTACACTAGTTAGGCAAGTGGGTGCCTTGGGCATGTGAACACACCAAGGGGTTTGCCTAAGTATGAAGCGACCAAGAGATTGGGGAACGCTGGTATGAGGGGCATAGCAAGGTCGGGGCACGTTGATCCCAATGGGAACGATGGTTAATGAGCACATGGTTTCGTTTGGGTGACTGGGTTTGCGAAGGGGTGCGAAGATTCATTTGGGTGACCGTGTCCACGAAGGGGCATGACAATTCGTTTGGACATGATGGTTTGCAAAGGGGCACAACACACTCAAAGGATGCAATAATTCATGATGGTGACCTTTGGAGTCCATATAAGAGAACAAGGGCACATAACCAAGGAAGGTAGATTTGAAGAACAAGGGGAGCAAGATCAACTATGTGATTATGAGGCAGACTTAGATGAAGAGGGGCAAGCTCCCTCAAGGAGCCAAGTTACTCCACATGGGAGGACTTGTGCTACCTTGAGGTGATTCTATGGGTAGAGTTGGGGTGACCTTGTTTTGGGATGCGTTTGGGGAAAGTCTTGTCGAAAGTATGTATGAGGCATGTTAGGAGACAAAACTATAGGTATTTGAGAAGTCTTGGAGTAGAGAAGAGATGGTGAGTATGTGGTGGATGCACATTTGGGTGCTCCGCAGAAGTTGCGAAACATGTTACAATGGGCGAGTCTTGATGTGATGAATTTGTGTATGAGTGTCTTGGTGAGGTGAAGCGAGTCGTATAACTCTTCCCAAGTTGTAAATCGAGCCGATAGTGCTCATATTGTAACAATTTTGCAATAATAATACTTAGTCGGGTGTTAGGCATGGTTTGTGCCACCCACACTATATTTGTGTCTCTTGTTTGTTTCATGAGTATTCTCTTCGTTTCATGGATGTATTCTTATATATGACTAAGTGTTAAGTTGTTAACAATTGTCGAAGTATACAAGAGTTTCATAAGAGTAGGAGTGTGACTCACTGGTAGCCTAGAATGAAGTATAGGTATGCTCTAGGTGAAGAGATGTAGTCTAGACAAAGTGTCCCTTCCATTGCCAAGTAGCCAAGTGAGAAATGTTGTGGTGTCGTATGCCCTCAAGAGGTGCATGATCGAAATATTTGGCTAGGCACACCATGGGGACGTGACATATGGTATGAACAAATATTTGGCTCTTCACCACTACCATAGTTAGAACGGTGGTGTTGAGGTGCATTGTAGTTGGCTGCATAGTTCGTTGCAGAGATAATTCAATGGGAAGGTTCGAAGACTTGGTGAACTGTTCGGTGGAGCAAAGTGGTTCATTATATACTTTGCATTAGACTTATGCCAAAGGTTCAGTTGACAATGCAATGGAAGGTTGGTTTGGGTGCACACCTTGTATAGACCAAGAAAAGAGTTTTTGGTGAGACAAAGCACTTGGACAGGGTGGGTGATCGCATAACTCATCACATAACTTGTTGTAGAGACAGTATAGGTCCATAATTGGTTGGTTTGGGATGTAAGTAACTACTGTACATGTTGGGGACACTTTGAAGAGATTAGGTGCAGAGTTTGTTGGGTGAATCGATCACTTGGGTAGGGCATTTGAACAAAGGATTTGTCACACAACTTGTCACAGATATAACCACATAAGTGATCACATAAGTGAGCACAAAGGGTGATCGCATAAGTGATTGTGAAGGAGAGTACTTTTGGGTTGTATGAAATTGAAGCATGTTGGTGAATGACTTGAGGAGACCAATAGGAGCTCCAAAAAAGGCAGTTGGTTGGGCACATTTCTATCATGACATCTTTGTGCCATGAATCACCAAGAACAATAGTTGAGTTGCGTTGGGTTGTTGGATGAGTGGGTCGACCACAAACTTCAGATGAGGTAGGTCTTCACAGAGTTACAATAGTCATTTATCATTAGTATGACTTGGTATTTGGGTAGTGTGTACATGGTGCCTTGAATCAGAAGTAGTAAAGGTGCAAAGATGGAAAGACACTGGAGATGAGTTCAACCAGTTGCATCCAAAGTTTGAGACTTAAACATATTATTGAAGTAGATAGGTAGACTCAAAATTTTATCTCAATGAAGGTCTTGTAGGTTTTTGGAGCTACATACGGTGATTAAGGGGAGTTCATGTGGATATTCAGTTGCTTGGGAAGGTGTCGACCCAAGAAAACTGACTTAAACCATGGGTATAACCAAGGATGTTGTTGGAAAGGTATGGTTGGTTTTGATATCTTGCATTTACAAAGTATTATAGTGAGTTCTTTGAAGGGAATTCAGATGACTTGGTGGTTCAAATGTAATTCATTTTCATGGTGAAAATCAACAAACTTGAGGGTGGATCTAGTGGTGAAAATTCAAATAATTCATGTAGTAGTTAGGATGCCTTAACTGAGCGAGTGTGTGGAGAGCTTGGGACAACCTTCTTAGATGAGTCCAATGGGGAAATTAAGTATATTTGGGATGCATCCATGGAGTAGGATTGATGAATCTACCTAGCTCTTTGATGAGGTGCATTGGACATGTTGTTGTGGTGAATTAGGCATTAAAGTTTGTACTCGTCGAGTTTGAGAGAATGGGTGAGGCATCTTGGTGCTTGGTTCCTTAGCTAGATTTTTTGATTCATGCAATGAATTCACAATGATGACAGTGCCAGAGTTTGGATGCTTGCAGTAGGTGCAAGGATTTTTCATTCTAGGAGATGGATGGAGTCAAAAAATAAGTCAACCAAGAATTGTCGACAATCAGCCTGAATGGGAAGACAGAAGACCAAGTGAATTGGGTGGTATTCGATCTCCCTTTCTATGGGACATTGGATGAGGCATAGCACAACTTGGTGAATTGCATATGATTGTGTGATGACTCAGATATCTAGGGAGATTAATTGGTTAATGTTGGTAGAAGTATTGATTTGAACGAGCCTAAGGCATGAACGTTCCTTGAGGTGACTCATTATACTTGGATCACTTTGGATAATTCGTTGAGATGTTTGAGGAGTGTGAGTGAATTGGCCACATTCATTATAAATGTGGAGTTGCAGATAGGGAACTTGATGAAAGGAGGTGAGTTGAGAACTTTCCTTCATTTGGAGGATTGTGTGGACAAATAGATTGTAGCATGAAGAGATTACTTGGACATGAGAGTTTCTCCTACTTTAGGGTAGCATGGTTGAGGGTGAATCCTAACCATTTCAAAGCATACAAAGGTAGATGTAGTATCATGGTCGGGTGATGAAGTAATGAGGAAAAGGTAGTCTAAATGTTTAGTTCTAGGTGCATATGGGATGTTTCATATCTGGAAACATAGATGAATATGGGGAGAGTTCAACCAAGGAATCCATACTTGTGGACTTGATCATGGTTTGAGCCACGAGGGAATAGTTTCCTGGATGTGTGGATGCATAGTGAGTTCCCTTGAATCATTATAGATTTGGATATGATGAGGATTGTGTGTAGAAAATTGGCTAACTATGCCATACGGTGGATAGTGGGGCCAAGTTGTCGCAAATGTCTTTGTTTTTGGGTGAATTCATATTGCAATGAGGTGAGGGGTGACCTTGCCTTGGTCTAATATTTTTGCGTGGATGGACCGAATTGTGGAAGGAATTCAAAGTATGGATGTGCCAATAGGTTGGAAGTGCAACACTTAGACAATAGAAAGGCAAGGATGGACACTTGCCTTAGTCTTTGGATTTGGATGGAGTGACAGAGAAGCAGATGGGAAAGACTAATTTTATGCATGAGGATGTGTAATGTCACAGATTGAATGACAGATGGAATAACTACCTAACCAGTTTGAGACGTGGGGTTTGATAATGTGCGGAGGAATGAACTTGAGTTGAAGTATGGGTGCAACAAAAATATCACAAGAGTTCAACACTTAGGTGAAATTTCAAAGTGAAGTGGAAAACAATCAGTTGTAGCAAGAAGCAAAAAAGATTGAATGACAGATGGAATAACTACCTAACCAGTTTGAGACGTGGGGTTTGATAATGTGCAGAGGAATGAACTTGAGTTGAAGTATGGGTGCAACAAAAATATCACAAGAGTTCAACACTTAGGTGAAATTTCAAAGTGAAGTGGAAAACAATCAGTTGTAGCAAGAAGCAAAAACAATAGCAAAACATAACAACAACAAGGTAGGAACATCGTAGTGAGATAGTGCAACAAAGTTGGGTGACTTTCATCCTTGAATTTGGGTGAAGTGATCATATTGAATTAGACAATAGATTGTGTGGAGTTGGCTGTAGTATAGTTTGGTTGGTTTGTAGAAAACTTGGAGTTTTTGGTTGGAATGAAACTTGGGGTTTCCATTAGACTTAGTTGTGATGGGGGGAACGAGATTGCGAAGAGACTTGGAGATCACAGATTTTGTGGATGTTGTTGGGGAAAGAAATGACTTGAAGTAGGGGAGGATGTAAGGTATTCGGCTAGAAGGATGTAGAGACCCTTTCCCAAGTCATTAAGGAGAAATAACTTGGGGTTTCTCTGCCACCCAAGTGTTGCACTATTTGGGAAAGTAGGTTCCTTGGGCATGTGAAACTACCAAGGGGCTTGCCCAAGTATGAAGCGACCAAGATATTGGGGCACATCGACATGAGGGGCACACCAAGGTTGGTGCATTCTAGTCGTAAGGGGCACGACGGTTGACGAGCGCATGGGTTCATTTGGGTGACTAGGTCCATGAAGGGGCACAATGATACATTTGGGAGACCTAGTCCTTGAAGGGGGATGAAGATTCATTTGGGAGTGATGGTTCGCAAAGGGGAATGACACACCCAAATTACATGACAGTTTACAATGGTGACCTTTGGAGTCCATATAAGATAACAAGGGTGCACAACCAAGGAGGGAATATTTCAAGAACAAGGAGAGAAATATCAACTCTGCAATTATGAGGTAGACTTAAAAAAAGAGGGGAGAGCTCCCTCAAGGAGCCAAGTCACTCCACATGGGAGGACTTGTGCTACCTTGAGGTGATTTTGTTGGTAGAGTTGGGGAGACCTTATTTTGTGATGATTTTAGGGGAAGTCTTGTCACAGGTCTATATGAGGCATGCTTGGAGATAGAATCATGGGTATGTGTGAAGTCTTGTAGTAGAGAAGAGACAATGAGTCTATGGTGGATGCATGTTTAGGGTGCACTACAAAATTTGTGAAATATTTTATGATGGGTGAGTCTTGGTGTGACGAATCTATGTATTAGTGTCTTTGTGAGGTGAGGTGAGTCGTGTGACTTTGTCCAAGTTCTAAACCAAGCCGATAGTTCTCATATTGTAACAATTTTTCAATAATAAGACTTATCTAGGAGTTAGGAATGGTTTGTGTTGCTCGCACTTTACCTATATGTCTCTTGTCTATTTCACAAGTGTTCTCTTCATTTCATGAATGTATTATTATATATTACTAAGTGTTAAGTTGTTAACAATTGTCTAAGTATACAAGAGTTTCACTAGAGTAGGAGTGTGACTTGTCGATAGCCTGGAACGAAGTATGGGTATGCTCTAGGTGAAGAGGCATAGTTTGAATGAATTATTCTTGTCATTTCCAAGAAGCTAAGTGATAAACATCGCAGTGTTGCACACCCTCAAGAGGTGCACAACTGTAAGATTCGACTAGACAAATTGTGGGGATGTGACAATAATGAAATTTGAAAGATTGATATTGAAATACTGAATTGGATACATGTGAGATAGAAAATGAAGTTTTCTCAATTCTCTCCCACTTAGAAATTGATCAATATTCCAATAAAAGAACTTAAAAATAAGAGAAAGAAAAGATAACAAAAATACAAGTGAAAAATGAAACACTCAATAAATACATAGGTTTTTAGACTACTAATCTACATGAGAAAAAATATCATGGATAAGTAATCAATAATGAAGACCAACCAAGGAATATACCTCACTCTCCTACCTCAAGAACTTTCCATGCTTCCAATAAATTCTTAGACAAGTTCAAAGAACCCTTCAAATGATTTGGTTGTTCTATATTTAAACCATGTTTTAGATTATTAGTCTGTAAGTGTTCACAATTATTCATAATGCTAGAGAATATTCTGGATAAAAATTGTGTATAAGGTTTTGAAACATCCAACGTTTCGAGTGGACACTCCACCCAACGTCAATAACATAAGAAGTTCCTATGTTGGAAGAGAGCGTTGAGGTTCGTATTTATAGCTCAAGAGTGGTAGGTGAACATTGATTGAGAGAGTGAGATTGAACAATGAAAAAGAATAAATTATGGAAAGTAGCCATTAATATTAGGAGATACAGTAAAAAATAAATAATATATATAGAGAATAAGGTAATGAAGGTGAACATTGATATTATTTGAAAGAGAAAATTTAAATATAGTGTGGAGGTAATTAAAAATAGTTGGATTAAAGAGCATATAATTGATACTACCTATAACAAAATCTCCAAATCATTTATCGTCGAACATTGTTTTAATTCCAAGAACCTCATTTGTTTTGAAAAAACAAAAATCTTAGCCTCTTCCCCTTATACTCCTCCTGTCTCATTCAATAAGCCCTTGAAATTGAAAAACATCCTAATAACTTTAATCGTGAAGAGGAATACAAACTGAGCCATTCTTGGAATCCCACCATCCATCATCTCAACCATTAGGTTTCTTCGTTTTAATTCTTAGATCCTGGTCACTTCCATCCTTCCCCTCTTCTGATTCTCTTGTTTCTTCTCCTTTCACCTCCTTGCATCACGTTTCTTCACCTCTTTGAAATATTCTTGCTTGTAACCTACCACCTGTTTGATTTATCCTTCATTTAATGAATTCTTTGACATGCATTATTATCGCTCTTTAATTACTTCCTATCCTTTATTATTCTCTCACCTAACTATAGAACTCCCCTCATCATTCACCCCCCCTTTAAATTTTTTTAATTTTGTTTCATTTCGGCTATTTTAGTTACCTTCATACTATCTTTATATTTTCTCTTTCAAATAATTTCAATGTTTACCTTCATTACCTTATTCTTTATACATATTATTTCTTTTTTACTTTATCTTCTAATATTAATGACTAATTTCTATAATTTATTCTTTTTGATTGGTCAACCTCACTCTCTCAATCAACACTCACCTACCACTCTTAAGCTATAAATACGAACCTCAACACTCTCTTCCAACATACAAGATTCTTTTGTATTTAACGATGGGTGTAGTGTCCACTTGAAATGTTGGACATTTCGAAACCTTATACATAGATTTTGTCCAGAATATTCTCTAACACAATGTTGTAGATTCCCATATCTCAATAGTGGAAACTCATCACTACCCTGGTAAACAAATTCTTCAGTAAATGTTAGAGAAAAACTTATGTATCATCATGACCCCATAGAATTCCTGCCCAAATCTTGCAATGATGCACCTCATGAGGGCATGCGACACCATGATAATTCTTACTTGGCTTCTTGGAAACACCAAGAATACTTCATCCAGACTACATCTCTTAACCTAGAGTATACCCATACTTCGTTCTATGCTAGGGGAGAATCGGAATCCAACTCTGTGAAACTCACTTGTATACTTAGACAATATTTTTTACAAATAAACACCTAGTCACTTAAGAATACATCCATGAACATTCCAAACCAAGAGAACACTTGTGAAAAAAATAAGACACACACACAAAAATAGTGTGGTTGGCATAACATGTGCCTAACACCTGACTAAGTCTTATTATTGGGAAGTAGTTACAATATGAGCACTACCGGCTTGGTTTACAACTTGGGTAGAGTCACACGACTTGCCTTACCTCACCAAGAGACTCATACATAGATTCGTTCCACCAAGACTCTTTGTCGCAACAACTTTCTCAACCCCTGTTGTGTTCCCCATATGTGCATCCTACTGTAGACTTATTGTCCCTTCTCTATTGCAAAATTCACCAAGCTAACATAGACTTTGGTTCTACCTCATGGCATGCCTCACACAGACCTGCATTCATACTTCCCCAAACTCCGTTTGTGCATCCCACTCTTGGCTACTTGTCTTCCATGTCTTCACAACTCTGTGTTCTATTCTTCCTTGTCTCAAAACCTTGCCTCAGTCACTTTACTTTCTCTCTATGCATTCTTGCTCATTCTCCTCCTTGGTTGTGTGCTCTTGTGCTCTTATATGGAATCCAAATGTCATGTTCAAGAACCATCACATCCTTTGGGTGTGTCATGCCCTTCGCGAACCATCACTCCCAAATGAACTGACATGTCCCTTTGCGAACCAATGTGCCCATGAACCTATGCACTTGTCAACCCTTCAGATCCCCTGGGTCTGGCACACCCCAACCTTTTTCACATTCCTTTTCCTTGTGCATTTATTCAAATTGGTGACATGACTCTTAATGGGTTTTCTGATGGGGTCATCCAACCTCTCCAATGAACCCATTATATCAAGTGTAGGTGGGTCCACTTCTTAGGCGCATGCCCAAGTTTCCATGTCCTTGCTTAAAGGAAACCCAAGTCTTCATTAACTGTCGCAAGTAAGGTAAGGCATGTTCCCCCTTGGTGCCACACATAACCATCATGCACCCAAGGTGCTCCTACCCATGCCCACATGTCTTCATTCACCCAACTGATTGCATTCCCCTTTTTGTTTTCTTTCCCGATTCGTCTCCAAGTCTTCCCAAAGAGCCCACGTGCTCGATAGTTTTCATAGGAGACCTTACATCCTCCCCTACTCCAAGTTTTTTATACCCTTGATAACATTCATCGATCTCCATGGTGTCTCTAATCCATCTCTGGATCTTGTCACCACTCAAAAATTGTTATCTCCTCAAATTTTGTCATCAAGGAAAACTCCCCTTAGGAAGTTACATGAGTCCACGAAGTGTCGCATCTCATTGAATTACTATTTCTTCCATACTTTGTTCTCTATTCATGCTTCTGTGCGTTAGATCACCTTGTGACTTTGGTTGATTGGGTAGCTAGTCAAATCATCGTGCCTCTACCTCAAGAACTCACATCTTCACATTCAAACACCCTTTTCTATTCGCATTCTTGTCACATTCGCAACTCCTTGTTTCCTTCAATATGTCAAGTCGCGCCTCTACATTCCCAACAAAATTCACCAAGGCACCTCCTCAAGGCACCCCAAAGGCCTCATTGTCCCATATTGAGATAGTGATCCAATATGTTGTTTTATAGCTTGAAGGTGAAAGGGGATGGTTGGTTGGGCCATCTCCTTCATCTCCAATATGTCCCAATGCAATCAACGGAGAGTCACCATACTTATGCATTATATACATAAGCATTGGTACACTCGAATCAATTTTTCCATCACACCCCTCAACAAGTAATTCTAGATCATGGTCATATGGCCATTCACCATGTCTAAGTTCACTAGAGGAGGATTTTTCCTCTTCCTTAGTTCTCCTCCACCAAGGTTGTTGCATCTCCATCACATCTTCTTAGTTCACAGATGGTTTCTTCTCTTGTTTAACAAACTGCTCTTATACCCTCATCTCTGTGACTTCCTCCAATATTCATTCTGTTTCATCTAAATTCAAACATAAATATGCCAAGCCATCCATTTTTTTATCCAGATATCCAACTATGTATTCAACATAAGTAAGCCTTTGTTCCAAAGTCTCTTTTCTTTCTTTATGTTAGGTTTTCCAACCATCACCCCACATTGTCCTAGTTCACCACCACAAGGTTGTCTGCTTTGGTTTTCCACAACAACCATCCACAAGGACAAGATCCACATACCCCCTTCCTTCCTCCTTATGGCTGGAATCAAACACGAAGTCTGTCCTAAGAAAATGGCCAAAGTTTTCATGTGAGGAACAGGTGCTACCTTTTCCTTCCTCGTGAAATCCTATCTCGACACAAATTTGAAATCATCCATAGGAAAAATGGTGAAACTTGTCCTTTCGCACCAATCACCAAGCTTCAAGGAGACATACTTGCCTACACCAATGAAAATATATTCACCTGCATTGACTATATTGAAGGTTGTTTATGTTGGTTCGAGTTGCAACCCAATCCTCCACACCATATCCTCCCTTAAGAAGTTATGATTTTCCCTACTGTCCACCATGGTTGTCACTGACTTCCCATTGAGTTCATCTTGCACATAAGAAATATTTTTCTCATATTTCTCTTGGATCTCCATGGATTCACCTTCCATGAAAAAATTCAAGACCAACAAGACCCAAATATATGGGTTGTATGCCTTTTCCAAACTATTCAACTTCTATTTCAAGGGACAATTCTTCGTATAATGTTCCTTGGCACAAATCCAACATGAAATTGACTTCTTCTTTTTCCTTGTGACTGTTTTCTTGGCATTATTCTCACTACCCTTGGATGTCTTTGTTCTTCATTTTTCCTTCCTCTTCCCCTTCCCTTTATATTTATTTTCACCTTTGGTGTCCTCACTATTCCTAGGACCTATCTTGGGTTCACCCCTAAAGTTCAATAGTTTTTCCACTGTGGTGATGGTTGTTGCAAGAGTCTGCAAATTCTAGCATCACAAATTACTTTGCACCCATGGATATAGAGAATTCATGAAGTGGAAAATTATATCTTCTTCCAAGATATCTTTGATATCCAACATGATCCCTATGAACTCCTTGATGTAGTCTTGGATATTACTAGCGTGATTAAGAGACAACAACTGATTTCTTGTGATCCATGCTTGGTTTCCCAGACCATACTATGCCTTCAAGACTCCCTTCATCTATGCCTAGTTTTCGATATTCTCAACGGTTCTCCTAGATGAAAATTCACTTGGTTTGTCCATGAGAGCTTAGTGGTCCCTGTCAAGAACATCATTGCAACATTCACCTTAGCTTCATCCAAAATTCCATTTAACTACTCCCAATATTGATCAATGTCTCAATATAAGTTTCCATGCAACTTAGCATTGTGAGTACCATTGGCCAAACATCATTTCCATAAGGCTCTGTCCATTGGCCAAACATCATTTCAACAATATGATGGTGTCATCTTGGTTCTTCAACTTCTGTATGACTAAGGAAATTTCATCCTTTGCTTCCTCGAGTATATCCTGAACATCCTTGTTCAAGGTGTCAATAGTCAAGTTCATGGTTTCCCAGAACTCCTGTAGGGATTCATTAAAACCATGCTTCACATTTTCTGTCTTAGTCTCCATATG
>JASDQU010100525.1:189084-220661 GCA_032191745.1 Picea mariana
CCATAGAGTCGAAATTTTTAGTGTTATTTCTATCATGGAAAACGCAGAATGGATTAATCAAGATAATTTCATTAATTCAAATTTTGATATTTATAAGAACATTGTAAACTCATCTAGTAATTTTCAGAAATGGTATGTTATCAATTTATCCATTAACTTAGAGTCTGAGGGATAATCTAGGATTGTGGAAGGGAAGGCCCCCCTCATATTTTTCCCTCACCTAATTTCCCAAGATTAAGCCATTTGGAAAGATATTTCTCTAAGACGAATTCTTGCAGTCACGGTTAAACTTTTCTTTTTGTTGCAGTCCCTTTAAAACCCTTTGGGAACATAAACTAAGCCTTTCTCTTCTCAGAATTTAACTATAGGTGATATCCCTTTTTACCTTGATAGTTTTTCATGTGACCGAGGGTTGGAACCTTTAACTCTCCAAAAATGCATTATTCGAATCTCAGGGACTCCAACGCTTCAAATATTTCTTCAACTGCAACACTCCCTTTCACCCAGAGTGTTACTGGTTAAATTCAATCATAATCGAGGTTGACCAACAGATGTAGGTTCTACCTTTCCTTCCACCTTCCTTCATCATTGGTTATGAATTTAATCAGATGACTGTTGGGATTCCTCCTCACATGAGAATATAAAGTGGAGATCCACTTCGAGACTCCAAGCTTTAGAGTTTCTCCACACCTTTCAACTTTGAGCTAATCCACCTGGATCGTCGAACTGTCGAAGGGTCCAGAGATCTAATGACCCATGCTCAGCTATGATCAATGGTTGATATCCACTTCGGACTTCGAGACTCCAGAAGTTTCATCACCCTTACTACAATGAATCAATTTATATGGAGTGTCGAACTACCAAACTTCCGAAGGACAGAGGCCCAAAGATCTAATGACCCTCATTTGATCTCTAGATCCATGATTGTGCTTTACTCCGGGGATTCAGAGCTTTAAGTTTTCTTAGCCTTATAAAATTACGACTAAAACTTAACAAACTACCAAAAACTCGAAGGGTGAAGGATTGAAGATCTAACGACCCTCGTTCGATCTCTAGATCTAAGACTTTCCTTTACTCCAGGACTAATTCAGAGCTTCGGGGTTTCTTAGCCTTAGGCAGTTACAACTCAAACTTGTCATATCATCAAACCTCTTGAGGATCCAACGGATCGCATTCTCCCACTGATCTTCGGTGTAAATTCACTCCACGACTTCAGAGCTTCAGGGTTCACTTAATACCAACAACTCAAATTTGTCAGAACAACGAAGTTCAGAGGACTTGGGGTTTAACTACCGTGTTCCTTCTCCTTATCCAACGAATGTGTGAGATTTCAGATCCTCCCAAATAGATTTCATAAACTCAAACTTCAACAAATAAATTCTCCTCCTGGAGACTTACCCTCGCTATCCCTCCTTGATCTTCGTCACTTGGACGACTCAAAATATGGCACACATGGTGCATCTCCCTCTTGAGCTTGGGACTTAGAAAAGTCACCTATGGACCTCTTGAGCCTACTCTATGTAATTTTTTCACTGTCTCTCGTGATCTTCGTTCTTCATTAGTTTAATACCTTTGCACACTTTCAGTGGTCTCTGTGCACATCTTGTGTTGTTTCTCCTGAGCTTTGGGATTTCAAGGGCCCCTTCTGTGCACTTATGGTGTTGGCACTGGGAATACTTTGTATCTTAAAACATAATCTTAACTCATTCTTAGAACAGACAATCACACAGTTGCATAATTACTTCATCACAATATCTTTTTAGTTCAAAAAATACAAAGTAAGCTTACAATGTCCTCTCAATGTTTGAGAGATTTTCTCTTCTCTTCCTTTCTCTTTCATATATATATATATATATATATATATATATATAGATATATATGCTAACTCATAGTATTTACTTGGTTTGTACAATGGAGGGCTGTTACAATTGTGAATAATGATTGATGCTTGTATATCCTTGAGGGAAGATATTTTTGTTTAATGGTGAGTAACAATTATATGATATATTTCATAAAGAGATGGCATATTATGTAAATGATGGTTAAATCTTGTTATTGTAACCTTTAAGGGAAGGAAAAATTGTCCAGTATTTGAGGAATTGAATGATTAAATTTATGTTATGATTAAGTAATTTATTGTTAATTTAATCCCGAATCTAAATTTGAGTTTGGTTATGGTAATTAGATGCTTCCTTGTTCCTCAGAATAATTGCCAGTCTTGAGACCTTAAATGATCTAAATCAATTGAATGAATCTTGCAATTGAGCATTGATTATGTGTCTTGGAGGTCCTAACCTCGTAGTTAGGTTGGATGGATAGATATCCCAGATCATTTTGTGTTATGATTTATTCTGTTAGTAGAAGTGATGTTGTAGAATGAAACTTGCAGTGTATGATGTAAATGAGAAATGAATTGTAATATTGAAGTATGTTAATGTTGAGTAACATTTTTTCTTTGATGTTTAAAAAACAAAATGCACCACTACTTTAATCACTTACATTTATGTTGTAACATAGGAGCTGTTACATATGGTATCAGAGCGGGTTCAACCCTGCAACATTGGACCATTAAGCCTTCCATAGTGTTAACTGAATGATTAAAATTATATCTCTAATTAAGTTTTGAAATTGTACATGAACATAATAATGGTTAGAGGACACAGGGGAGGTAGACGACATGGTGCTGGAGGAATAGGTCTGACACCTCCAATAGTAACCATGTCAGAGGTGTCTAACTCCCAGAGAAAAGAACCAACCACTGAGTAGGAGAAGGTTGTTGTGGAAGATGTGGTAGGTATGATGAGATTATTCTAGAGGATGTTACAGGAATTGATCAACCATTTGGATCAAGATGAGGGGAGAGCGTCTGTACCCAATGAGGGCTCGCAGTGCACTCCATATGGTATTAGTAGTATACATAGAGAACTCGAGAAGCTAAAATTTCCTAAGTTCTGTGGTACCACAGATGAATTAGCCTACAAGGCATGGTTGGAGAACATGGAATTGTGTTTCAAACTTCATGATTACACCTCCAACATGAAAGTATGCATGGCAGTATTTCAACTGAAACATAGTTCCCTTCTCTGGTGGAAGACGCTCCTACCTCAATTAAACATGGCCATCGAAGACGTGTAATGGGAGTTGTTCGAGGAATGATTCCAGGAGAGGTACTTGTTCGAGGAATTCATTAAGTGCCAACTTGATCAGTTCAATGCCTTACAACAAGGTGGTCATACAGTGTTAGAGTATGAGGCCAGATTCATGGAGCTAATTAGGTATGCTCCACATCTGAACACAGATGAGTTAAAGGATAGCAAGTTTTTGTTTGGCCTTAACTTAAACATTCGTGTGAAGGTGAGGATATTAATGCCTTAGAAATTGCATGATGTAGTTCAGAAGGCAATCATAACTGAGGAAGATATGAACAGTAAGGTTTAGGGCATGACTCCTTCTAGACTAACTAGACATACGCCATCAGGAGCGCAACAACATCACACATTAGCCAGACAGACTTCAGGACATCGAGATACGCCCAGAGGACCTATGTTATCGACACCACAATGAGAAACTTCTCAACAGAGTAATCCTTATGGAGGATCACAAACTTCTAGCCAAATAGCTTATACTTCAGGGACTAGGAGCATTGGACCAAAGACTGGATGTTGGACATGTGGAGAGCCACATTACCAACAATATTGTCTGATTGAGAAGGCTAGGGCAGCCAGATCATTAAGACTCACTACAGTTGGATATTTGGGAAAGGCCCATAGGATATATGCAATGGTGAACAACCGCCAGGCCGAGCACCAGTCCACTGTGCTCGAGATGTCAGGTACAATCGTTGACCAAAATTTTTCGCATTTTGATAGATCCAGGTGCTATAGAGAGATTTATATATAGGGCAACGCTAAAGAGAAATAAGGTAAAGGTAGTTGAGCAAGATGAGTTCAGGTATGTAGAAATGGCATCGGGTGCCAAACAAAAGGTTGGAGGAAAGGTTATGAACTGTAGCACTAACTTGGGAGATTTTGTAACAAAGGTTAACCTATATGTCACTATCTTAAGATATTATGACATAGTTATTGGTATGGATTTTATGGAATCACATGATGTGATAGTTAACTGTAAGATGAAACAATTAAGTTTGATAGATGACTTGGGACAGAGTAGAGTGATTGTAGGAAGGAACCAGGGGGTTTCCTTGATATTTAATTCTTCCCTACAACTACAAAAGAGTATGTGCAAGGGATGCAATATTTGTGCAGTCTTAGCGCTAAATGAAAAGGGCGATGCATAAGGATTATAAAACCTTCATGTAGTGCAAGACTTTGGAGACGTGTTTCCAGAAGAGTTACCAGGTTTATCGCTCAAAAGAGAGTTGGACTTTACAATAGACTTGAAGCTCGGAACTGGAGCGATATCAAGAACACCATATCAAATGTCAACACCTGAATTGCAGGAGTTGAAAATGAAACTGAAGGAATTGTTGGATTTGGTACTCATACATCCAAGTGTGTCACCTTGGGGTGCACCAGTTATTTTCGTGAGAAAGAAGGATGGGTCATGGAGACTTTGTATTGACTATCGTCAATTGAACAAAGAAACGATCAAGAACCAATATCTGTTTCCAAGAATAGATGATTTGTTTGATTAGATGAAAGGAGCGACGATGTTTTAAAAGATTAACTTGATATTAGGATATCACCAATTATGGATTAAATAAGAAGATATCCCTAAGACTGCATTTAAGAAGAGATTCATACACTATGAGTTTACAGTTTTACCGTTTAGATTGAAAAACACAACTGGGGTATTCATGAGTGATGTGTATTTAGGAGTGGAATGAACTGATTACCAGACTGAATACAATAAACATAGAGATAGGAAGAATAACACAAATATCCAGTGAAAAATATCTTCTATTAAATAATGAAATAGGTTGAAACTGTAAAATTGTAGAACTGAAACTTGCTTGGATGGTGGTAGTTATCTCTGAGAAGAGATATGGCTGCTATGCACTTCCATATGAGAATAATGGATTACAATGAGGCTCCATAGGACCTTTTGATATTACTCATGAGCTCCAAAACCCTAGACATCCAAAATCCTAACCCTAGAAGGTGAAACACCAAAATTCATGTGGGCTCTATGGGTAAGTTGGTGTAATGGTACCTCAACTTCCTAGGGTCATAAATTTTGCATAAGACCTTCATTTTAGGTGTGGGATAGCTCGTTGGAAAGGTAGTTTAGATAACTAAACATTCCCCCATTAGATGCTGACTTCGTCTATAGTTTGACTATGGCGAGCCAAAAAAACTACGTTTAGGGCCCCAAAACGGCCCCAGAAGTACAACAAGATGTGATGACATGAAAACATACAAAATAAGCCAGTTGGATTAGACAAGAGGCCACTCGTACAGAATAAGCAGTATAGAAGAACCTACTGAACAAAAATGGACATGAGGAGGCAGTTGGAATAGGTGGGTGGCCACCAATATCCACCTGGATCAATCCCCCCCCCTTAGGAAGAAATGGTCTCAATTGCGTTGAGTTTCCCCCATCAGGTGAGGAAACTTCTGTTGGATTTGGCCTCGGGTGAGCCACTTTCCTTGGTAGGAGTTGCCCTGCCTTCACAACCCAATAAATCTAGATCTGTTGCTGGCGAGTTCCCTTGACATGTGTGTCCACTATATGATCAGTGGATGCTTGTTCCATGTAGTCACGGTTGAGCTCTGTTTGTGTCAGTTGTTTTGCGATCTCATAGGTGTCCAATAATGGTGGAAAATATGGCCGAAGGAGGTGCACATTGAATACTAGATGCAGACCAAGGAAGGGTGGAGTGTTGAGCTCAAAATCATTTCTACCCATAGCCTTGGTGATAGTGTAAGGCCCATAACGAAGTGAGTGAAGATTCTGATGGGGCTCGGTGAGACGATCCTTCTGTAGATGTAACCAGACTTTGTCACCAACCTGAAACTAGTGTGGTACCCTGTGTTGATAATGGCGTTGCTTGTACTTAGCATTGGATTTCTGCAAAATCTCTTAGAACTGTTTGCAGATGTGCTCAATCCGTTCAATGAATATGGTGGTTTTTCAATTGCAGACTAACCAGGGGAAGAGTTTGTCTGTGTGGTGTCAAAAGGAAGTGCAACATCAATGGGTCCCAAGGGTTGGAATCCCATACCCACCTGAAATGGAATATGGCTAGTGGAACTATCGAGAGCTCTGTTGTAACTGTGTTGGACATATGGGAGACTCTTGTCCCATGTACGTGGATTCTTATAATTCTACATGCACCGGATGTGCACAACCATCTTATTGACGATCTCTGTTTGACCATCGGTTTGGAGGTGAAAAGTAGTGTATTTTGTGAGATTGGTTTCCAATAGAGACTAGAGACTCAACCAAAAGGTGTTGAAAAACCTATTGTCTCGGTCGGAGATGATGGTTCGTGGTATCCCAAATTGGACCCACACTTGGTCGAAGAAGATCTTTGCAGCATCTACTATTGTGACATTCTTCTTACATGCTGTGAGGATGTCCATCTTCGAAAACTGATCAACAACCACAAACACACAATCATTTCCTTTCTTGGTGGATGACAAGACAAACATGTAATCCATTGATATTGATTCACAAGGCTTCTTGGGAATAGGAAGAGGGGTTTATAAGCCTTACTTCTTGATGACTGGCTTGGAAATGGCATAGGTAGTGCAAGATATGATATACTTGCTGACGTCCTGTCGATTTTTTGAACAATAAAAATGTTTCTAAAGAATCACCACAGTTTTGTCTACGCCAAAATGTCCTAGCATCCGACTGTAGTGAGCTTCCTAAATAAGCTTTGCACACTCACTGGTAGGAACATAGAGATGGCCTAGGTGGAATAAGAGTTCATCCTGAATGTGAAAATCAATGGCAGTTGTGCATATACCAAAGAGCTGGTAGGTGGTGGCGAAGTCCAGATCTTGTTGATAAATTTGGGGCCACTTAGATGCTTCATGTCCACATGAATGGAGCACAATGGTGAGTGAAGCCATAGGAGGTCGACTTAGGCAGTCAACAAAATGATTTGAGACACCTGTCTTATAATTGATGTTTATATGGAATTGCTGCAGGTAGGTGGACCAGTTATGATGGTGGTCATTTTTCAATTTCCCCTATGTCTGTATGAACTGCAGAGGCTTGTGATCAATGTGTATGATCGTCTCTTTCCCCATAATGTAATGTTTCCATTGGCGACAATTTTTTATAATGGAATACATTTCCTTGTCATAGGTGGGGTATTCAAGGACCGTATTTAACAGTGTCTCACTATGGTATTCCATTGGATGCTCATGCTGAGTGAGAACTAAGTCCACAACATAGTCAGAGGCATCATTCTCAATCTTGAATGGTTGCTGAAGATTGGGAAAGTAGAGTAATGGAGATGAGCACAAGCAATGCTTCATATCATTGAATGCTCGTTGTTTCTCCTCCCCCCACACTAACTTGTCCCTACCACCGCCCTTAGTAACCTGGATGAGGGTCATGCAATATGGGAGAATCCCAACACAAACCGTCAGTAGAAGTTGTCTAGTCCCAAAAATATCTGAAGCTCGATTAGAGTGGTCGAGGCTGGAAAGTCATGGATGAATTGGATCTTAGTTGGATCAACATGTGCCCCATGCTCATCAATAATGTAGCTCAAGTATTGGACCTTGTTCATGCCAAATTTCATTTTCCCAAGTTGGCATAAAGCATATGTTGTTGCAGAGTGCTCAAAACTTGTTGAATATGTGCATATGATCCTCCCACATTCTGTTGAAGATGAGGATTTCATCCAAATATAATACCACAAAGGAGTTGGTGAAGGGTCTCAATAGATCATCCATCAATCTCATGAAAGTGGTTGGTGCATTTGTTAAGCCAAAGAGCATAACGAAACCTTCGTAGAGATCTTCTTTAGACTTGAAGGTTTTCTTCAATACATCAGTTGGCTCGATGGGAACCTGGTGGTAGCCAGACTTTAGGTCAATCTTGCTGAAGAACTTGGCCCCCTTGAGTTGTTCAAGAAGGTCATCAATCTTGGGAATGGGGTTGTAACATACCCGACCACCCATAGGCCAAGATACACCACTTAAACAGGCTGCAACACACCCAACCACCCACAAGCTAGGCACGTTGCAGTCCTAAGACTTAGTTCTCTGATATCTAATTCGAAAACAAAGGACTTCTTAACAATGTTAGAAGCAATTGGACACCACATTCATAAGACAAGTTCCATGTCACAGCGTAAAAGAGATAAACAATGTGGCATGCACAACAAATAACCAACAGACAGGCACAACATTATCCAGCAAGCACGCACATTAGAATACATATCTCAGAGATAATTATATTCACAGTGGAATATATTGAACATAAAACACAGAGAGCAATTATATTTGCAAGTAAACGTTCACCAACTGGCTGCAAACCAAGGACGTTCCTCCCAACCATAGACACTGTTGTTGTTTTACTCTCAACAACAGGTCACCCCCAAGCCAGGGCTATGAATATGAAAGGATGGGTCCTAGGCCAAGTATAAATACAGAGTAGTTGGCTAAGTAGCTCTCAGGTTTCCCAAACTCACAACAATCCTAATTTCCAGCTCTCTTTCCCCCTCAACCTGCACAACCCCAAGAAATTAACACCTTTTTGTGCCATGCAGTCCCTGAGACTGTTCCATTTCTCTCCAGGGATCCAGTGCTACTAGTCAGGAAATATCCCTACTAGAAATTCCAAGGACTCTCAGCTGTGGATAGTTCCATCCAAACTTTGATCAATTTCATGCACACAAGCATCCATTCCCTCCGAGAATGATCAATAAATCATTAAAACCATTCAATGATGGCTCTCCTCTTCCTACCATTTGTTTCCATGCTCAGCCCAAGAGCACATGAACTAGTAGAAGTGAGTGAAGAGGAAGAAGAACAAGTGAACTAGTGAGAAGAGGACGAACCAAGGGAAGAACAACCCCAAAACAACTCCCAGGGGATGTTTAAATAATTACATGAAGACAAGAGCCACATAGCTTCCCTCCCAAGAAGCTCATGTAACCCCCTCTTATCCATAAAATCAATTATGGGTAAAATAAATAAAATAATAATAACAAGACTTATCCCCTCAAGCCCCCTCTCTTTTGTCCTTGTTGGTCTTGCAACAACCGATCTATTTTATTAATGTATAGGAAGTGTTACATTTCCTAGGCACTCTGACCCCTTTTCAACTTTACCATCTCACCAACCTAAGTCATATTTACATAATACATTATAGTTTATAAGGGTTAGAACTGGGATGTTAAATCCCCCTCTCCTTATTTTGGCATTGTCCTCAATGCACAACATCATTCCAATGTTATTAATATTACAACTCCAGGCCCTCTGGCCTTAATTCGCACAGGGAATCCAGTCCAATCTTATATACATAGGCACTCTAGCCTAAAACATGTATGCATAGCCTTTCCGACCCAAAACATGTATGATGATATTCAGAATTTATATTTCTAGCAGTAGTTCCAACCAACAAGATCTCCTTCCCTCTCAACCCTGGACAACCTAAAGAAATGAATCCATTTCTCTGCCATGTAGTCCCTTAGGTTGTTCCACTTCTCCCCTGCTTTAGTGCACTCGGCCAGGAAGTTTCATAGTTGTGGGTTCCAGAACTCTAGTTGTAGCAAGTCCATTGGACTTTCTTCCCTCCATGCCTTTGTCATTTGGTTGCTCCAACATCACCTTATTTTCTCTCATAATATGGTAGTTTTTTAGATCTTCAACATTGATCGTTTTCCTACAATATTTCAAATTAGCGAGCATGTCAGTTCAAAGTTTTTGCATAAAATTCTCACTCTTTCTCATATTGTAAGAGTAAATTTTCATAATCCAATACAATACTTATCTGTGTGGTTCATGGATCTTCATCCATATGGTTGTCTCATTAACTTGGCTCACTATTTTCCCTGACATACCCATTGTGTGCATGACCCCAATCAAGAGCTATGAAAGTCTCCTCTCCCTTATGGTCACTCACCTTCCAGGCCCATGCTCAGGCATCCTCTTCTTTGCTATGCAGTCCCTCAGGCGATCCATCTTGCCTGACCAAGGTTCTCTTGCATAAGAATTTTTCTAGGGACACAAGGTTCTCATGTCACAACAGTATCCTTTTCCACGCTTTCCATCTTGCATATCCAACATATCATCTGTATTATACACATACAATCATCATGAGATATCATTATAACCATTTCAAACATAAATGTCAAATCTGTTTTATACAGAAAAATAAAATTTTCCAAGCATGATCTTTCTACTCATAATGGTTGGCTCTGTAGCTATAGATATTGGTCTTCTTTATGGGCTTACATCCATGCCACATCCAAGACCATTCTACCTATAATTTTTTCAATTTACATTCGACAAAAACAATTCGTCAGTAATTATCAAATCATAATTCCCAAAACTATTTTAGATAGGAAAAATAAAACTTCTAGACATGATCTTTTGGTCATAACAATTTGACTCTTGCAGCAATATGCATTGTTCGTCTTTATGGGCTTACAACATTGCCATATCCCAGACCCCTTTCCTCCTGCAATTTCAACATTCCTCAGCCAAAAAAATTGTCAATATCTCATGTACAAGATATATATTTTCATGGAAATGATTCAAAACAAAATCACAAAGTGCTCTCAGAATTGCTTACAACTATAATTCAATTACTTCTATTAATCCAAATATCAATTGGAAGGAACTCATCATTACATACACATGTATTATCATACATGCAAACTTTTCATAATGAAACAACTAATAAGATAACAATCAATGTGCCAATACCCATGGTCACATCTACACAATGCATCCATGCATTGACTACATAATACCACATAACTATGTCATGTATTCCACCATGATGAGTTGGAAGGTCTGGCTAACGATTCAACACATCATCCACACACTTCCTACTGCTTGCCTAACTATTTGGTTACCTTCATTTTCCACCCAAACACAACACCACGAATATAATCCTGAAGTTGTCTATAGTGTTGGAAAAGAGGTTTCAATCCAAACATCAAATATACAGTAGATATTATCGAGCACTCACATAGCGCTATATCCCTTCCATATCCAACCATATTATGGTCTCACACATGACTAGCTCTATGGATATTCATTGTTATATAATGAGTATGTCTCCTGAATTACCTGGTTATGATCCCATAACCAATCATAACATAATATGAAACTGACATTTTATTAAGTGCATTCTAGCATCAACAACACTTACACACTCTAGGCCTTCGACCATTTCATATCAATTTAAATACTGAAAATTAACTGAGGGAATCCTTACCTGGATCCCCTTCAACATGTATGCATCAACAAAAACTAAATGCATACCTTCCTGGTTGTTACCAACCTACTTGTTGTTGTCTAACCAACTTATATTTGTAGAAGCTCATAGACTTCCCCCTTCATCATTTTGATCACCATTCCTTCCATCCTCATGGGTCTTCACCTCGATGGAAATTATAAGAAACAACCACATCCACATATTTAACCCCGATGTATCATTTTTCCTGAATACATAATCCATCCTTTAGTCATACTCAAACATTATTTCATAATAACAGACTATTCTAAGTTCACAAACATGTTATATGCATATCCAAACATGTACATACACAAAATTACACGTCTATATGCACCAAGCATTTACTATCAGCATGCCTACTAATGCATATGCAATTTAACTTCATTGTATGCTTCATGCACTCTAGTGCATTTATGTTTCAATTCACTTATTTATTTATCTATTTTTGTTGTAGTTGGTTGTCCTTGAATCCCTTTAGATCCTTGATGCCTTGTGTGCTCCCATTCTTCTCATATGCACTATGGTTCCCTGGGTCTGAACATGTTTCCAACCACATTCAACCTGGCCATTCTTTCCCACTTAGTACCATTCCCCAATGGAAATACATTTTCATTCAATGCCACTTTTGAAGTGAGAGATAATTCCAATTCCTCTGCATTGGCATCTTGCTTCCACTGTGAACTCTGATTTAAGATTTTAGATAGTAGATAAGCTATATCTAACAAATCCTTCCCTAGAACTCCTATGCTTGACACATAGAGATTATTCACACACCACCTCTTAAGCTCTTTGTTTCCTTCCACATCAAGCTTGCAACTGTCTACACATCTCTACCTTCAAGGCCATGGAGCCTTACTTTTCATTTCTATGCCTATTAATGACATTATTCACCTGCTAGCATCATTTTCCATGTGAGGATTCTTTCTTTTGTAGTACCTCATCCAATTTTTGTAAGAAAAGTCATGCCTCCATGACCCTAACATCTGATCCTATTATTGAATTGATCTGGTTATACCTCTAATCCTGATAAACCTGCAAGCAACCATCTTGTTAGAACTATACATATCATACAAAAATTGCCAATTAAATTTACACGTACCTTTTCATTTAAATGATAATATTATTCTTTAATCAATATCATTTTTTATTTTATCCTTTATTCGTAATGCTCATGAATTAACTCTCTTTTAATCATGATTCTGTGTCGGTTCTTTTGTCTTCATGAGTTGATCACAGACAATCATTATATCGTACTCATACTTCTTTTGTGTTCTTAGTTCATAAACAGATCATATTTTGACCCTTTATCAATTCACTGTATTATTCTAGTGTTAATTCTCTGTCGAATTAAATCTTTATGAGGCGCTTCCTTCAAATCCTTTACATATGACCAGATGTGAAAAACCATAGGATTATTGATTTGAGTGTTGCCTCTTCTTTTCCCTTTGTTTCTTAATGCAAATCCCCTTATCCTAAGGCTGCGCGACCTCCCGATTAAGGGTCTTCAATCCCAAGCCAAATTGGCTCTCCAAAACCTTGATGGTTTCATTCTATATCTAAACACACTCCCTTTCAGCTTTCTGGTGCGGGTCCAATGGCCCCCGTGACCTTCTCCTTCGCCCTTGTGAAAAATCTTAGAGTTGGCGCTAGCTAGTTTTTCTCTTGGCCCCTCCTTAGATGTGACCTTAGGTGGTGACCTCATGCAGATGTGCGATTGTGGCCACGGTCAAAGGTGGTTTGGAGCCAAACCACACTTCACCCCACAATTCACCTCAAGCCACCACGTGTCCTTTTTGCAAAATCATGGTCTCGATTGTGGCCCACCCTTGACTTCTTAAAGCTCGAGAACCTCTCGTCCCCACAATGCGAGGTGACCGTTGAACTCACGATATTGACGGTGCTTCTAAATGGATGACAGAGATCTACCTCTTGGGAACCAACAATTCAAATTTACCTCTCCCAGATCAACGATTGTGGTTGTTTCGGAATTCCAGACTTTGGAATTCTCAAATCTCAAACTTTACTTCCCTTGAGACACACGAGATTCTTCCACACATCCTTTTGAATCGGATGCTGGGGAATTACTTTAGATGATCTAACGATCGATGTTTACTTCGGGTCCTTACCTAGAATCCATAGATTGATGCCAGCTGTTCTCCTGATTTGACAGTTCAGGTTTACTTCGGATGATCCGACAATTGACATTTACTTTTGGTCCTTACCTAGAATCCACAACTTAACAACACCCATTCTCCTGATATGATGGTTCAGGTATACTTTGGACAATCCGATATTCAACATTTACTTTGGGTCCTTACTCGGAATCCACAGCTTAATGCCACTTGTTCTCCTGATCTGACGGTTTAGGTCTACTTCGGATGATCCAACAGTCGACGTTTACTTTGAGTTTCTAGCTCTTCGGGCTTCAGGAGTTTCAACTCTCAACTGAAAAATATCGGATTAATTTCTCCGGAGTCTACGATCCGTCACCATGTAGTGAAATACTATAAGGGAACATGTGTTCCAATTAGGTAGGTGACACGTGTGAAGTCCTATCTGACATTTCAATCATCTGCATGATGAACAATTACTGACATGTGGCACACATCCCATGTGTCCACGTCGTCCTCGGTGACATCCGCAAGCCATGTCACTTTGGAAATTTTGGGGTCCACATCACCTCCTAGTGACATCATCTTGCCCCACCACTTCGGCTCTTCGAGAGTTTCCACACTAACACACTTCCAATTCTCCCGAACTCTGATTTCCCGAACTTGCCAAACTACCGCCATGTGTATCCCTTATCAAACGACCCATATTAACTCTGGACTTCAGGACTTCGGAAGTTACCACTGCAAGGATCAATGACTACAATTCCTTCGGGCCTTTGGACTTCAGAAAACTCAAACTTCAACCTTTTCCCGAAATGTTTTCATCTGAAGCTCGTGATCTACTGACACGTGTTTCCCATGGATTGATGGCTATGATTTATTCAGGTCTTTGAATTTTGGATATATCAAATTTCAACATTCGCTTCCCTCTGAAGTGTGTGGATTTATGCCACGTTTCCTCCTGGATAAGATGAATGAGATTCACTTCAGCTCTCTGGGCTTTGGAAATCTCAATTCTCAACTTCTTCTCACTTTCTCTTTCCTGGAGTGATTTCACCTAGAGAACATGATCGGTTGATGCATGTCCTCATACAGATTGACAATCCTCGACTACTTCTGCTCTTTGAAGGTTCGTCGCTCGAGTACTAACATGTCACATCACTGCATTCCTTTCAACTTGCGAGGGTACGCATTGACGGTTTGGAGTAACCCGCTTTTCTCCCCACAATTCTCTTGATGCTGACACATAACCCCTTGGTGAAGCCATTGTTTGGATTGCAGAACTGCCTTGGGAAATTATCTCTCATGCAACTTGGTTCCCTGCAATGCCTCTTGTCCATTGTTCTCTCTCTCCCAAGGGATCCGACATTTGTGACCTTAACCCTTTCTTCCTTTACATCGGATGACCCCTGTTCACTTTTCCTTTGATCCAATGATCCTGAATCTCTCCTGATCGTACAGTGGTGATCGATCCCAAATTCAAAGGGGGATGGTCACGATCCTTCTAACCCCTTACAACTGATCTCTGACGATCTAACTCCTACGTATATTATACAAATTCATTCCTCCTGAGATTTTCAACTTCAAAGTTAGAATTTGATATCAACCACAAGACTCTGACCAACAGACCCGGCCCATACCGACTCGGTGTTTCAACCAGAAGCTCTGATACCAATATGTAACACAATTAGGAACCTCATTCTGATTGGTTGGGTGTGTTTCAACCTATTTAAGTGGCGTAGCCTGACCTCTAGGTGGTCGAGTATATTACAGATTGGTATCTGAGCGAGGTTTAGATTGGTCAAGAAGGTCATCAATCCTGGGAATGGGGTAGCGGTTCTTGACTATGATTTTGTTTAAGGATATGTAATCAATGAAGAGTCATCAAGTCCTATCCTTCTTCTGCACCAGTACAATCGAGCTTCCGCAAGGGGGAGAGTTTGGTCTGATGTTCCCCTTTTGAATAAGCTCTCATATCTAACGCTTGATTTCTTCATTCTCCATCAATGAGCACCAATAGACTAGTACATTAGGTAGAGGTGCGTCCGGGGTCAGATCAATTGGATGTTTGACTTGGCAGTGTGTCAGTACCCCTATAGGTGAGGAGAATATGTCTCTGTATTCTTCCACGATCTCGTCCACTTGTTGTTTTTTCAAAGAGAGGTGTTGTGTAGAGGCCACGGAAGTGGCAAAAACCTTATGCTTACTGTGAGAATGGATCACAAAGAAGATGAAATGACCTGTGAAATGACCTTACTGCATTGCTTGGCAGAGATTAAAGAAATAATAATAGGGGAACAAGATCAAATGGAACCCTGAAGCCAGGAAATCATTTGAATATATCAAGGTAGTACTGACCAAAGCKCCCATATTGGCCAGCCCAGACTTCATGAAGGACTTCATCTTGTTCTCGTTCACCTCAGAGCATACCATTGTTGGCATACTATTAAAGAAAGACGATCAAAACTTTGAAAACCCTATAGCTTAATTCAACAGGATGCTGATGGATTCCCCAATGAGGTATGACATTATGGAGAAACAAGCATACACCTTAGTGAAATCCCTAAAGGAGTTCATAACTTACATACTACATTTCCACGCTATTGCTTATGTTCCTAGCAACTCAGTCAAATACATCCTGACTCAGCCTGACCCTGAGGGAAGAAGAGGTAAGTGGATTGCAGTCATGATGGAATACGACCTCAAAATCAAGACCACAAAGATGATTAAGGGTCAGGGCCTCAAAAAACTGATGGTGCATTCGAACTGCAATGTTCTGGGAATGAACTTCATTGTTGATCTGTCAGAGAATCCTCAGGAAGAAACAACTATGCAGGTGTCTCAGAATTTCATCGATTCACCCTGGTATAAAGACAACATTTATGTTTTGAAGAATCTCCAAGATCCTCCAAGGTTAAGTAAGACCAAGGTCATATTCTTAAAGTTGAAGGCTACTAAGTTCTTCATCTTGGATAACTCCCTATATTGGAAATATCTGGGATGGATATTGCTGAGTTGCTTGCTAAAAGATGACGTGAAATGAGATATCAGGGAATTCCACAAAGGTGACCGTGGAGGACATCACTACTGGAAAACCACCACACATAAAATTCTAAGAGAAGGTTACTACTGGCCCAACATCTTCGTAGACGTATACAAAGAAGTTTCCAATTTCCACAAGTGCCAGATATTCGATGGAAGGAGAAAGTTGCAGCCCCTACCGCTGAAACCGATCTCGTTAAAAGCATCGTTCATGAAATGGGGCATAGACTTCACAGGAGAGATTCATTCTCCATCCTCGGCACAACACAGATTCATACTTACGGCTACAGATTATTTCACTAAATGGATTGAAGAAGTTCCAACGAGGCAGGCTACCAACATGGTCATCATTCAGTTTATGGAGACCAACATCCTATCTAGGTTCAGGTGCCCTATGAATATCATCATGGATAACACGAACACATTTAAGTCCAAGAAAATGGAGAAGTTTTGCAAGTATTACAATATAACCCCGGGACATTCTACAACGTATTACCCCCAGGGTAATGGGTTAGCAGAATCATCAAATAAAAGTTTAACCAGGATCATTAAAAGACTACTACAGGAAAACAAGAAGGCATGGCATAAGAAACTCATTTACGTGCTATGGGAGGAAAAATTCACTACCAAAAATTCCATCTCCACGTCGCCATTCCAAATTGTATATGGTACGAACACGATTTTCCCTACCTCGCTGGGATTTCCTGTCAGGAAGTTGCTTCAAGAGAAAGATGATGAGCTAGACAACACTCAGAGAAGTATAAATCAGTTAATTTATGCACAAAAGATGAGGGATAAGGTTTACAACCGATCAAAACTCCACTAAGATAGGATGAAGAAATTTTTTGACAAGCACTCTAAACAGGAGGAATTCCGGGTGGAGGATCTGGTGCTAAAGTGGGATGCGAGGAATGAAGACAAGGGAAAGGATGGAAAATTTGCTCATCTTTGGATGGGTCCTTTTAGAATCAATTTGTACCATGGGAACAACGCATATATGTTAGAAGATCTTAATAGAGATTCCACTAGTGGAGGGCCTATGAATGGCAGGTTCCTCAAACACTATCTGGTTCAGTAAGGTCTGTTCTTTTTTTCATGTCATTGTAAATAACCATTTCATTTTTTTTTTTCAAAGAAGACATTTGAAGTCATTTTTTCAGTATAAAATTGAAGCCTAGAGTGAAGTCCCTAAGTTTATGCTGAGTCTGGTCGAAACTATGTCAAGAAGGTCTAGGTTGTGTTTTTCTTTCCCGTTGTTTCAAAGACTAGAAGTCTAATAAGGACCAATGGTTAGGCACCTGGTCTATTTTTATTTGCCACCTCATTGGGAGGATAGCATCCCCACTGGATCTGGCTGTTAGCGCCATCATTTTTTCAGTTAAGAGTCAGTCTTAGTCGAGTCAGGGTCTGTGTGTCAAAGCATGTGAGGTTAGATACCGAATAACGAATGGGTCGAAGTCAGCAAGTGGTTGATTAGCCCTTGGAGTCAGGAAGGGATGTCAGAATCGAAACATGTGTAAGTGGTAAAATTCTTTTCCAAAAGAGTCAGGTTCTGTCAAAGGAGAAGGTTTTACGCGCCAAAGGTCGAGGCAAGTTGTTAAATAGAAGTCACATCGACAAACACAATGACCATCATCAACTAATTATGAAGTCAAAAAGAGTGAAAAATCACGATGATCATATCACATATACTATGCGACTCTTATCAGTTGTATCTTACATGCCTCAAAGTGTACCTGTCACGTGGATGTGGTGCGAAAATCTTTGACTTTTTTCAAAACCTCCAGTCAATATGGATTCAGTGTCCCCTAGCACGATTCTAGCTCTCACCTACCCAGTTATAAATTCTGGTTGCTCTGCATGTATTCTATTCACGAACCAAGTTTATGCACTCTTTGTAACTCTTCTCGTGAGCCTTGTGTTTCTCATGGATGGGAAGTCAATTGCCTTTCGATGCATCATAGACATGGATCAAGCAATATTACAACGTTAGGTTCGTGCTAAATCCTCCTTGTGCAAAACAAGTACGTAGTGCACCATGGAAACATCACAGAACATAAGGAAAGGTGCGCAAAGTAGCCGAAATGTGGGGCCCAAACCTCAAAACTTGACGTTGGTAAACAAATATCTGGATGTCAGGGCATATTTTTAGTAGGTCGGATGCATGTTCTTTTGTAGAAAAAACCAAGGATTCAACATGAAACTGGTAGAACAGTTTGCACTTAGGTTCAACAGGTTCTGTGCAGTAATTTTAGGAGTCACTTTCCAGATGACAAAGGAAACTCTATCAGCTGCAACAAAGATCCCTTCATGCAGTGAAATGTGGTTGAATGGCATTCCTTTGGACACGTTGTGCTACGAGGAGTTCATCAAACCAGACTATTTAATCAGAAAGGTTGAAGCGGGCATTCCATGTAGATATCTGCAAGAGCCTTTTCAGAAGCTCCTGAGAGCGATTAGGAAATATTTCACCTGTGAAGGAAGGTTTTAAATAATTCACCCACATCACATCAGATTGTTGATGCATTTCATAGGAAGGAGACCATTAAATCTACCTTTCTTCTTACACCAAAGCCTCTGAGAAATGGCAGACGACGTGCAGGATGAAACAAACCAGCCAAAGAAGAAACTATCTCATGTCTCGCTGATTAAATTGATGATAGTTGAGGAKTTGAGGCGATTTGAAAATAACTGGGTTTCATTCCTACTCATAGTYGGCATCTCCAGGGACCCCAAAGGAGATTCCCCTTTGCCGGCATAAAAAGTAACATCTCACCACGCRGAGGCAGAAATAGGAAGTGCCACAGAATAAGGAAATACATTGGAAGCCCTATGCCCCCAACAACTAATACCCTAGAGAAGGGGCAGGCCAAGGAAGAATAAGGATACCGGGAAGGCCCAAGCCCCGAGCGATCTGCGCACAAATTCGATCACTAAAGAGTTACTCATGCACACCATTCTTCTGGAACCTATTGAAGTTAAAAGTCTCAAAACTTGTGGCAGAAGGAGAAGGACATGAACTGAAGGCACAGATATTTGTGAACCATCATAGTAGTTGAAGCAAGTCTAAATCGCTATTGCCGAGCTATACCAGTAGAATAGGGAGTTGAAAAAACAATTAGCAGTGAAGACCCTCGAAGCATCAACATCACAAGTCTCCGAGGGAAACATGACTTGGCTCAAGAGGCATCTCAGGGAAGCACAAGATACAATCATCCAGCTGCACGAGTCATAGAGGATGTTAGAATAAAAAAATGCAAAGCACTTCAAGAAATGTGGACCAGCCATGGAAAAAATTCGCATATCTCTGGCCAGTGCACAGAAGAGGCTGAAAGGAAACACAGTTCTGCAAAGGAAAGTAACGAATATGAAAAGGTGTGACTGGTCTCTCAGGATAATTCTTCGGGTATCAAAACAAAAGACGAGACCATAAGCATGATCAACTGACTCAATTTTTTTCTTCTCAGACATGGAATGGATTTTGTCTCCCTATTTCCTATTTCCTACTGGGAAGTAGGGACTCTGACAGGTACCCTCATAGAAAGAACACCACGCGGAATGCTGGAATCCCCTCTATTGTGAAGGATAGGTGTACATTGTACATGCGCCAGTTTGAAGAGATGCATTGCTCCCTAACTGGGGTTATCATTTTGGAAGCACCTGCAACAGTCTGCAGTCACCCGCCACATGCACGCTCCATCAAACGATCGCATGGTAGAAACCAAGGTCGTTATAATGGCTGGAAGGAGTATGATAGAGCACTTGATTGTCCAGATACCTTGTCAAAGGAAAAGCATTGACACATCATTCTCTAACGATGAGATCTTGTTGATGACCAACCCGTCGTGGCAAAGACGAGCGGTTATGGTGAGACCAAGTATAGTCAATTTTTATTTTTAGTAAAGCACCATATGAAGAGTCATCTAGAAAAGAGTAGCCAGAGCCTAATTTCTAGGGATAGTAGTTAGAAATCAGGGTAGCCCAAGCGACACACCCTGGTCTATATATTTCCTCTTTTCAATGTAAGCCAGGTCAGTTGTCAGAACAGTGTAGACAATGACTATTGAATGTAGCTTTTGAATTCGATTGAAACTTAATGCAAAGGTCCTAAAGCTTTGATGAAAAGATTCTAATGGTAGAATTTTGAATTATTGTACTCTCTCTTTGTGTACGTTCTTTCCTATGTTCTTTATATTCATATATGTATTTATGTCTAAATTGGAATGTGATTTTGAATCTAGAATTCACTGTGCGGTGCTATAGATTTGCACCATTTAGACGACTGTGTTTCTTCTAAGCGAACTCCAAATTCATCCCAAGTGGTGCTCCGAGTTGCTTCATGTGTTTTTCTCTCGCCACACACAACAATTTTTAACTAAAAGACGGTTGGTTACTTAGCCTTTATCCTCTCAAGTTCAGTCACTAAGTCATTTGTTTCTATCATTTTCTTAAATTGAATCCATAGACCAAGGTCTTGCTTTCTTTCACCAATAGAACTAGAAATATTGTATAAAGTGTTAAATCTAGTCTACAATTTAGATTCATAACATGTACAGAGAGGAAGTCTGAAGGCTAGTTTCTATCCTCAAATTTGGTTTGTAGGTTTCCTTTGTCATTCGTTTTCTCAGTCGAATGAAGTTTACAGAGTGCTAACATCAGGGACATGCACGAAGAAAAATAAATGAAGAGAAGATCGCTCTGAACCACTGATCTGGATTTAGGAGCGGAACGAACTGATTAACATAATGAATACAATAAACACAAAGATAGGAAGAATAACATAAATATCCAGTGAACAATATCTTCTATTAAATAATGAAATAGGTTGAAACTGTAAAACTGCAGAACTGAAACTTGCTTGGATGGTGGTAGATATATCTGAGAATAGATGTGGCTACTACGCACATCCATTTGAGCAGAATTGATTACAATGAGGCTCCATAGGCCCTTTTCATATTACTCATGAATTCCAAAACCCTATACATCCAAAAACCTAACCCTAGAAGGTGAAACACCAAAAGTCATGTGGGCCCTATGGGTAAGTTGGTGTAATTTGGTACCTCAACTTCCTGGGGTCATAACTTTTGCATACGATCTCTGTTTTAGGTGTGTCATAGCCCGTTGGAAAGGTATTTTAAATAGATACAAATTATGTTGTCAAACACTAACTTCATCTACTATTTGACTATGGAGATCCAAAAAACAACGTTTAGGGCCCCAAAACGACCCCAAAAGTACAACAAGATGTGTTGACATGAAAACATACAAAATAAGCCAGTTGGATTAGGCGAGAGGACACCCGTATCCACCTAGAGGATGTGTGGGGCTTCAGACAACCCTAGAAGTGTAGAAACCACAATTACAAATCAATACATAAGAACGTGTTGAACAAAAATGGACACGAGGAGCCAATTGGAATAGGTGGGTGGCCACCAATATCCACCTGGATTAGTCCTCCCCCCTTTAGAAGCAATGGTCTCCATTGCATTGATTTTTCCCATCAGGTGAGGAAACTTCTGCTAGATTTGGCCTTGAGTGAGCCACTTGCCTTGGTGTAGGTGTTTCCCTGCATTGACAACCCGAAAAAGGTGGATCCACTACTAGCGAGTGCCCTTGACCTGTGTGTCCACTATTTTACTAGTGGATGCTTGTTTCATGTCGTCAGGGTTGAGCTCTGTTGGTTTCATTTGTTCTGCGATTTTAGAGGTGTCAAATAATGGTGGAAAATATGGCCGAAGGAGGTCCACATTGAATATTGTATGTAGACCAAGGAAGGGTGGAGTTGTGTGCTAAAACAAATTCCTACCCACAACCTTGGTGATAGTGTAAGGCCCATAAAGAAGTGGGTGAAGCTTCTGATGGGGCCCGGTGAGATGCTCCTTCTGCAGATATAACCAGACTTTGTCACCAACCTGAAACTGGTGTGGTACCTTGTGTTGATCATGGAATTTCTTGTACTTAGCATTGGATTTCTGCAAAATCTCCTGGACCTGCTGGCGGATGTGCTAAATCCTCTCAATGAATCTAGTGGCTTTGTCGATCACAGGTTGATCAGGGGAAGATTTTGTCTGTGTGGTGGCAAGAGGGAGTGAAAAATCAATGGGTCCCAAGGGTTGGAATCCTAGACCCACCTGAAATGGGCTATGGTCGGTGGACCTATGGAAAGCCATGTTGTAACTATGTTGGACATATGGGAGACTCTCATCCCATGTATGTGGATGCTTAGAATTTTACATGTGCTGGATGTGCAAAATCATTCGATTGACGACCTCTATTTGGCCATCCGTTTGGGGGTGGAAAGCAGTGTATTTTGTGACTTTGGTGTCGAAATAGGACCAGAGACTTGATCAAAAGGTGTTGGGGAACCTTCTGTCTTAGTCAGAGATGATGGTCTATGGTATCCCAAAGTGGACCCACAATCGTTTGAAGACGAGCTTGGCAGTATATGCCGTTGTGAAATTCTTCTTATAGGCTGTGAGGATGGGCATCTTAGAAAATCGATCAATGACCACAAACACACAGTCATTTCCTTGATTGGTGGATGACAAGCGAGACATGTAAACTATTGAGATGGATGCCCAAGGCTTCTCAGGAATAGGAAGACGTGTGTATAAGCCTTTCTTCTTGATGGTTGGCTTGGCAATGGCATAGGCAATGCAAGATCTGATATACTTGTTGACATCTTGTCTAAGTTTTGGCCAATAAAAATGTTTCTAAAGAACGAACATAGTTTTCTCTATGCCAAAATGTCTTGCCACCCGACTGTAGTGAGCTTCCAAAATCATCTTTTCACGCTCACTTATAGGAACACAAAGATGTCCCAGGTGGCATAAGAGTCTGTCTTGAATGTGAAAATTAGTGACAATTGTGCCTATACCCAAGAGCTTGTAGGTGGTGGCGAAGTCCAGATCTTGCTGATAAAGTTGGGGCCACTAAGATGCTTCATGTCCACATGATTGGAGCACAGTGATGAGTGCAACCATAGGAGGAAAACAGAGGTAGTCAACAACACGATTGAAGAAACTTGTCTTATACTTGATGTTGATATGGAACTATTGCTGGTAGGTGGACCACTTATGATGGCGGTCATTCTGCAATTTCCCATGTGTTTGTATGAACTATAGAGGCTTTTGATCAGTGTGTATGATTGTCTCTTTCCCAAAAATGTAATGTTTCCATTGACAATAGGCTTGTACAATGGAATACATTTCCTTTTCATAGGTGGGGTATTTACGGACCGTATCAGAGAGTGTCTCACTATGGTATGTCACRGGATGCCCATGCTGAGTGAGAACTGTGCCCACAACATAGTCAGAGGCATCCGTCTCAATCTTGAATGGTTGTTGTAGATCAGRCAAGGAGAGTACTAGAGATGAGCACGAGCAATTCTTTAGATCATCAAATTCTCATTTTTTCTCCTTCCCCCACACGAACTTGACCCTACCACCACCGTTGGTAACTTGGCTAAGGGCCCATGCAATATGGGAGAATCCCAACACGAACCGTCGGTAGAAGTTGGCTAGTCCCAAAAATATCTGAATCTTGGTTAGTGTGGTCGGGGCTAGCCAGTCATGGATGAATTTGATATTAGCTGGATCAACATGTACCCCATGCTCATCAACAACATAGCCCAAGTATTGGACCATGGTCATTCCAAAAGAGAATTTTTCCAAGTTGGCATAAAGCTTATGTTGCCGCAGAGTGCTCAAAACCTGTTGAATATGCTGCATGTGCTCCTCCCACATTCTGTTGAAGATGAGGATGTCATCCAATTATACTACCAAAAAGGAGTTGGTGAGGGGTATCAATACATCATCCATCAATCTCATGAAAGTGCCTGGTGCATTTGTTAAGCCAAAGGGAATGATCAGTCATTCATAGAGACCTTCCTTAGACTTGAAGGTTGTCTTCCATACATCAGTTGGTTCGATGGGAACCTAGTGGTAGCTAGACTTTAGCTCAATATTTTTGAAGAAATTGGCCCCCTTGAGCTGGTAAAGAAGGTTATCAATCCTTGGAATGGGGTAGAGGTTCCTGATTATGATTTTGTTTAAGGATTTGTAATCAATGTAGAGTTGCCAAGTCCCATCCTTCTTCTACACCTATAAAATCAGGCTTCCACAAGGGGAAGAGCTGGCTCTGATGTGCCTCTTCTGAAGAAGCTCTCGAATATGACACCTGATTTTTTCATTCTCCATCAACAAGCATCGATAGACTGGTTCATTAGGTAGATGTGCACCGGGGGTCAGATCAATTGGATGCTTGACTTGGCAGTGTGTTGCTACCCCTGTAGGTGAGGAGAAGATGTCTTTGTATTCTTCCATGATCCCATCCACTTGCTGCTGCTGCAAAGAGAGGCATTGTGTAGAGGCCATAAATGTGGTGGTGACCTTTTGCGTACTATGAAAAAGGATCACAAAGAATACTAACTTCCTGGTCTGTGAAATGACCTTACTTCATTGCTTGGCATAGATTAAAGAAATAGCAGTAGGCGATGCTACCTCAGGGATCTTGTACAATTGTCTACCCAAAGTAATAATAACACTGTGGGGTATAGACTCATACACAACATGACGCTTCCACAAATATGGTTTTCCTAAAAGAACATCACAAACTTCAAGGGGAGAAATATCACACAGTACCTCATCTTTGAAAGGCTTGATGTCGTAGGGCAGACGACATTGTTGGCTAACATGAAGATCTATTCCTTGGAGAAGCCAGCTAATAGTGTAGGGTTGTCGGTGTGATGTTGTTGGTAGGTCCAGCCGCTTGACGACCTCTACTGAAATCAGGTTCTTCTTACTACCACTGTCAACAATAAAATGAATCGGATCCCCCTTGAACCACATCTGTGAGTGAAAGAGGCGTTCCCCTTCCTCTTGTTCTTATGGTTCACTTGGAAATAATTTGGTGGTAGTGACAGTGGCACTGGGTTCATCATTGATAATATTCTTCCCTCCTTCAGGATTTGACTCAGAATTAGAATTGGCCTTTGACTCAGAAGTCTTCAGCTCAACCAAGAGGGACTTTTTTGAACGACATTATTCGGTGTTGTGCTAAGGACTTTTATTGTACTCACACCATTTTCCCATGTCCTTCTTCATATTCTCATTTCCCTTCTTATGTTGTAGCTTGGACTGGTTGTCCTAAGGTTGGCCATCTCGACCTAGTCACTTGTTGTGTGGGTTGGGGATGACTTTGCCCTGCTTCAGCTGTGAGGGGTTTACAGATTCAAACTCTCATCATTTCTACTTAAATTTATGTTCGATCTTGATAACATATCTATAAGCCATGCCCAATGAGGCGATGTCCAGGAACTTCATTTCAGTTTGAATGTATCTATGAAAAAAACCATGGTATTTGAGCACCAGATGACACTCAAAGTATTTGATACCCAATTTGGTGCATAGGGTATGGAAAATATTGGTGAATTTTGGTACTGTCTGGTACCTTTCTTGGCGTAGGGTGGTCCATATAGTGTACTGATATTCATAGATTCCAACAGAGTAGTATTGTTTAAGGATGCAAGATAGTCGAGTGATCGCTTATAGTTCAAGGAAATTGAGAATTCATGAGGAGAATTATGCAACGTATGACATGGATTTATTATAAATTGTGTATTCCATAAGAGTTTCGGGACATTATCTGATTGGACGAAAATTCGAACTAAAGACAGAACATTATGGCTTGCAACATATTTTCACATAGAATGACTTGAACACACGACAAATACATTGGTCAAAATTACTTAGCGAATGCAACTTTGAGATTACTTACATTAAATGAACAATGAACTGAGTGGAAGATGAATTGAGTTGGAGACCACGCATATTCTCGATATTACCGATTAAGATGAATCTTCGAGAAAATATTTTAACATTAAAAATAGACAATAATTGGTACAAGGATGTTAAGAATAATATTGAATGAGATACCATGATGGTACCGAAGTATGAAGGTTATTCATTAGACAATGATGGATTATTGAGATTTAATGGAAAAATTTATGTACTGCCTAACAACGAATTAAGAAGTTTGATCTTAATTAAATCTCATTGAGTAGTAAACATGGCTTATATGGGAGTCATGAAGATGAAGGAATACCTTAAGCCTTTATTCTTCTGGAAGGGAATGAAAGTAGACATAGTTAGTTACGTGGCAAGATGTCTAGAATGTCAACAAGTGAAGGCTAAACATAGACATCCAACAGGGTTACTACAACCACACTCTATTTTGGAATCAAAATGGGAGGTCATTTCGATGGACTTTATTGTTGGATTTTCACTAACTAAAAGGAGGCATGATTTTATTTTCATGGTAGTTGAGACTCTGACAAAGAGTGCACACTTTATTCTAGTATGTACGATGTATCAAGCGCCAAAAATAGAAAGGGTATTTGTCAATGAGATTATGAGGTTACATGGAGTACCAAGAAGGATCATATCGTATAGGGGATAAGTGTTTATAGGACGATTTTGGACCAGTTCTAAAGAGGGTTTGGGAGCACAACTAAAATTTATCACAACATATCACCCAGAGACAGACGAGAAAATAGAAAGAACGAACCAGATTTTGGAGGATATGATGCGTATGTATGTAATGGACCAAAAAAAATGTTGGGAAGAATTCTTGCCACTAGTAGATTTTACATACAACAACAACTATCAAAGTATGATTAATATGGCACCGTTTGATTTTATTTATGGGTGACTATGTCAGATGCTGTTGAGTTGGAATCAACTTGAGGATAGGGTCTTAGTAGGACCAGAAGTAATTCAAGAAATGGAAGAATAGATGAAATCGATAATACAAAGGATTAAAGAAGCACAAGATCAGTAGAAGAGTTATGTTGATGCGCATCGCGTTGACCACAGGTAAGAATTTTCAAATAGAGGTTTCTTGTGGGTAAAACCGCACAAGAGTTTGATCAAGTTGGGAAAGGGTGATAAAATATCTCCTAAGTTTGTGGGACATTTCGAAGTTGTGGAAAAGAAAGGACCCATGGCTTATTGACTAGACTTGCCTAATTATTTGAGGCGTATGCATGATGTATTTCATGTATCTGTCTTGAGACATTATGATAGTGATCCTTCACATGTTATTGACATGATTTATGTCAATAACGAGGGTGGTCTCATGGTAGATCCAATCCGCATTTGGTACCATCACATTCGACAACTACAACGTCGAATAGTCGATCAGGTCAAGGTCCAATGGGAGAGTTATAGTCCACACTCGGCTACCTCAGAGGATTCATATGCGATGCATCAATAATTTCCTTACATGTTTGATAGATTAGACATATAGATATATGTCAGATACATTTATTTACTTGCTTTTATATACTTTACAAACTTTGGTATGAAGTTTAAAACAAGAGGGGGTGTATGTAACATCCCTTTCTACTAAGCACACTTTTATTGACTTAGTCTTTGAGGACACTTGCGTGCAAGTGATCCGGTTATGGTACATTGTGATTACATTTCAATTTTGGATTATACATGATGATGATGATGTGTTCTGACCTTTTTTTATTTGATGTATATGTATTGGCAGATGTTATTGATGAGTTCTCCTGAGTGTTCAGGACATATGACAAGATAGGAATGTTGATGGCATCAATGGACTTCCTTGGACTCTGGATTAAGTCAAGAAGTGGAGTTTATTTTGATTTAGTATTTCATTTTCGTACTTGTTAGATATGATTGATTATAGTATTATTATTCGTATGGATTATTGATAATGTTTTTGTCAGTGGATGTAGGATTGACGATGCTTGCTAATCCGACTCACATAAGGAGTAGAGGGGCCATGCACAGAAACTAGACATTGAGGGAGAGATGTGGCAGTGCCCCTGTCACATCCTACTAGCAATCCCACCATGGCCAGAACTGTAGGTTAATGATTACCTATATTGAGAGGTCCAAGATGTTGTGAGGGAAGACCGAGATAGTCAATAACGAATATTTCTAAGGGGTGTGCAATAACGCAGAGTCCTTATTCCTTATAATCCATTAGTCTATTACAAGGTCGACCGAATGGAGTATTGACTTCAAAGGGTCGGAAAACTTCCAAAACCAGTCAAAGGTGAGTGGCACCCTTGGAGCATAAAGGTGGGTCTTGAAGGGAACGTCACATAATTAAAATTGAGTCAATAAATCTAGGTGACCTAGAAAACATTTAAATGATTAGACCTTGTTGGATTAAAATAATTAATTAAACGATAGATTATTAATTATAAATCCTAACAAAGTCTAATCCTAAGTCTAAATTTAAATAAAGGACTAAATGAATTGTGACATGAGTTAAATATTTGAGATAAATCAATTTCTAGGAAAAAGTAAGTAGAATCTAGAGATTTGATAAAATGCACATGTGTGTATGAAATTAATAAAAATAGATTTTAAAATAGAAATAAACAATAACTTGAGAGAATGGGTGTACATATAATAAAATATTGAGTCAACCTACCACTAGTCTAACTAGAAGAAGACTCCTAATCCAACTCTAACTAAGATCTAGTTAGGAGACATTCATTAAATGAAAATTTTGGGAACAAAGGGACAACTAAGAGTGAAAATAGGAACACATTGGGGAATGTGAGGGAATTTGTCTTTTTAAATAAAATAAAATTTGGTAATTACTTGTGAAACTTGGGGAGATTATGAAAAGTGTGTGGGTGAATAATCATAATTAATTTGAACTAAAAAGTTAATTATTTGTGCATGAGGACATGTGTCAGTGAGAAAAAATTCTATAAAACAAATGATGTAGAAGGGAAAAGGAGATGACCATTTGAGCATTGTTATGCTACCAAATTTTGATTTGAATGTGTTTTAATTGTGAGAGTTGTGACTCCAATCTTGTGAAAATAGAAGAAGCTCTTCCTTGTGGGGAAATCTTGGAAGCTATTGTGTTCTAGTTTTTTGTGCTTGGCCCCTTTGCGATTTGGGTGGCTACAAGGAAAGAAGAGTACCCCTAGCGTTGGCTGGGAGGTACGGTGAATTCCTTGGATTGGAAAGTGGAAGCGAGGAGGACATTGTGCATATTGGTGAAGAATCATCTCCACATCTTCAATTTACGGTGACGGTATTTAATATTAAATTCTACTAATTTTTTCATTGTATAGCATACAATTCGATTGTTCTTATTGAAGTTGTATATTTTATCTTGAATCTAGAGTTGATGGCAAATGTTGTTCCAATGATTATAGTTTAACAAAGTGTGTAATCATGGTGGAACTCCACACAATGTATATATTATTCCTTATAATGGAAAATGCAGAATGGAACTCCTTATAATGGAAATGCAGAATGGAACTCCACCAAAGTGTTATTGCTTATAATGGAAAATGATGAATGGATTAATCAAGATAATTTCATTAATTGAAATTACAATATTTATAACAACATTGTAATCTCATCTAGTAATTTTTAGAAATGGTCTGCTATCCATTTATCCATTAACTTAGCATCTGAGGGATAATCTGGGATTCTGGAAGGGAAGGAGTCCCTCAGATTTTTCCCTCACCTAATTTCCCAAGATTAATTCATTTGAAAAGATATTTCTCTAAGACGAATCCTTCTAGTCATGGTTAAACTTTTTTTTTTGTTGTAGTCCCTTTAAAACCCTTTGGGCACTTAAACAAATCCTTTCTCTTCTCAAAATTTAATTGTAGGTGATAGCCCCTTTTACCTTGATTTTTTTTCATGTGATTGAGGGATGGAAACTTTAGCTTTCCAAAAAGGTGTTATTTGAAGCTATGACACTCTGAAGGTTCAGATATTTCTTCAAATACAACACTCCCTTTCACCTGGAGTGTTACCAACCGAATTCGGTCATAATCGAGGTTGACTGGAAGATGTGGGTTCTACCTTACCTTCCACCTTCCTTCGTCATTGGTTATGAATTTAATCAGACAACTGATGTGATTCCTCCTCACATAAGAATCTACGGTGGAGATATACTCCGAGACTCTGGGATTTGGATTTTCTTCGCACCTTTCAACTTTGAGCTAATCCACCCAAATCATTGAATTGCTGAAGGGACCAAAGATCTAACGACCCATGCTCTCCTATGATCAACAATTTATTTCCACTCTGGGCTTTGAGACTCTAGGAGTTTCCTCGGAAGGATGAAGGCTTGGAGATCTAATGACCCTCATTCAATCTCTAGACCCACGGTTGTCCTTTACTTTGAGACTTCGGAGCTTCAAGGTTTCTTAGCCATAGACAATTACAACTCAAACTTTTTGAAATACCGAAATTTCAAAGGACGAAGGCTCAGATATCTAATGACCATCATTCGATCTCTAGATCCACAACTGTACTTTACTCCAGGACTTCGAAGCTTCTGGGTTTCTTAGCCTTAGATAGTTACAACTCAAACTTGACAAATCATTGAACCCCTTGAATATCCAATGACTCACATTCTCCCACTGATATTCTGTGTAGATTTACTCCGGGACTTTGTAGCTTCAGGGCTCACTTAATACCAACAACTCAAATATCTTGGAGCAACAAAGTTGAGAGGATTTGAGGTTTAACTACCGCACTCCTTCTCCTTACCCAACGACTGTGTAAGATTTTGACTCCTCCCGAATAGATCTCGTCCAGTCAAACTTGAAAAAATAAATTATCCTCCTTAGGATTTACCCTCGCTATCTCTCCTTGAGCTTCACCACTTAGATGACTCAACCTCTCACGTGCACGGTGCGTCTCCCTCCTGAGCTTGGGACTTGGAAAAATAACCTACGCACATCTTGAGCCTCCTCTATGTAAATTTTTCACTGTCTCCCCTGAGCTTCATTCTTCAATAGTTTAAGGCCTCCGCCCACCTTGATTTGTATTTGTGCACGCATTGGGTTGTTTCTCCTAAGGTTTGGGCTTTCAAGGGGTCTATCTTTGCACTTCTGGTGTTGGAACTGGGCATACTTTTCACTGTGACAACTAGAAGAGAAAATTTGGATCTTAAAATAGAATATTAACTCATTCTCATAACAAACAATCACATAGATGCAAAATTACTTCA
>JASDQU010100525.1:223750-235407 GCA_032191745.1 Picea mariana
CCCCCCCCCCTCCGCTTAAAGATAGAAAGGTGGGGGGGCTCCAGAATCAAATGCTGACAGTGGATCTGGGCATGCAAATCTCTGCCGCCCATATCTGCTTGCCTCTTATCCATAGGCATATTTGCACCCCAAACTTAGGGTAAGTGGGTTTTCACCCGCTTCTTTGCAGTTTCCCCCTTCCTTACAAGAAATGTCGCTAACATTAGGCCCCATGAGGGATAGAGTCATCCCTGTGATACTCTAAGGACTCTTTTTGCAGATCCAGTGCCTTGCTGTTGGGCTATGGAGTCATTTATTAAGCCGAAAACAGAAAAAAATATTTACAAAACAAAGAAGCCACCTGTGGCTTACAAAAAACATTTTCTTAAGAAATGCCCATTTACTGGGATATTAAAAACTTCTTTGCCTTCCAAATCCTGCAACCTATAACTGTTGTTTGAAAATACCTCAGAGATATTGAAAGGCCCAAACCAGAGGGCATCAAACTTACTGTGTTTGCCCCTGTCCTGCCTAGGTGCATCCCATTTGAGCACTAGATCACCCAGCTCGAAATCTTTCTTTCTTCTCTTCCTATCAAAGGTTTGCTTGATCTTCTGTTGATGATTGTAGGCTCTATTCATGACATGTTCCCTGATCTATTGTACTTCCACCATCTGATGAATACTTCTGACCATATGGTCAGGCTCTCCTTCAAGGTCCTGGAGGAATTTCGCCACAGATAAAGCGAGCCAAGTAGGGAAAAAAACCTCTGTTCCATAAACAAGTTGGAAAGGTGAGATTCCCAGGGACTTCTTTGTTGTCACTTGGTCAACCCATAGAGCAAATTTGAGCTTTAAATCCCAGGCACTTTTATTGTCTTCCAATAATTTTTTAATGAGCTTGATCAGAATTTTATTGGAAGACTCCGCCAATCCATTTCCTTGAGGATAATAGGGAGTAGAGTGGATCAGTGAAATCTCAAACTGTTCACAGAACTTGACTAGAGGCTCAGACCTGAAAGAGTTGGCATTGTCGATGACGATTTTGCGAGGACAGCCAAATCTGACTATGATATCCTCTAGGAAGCTGATAATTACTTTGTGAGAATTACTCCTGGTAGGGGTAGCTTCTATCCACTTGGTGAAATAGTCTGTTGTAGTCAAGATCCATTTGTGTTGACCACTTGAGGGAGGATTAATTTCTCCAATGAAGTCCAACCCCCACTGCGGAAAAGGTGTTGAAGCTACTATAGGGTTTAATGGAAGCGATTTGAGCTGTTTCTTTCCTGAGAAATTTTGGCATTTGATGCAAGATCTGATTTCTCTATAGACATCAGGGAATAAAGTAGGCCAGTAATATCCAGCTTTGAGGATCTTATGAGCCATGGTCTTCCAGAAATGATGCCCCCCACAAAGGCCGTTATGGAAATCATACATAACATTCTGGGCTTCTTGCGGGTCCAGGCATCTTAAAAATACCCCTAGAGGGTCTTTCCAGTACAAGGCTTGGTCAATGAGGCAATATCTGACCGCCTTGAGCTTTAAAGCTCTCACCTTACTTTTTCCCATTCCATCGGGAGGCTTCAATTCTTACAGAAAGTACAAGATATCTTTGTACGAGGTGCATGATGTTAGTGATAAGGCACCCTGAGAATTCTTATTGGACGACTCAGCTTGCAGATTTTCTGAAGAGGCATTGATGAAGCTAATACCTAAGGCTTTGCAATTGGATTCAACCAGTAGCTTGGCTAAACCCTGCCCCTTTATCAACCTGGTGGGCTTAATCTCCAGATCAAACTCTAGGATCTTGGCAATCCACTTACCTCTTCTCCCATCTATGTCGGATTGTACAAGGATGTTCTTCACCGAGGCTGAAGGAACGTATGTGGTTACCTTTGAGATCTCTCACTAAGGCACAGGCCTATTTCTCCATGATTTCATACCTGATCTCTGCATCTCTTAATTCCTTGATGAAGAAGGCAATGGGTTGCTCTCGCCCTTCCTCATTTTTCTACAACAAGACCACTGCTACTGTATTGAAAGAAGTGAAAGAGAAAATTAGGAAATCTTTGGAATAGTCAGGACCGATCAACACAGGTGCCTCAGTCAATGCCCTTTTTATTTGGACAAAATATTCCTTGGGTTCAACGGTCCATTTCACTTCATTTCCCTTCCTGATCATGGTTGTGATGTGTTTCACCAGCTCAGCAAAATTTGAGACGAATCTCCTCAGAAAATTAATCTTCCCCAAAAAGGCTTGAACTTCCTTCTTAGATCTGGGAAGTGACAGGGTCTAAATTGCCTCTACCCTGCTAGGATCAATTCTCACTCCCTCTGTTGATACTATATGGCCTAATATCTTCCCCTCCTTCATAGCAAACAAATATTTATTGGGGTTTAAGGATAGGCAAAACCTCCGACACTTCAAGAAAACTTTCCTCAAGTGGTAGTAGTGCTCCTTATCTAACCTGGAGAAGACTGTGATTTCATCCAGATAGATTACCACAAACTGGTCCTTCTCCCCGATGAAGGCTATGTCCATGGCTCGCTGAAATGTTGCTCCTGCATTCATCAATCCAAAAGGAATTTTGGCATACATGAATGTGCCCAAAGGAGTGGTGAAGGCCATTTTTTCTCTGTCCTCAGGCATGACTGATATCTGATTATAACCAGAAAAATCGTCAATCATGGATATCCTAGATGCACCAGTTACCCTCTGCAATATGTGTTCCATGTTGGGTAGGGGATAATTGTCTTTCCTTGATCTCCTGTTCAGGTTCCTAAAATCAACAAAGAGTTTGATTTCTCCACTTTTCTTCCTTACTGGGACCAAATTGGCCACCCATTCAGAATATCTCAAGGGGACAATGATTTGGGCATCTAGCAATTTCTTCACTTCTTTCTACATGACAGGTAGCAACATGGGATTTATCTGTCTCAGCTTCTTCCTAAATGGCTTAGCCTCTTCTTTCAGTGGGATATTGTGGTCAATGACAGATGTGTCATAAGTCTTGAGGTCTTCATAGGCCCATGCAAACACATCAGTGAATTCCTTTAATAACTCAGTATATTCTGCCCTCTGTTCATTTGTCAGGCTGCTTGATAATTTGACAAACTTAGGCTCCTTCTGTGTGCCAATGTTGCATTCAGCTATATCAACATCTTCATTTGAAACACCACCCTTTACTGCCACATCATTCTAGTCGAACAGTCTTTCTAAAGGGACTAGTCCCCTCAAAATGTGATTGCTAGGCAGCTGAATAATCTGGTGATTAACAATTTTATTCAAGAATACTCCATAGGGAGGGTCACTTTCAGGATCAGGATCTTGATCAATGTGCAATGCAGAAAACTCATCGACGGACTGAAGAAATTTTTTGATTTCAAGATCATCCTCAAATACCTTCCAATGCTTTATATTGTCCAGGATGGATGGCCTGTATCTTATCTCGACCTCACCATGGATCTTCGGCGGCAGAGGGATCCTGAACAAACTAGTTGAAACTGCTAAGGAGTCGACCGAGGTATTCTCTTCCCTTGGGATAAAAGCAATGTTGAAAGCTAAGAATAAATTATCAATCAGGTCCCATACCTCGTTTCTGTAACTCCTGAGCCAAGGATGCTTGGCCTGATAAACATTCCTGACTTGTTGGATTATCAATTCCGCATCTCCAAACACTGCCATCTCCCTTATTCCCATTCCTTTTGCAGCCCTCATACCCAGAACAAGATCTTTATATTATGCCACGTTGTTGGTGGTTTCAAATTCCAACTTGTATGATAGGGATATGGTCTCTTAACAGGGCGATATGAAAATCACTCCAGTGCCGGTGCCTATACTGGAGGAAGCTCCGTCAAAGAACATATTCCAAATAGAGGTGGTTGGAGGAGGTATTTTTTGATTAAGAATGGGTTTCTTTCTAATCTGTAAAGGGGCCTCAGGAGTTTCAGTGATTTGTAACAAACTAGACCCTAAATCAGTGTCAAGTGCAAAGATGGGGTGATTAGTGGGGTTTTCTTCATCACTGACAATATAGGCTATCTGGGCTTCTCTGTACAACCTCCTCTATTCCCCTCCAAAGAATAGAATGGTGGAATATGTGAGATCCATCTATAATGTTCCTCCAAGTATTTTAATCCAAGACCTTGACAACAACATGCCAAACCTAGGGGGAATGTCAGCTACCACAATATCCATGACCACACTCTTCATGGGAAGATGAAAAAAATAAACCACTAGGTCTTTGATGACTCCCAGACATTGCACTCTCCTTGAATCAAAAAAGTACAAATCATGATAGGCCTTTGTCACTTCCAGTCCCAGCTCTTCCATGAAAATTTTGGGCATAAGGTTGTGGGAAGCTCCTGAATCCATGAGGAAATTATGCAACACTTTATCATGTATGTTTAGGGAGGTGTAGAAGGGAGGGGATGGATCATCTCTGTCTTCTACCATGGGACCTAGGATGACTACTGTTTTCTCATCTTGAAGGTTCACTAATTCGGAGGGAGGCTGGGGGGACTCAGATTGTAGTATCTTGGAGAGGGACCTTTTGAATTCTTCATTTTTAACTAGCTCAGAGAGGGGGACGAGGATTATGATCTTTTGAATTTCATGCTCAAAATTAAAGGAAGAAATAGGCTTAGGAGCTTCCCTTACCTCAGAGACAGGTTGTTTGACTGTCGGCGAAGCATTCTGAGTTTTATTTTCTTTAGTAGTGGTTGTTGCAGATTTAGTAGGCCTTTCTGCTATGAGGGTGGGTCTTGGCTGTCAAAGTCTCCTTTTTTCTTTCTTGACCTAAGATTGTATCTGTTAGAGGTGTGACTGAACTTTTCTCCTTTACCTAACTCATGGATTTGAATGTTCATCAGGGATTCTTCATATGCAAACTAAGTCAAATGGGGAAAAGAAGGAGCTTCTTCAACATAGTGAATTTCAAGGTCAAACTCGTCTATCTCCTCTCATCCCTCATGAGTAACCAGGTTATTTTGGAGAGGGGTTTGGATCCTTTGATCTTCCCTGTCTTTCCCATTTGGTTCCCTTGGGAAGGCCTGTGGTCCATTGTTATTAGGTCTCCTGAAACCTCTACCATCAGCATTCTAGGGATTTCTGTACATGGGCTTCCCTTCTAACTCCCACCTTTCCATTCTGGCAGAAAGTGGTTTTAGTACTCTAGTTGTCTCATCTGTCTAAAGGGGCGGGGGAGAGGGACTGGATGAGGAGGCTTCAGGCCTTTTCCTGGGCATGTTCCTATCAACAGTGTTTCTGAGTCGGTCAACAGCCAATATGTTAGATTCTACCTCCACGGATGCATCCTGCATGTGGGCCAGAGTAGTGGCTCTTCTCTCCCTCAGCAGTAGGCAGAAATCAGGATCAAAAGCGCTGGCGTAAGTGATCTTAGCCGAGGCTTCTGAGGGCTTTATCTCAGTGGGGATTTTATTATACATTTTGTTAAATCTCTTAGAGAAGTCAGAGATAGAATCTCCTTCTTTTCTCTTCAAAGACCCAAACTCTGTCATGTAATACATGAAGTCTTTTTTATCTCCCCACTGTCTCAAAAAGGTGTTATCCAAATCTTCGATCCCATCAATAGATCCAGGGGGCAGGGCCTTAAACCATTTTCTAGCCTCTCCTTGGAGACTATGGACAAAAATTCTCATCCATACGTCTGCGTGCATGATAACATTATCATCCGTGAAACTGTAAAAGGCTTCTAGGTGTTCTTCTATAGTTATGTCCCCCTCGCCTGTAAACTTGGGCAGCTGCTTAAGGTATCCATCTGCTGGGAGGGAATTGAGAGGCTATGGTAAGACAAGAGGAGCATACCTAGCAGCTATTATAACCTCAATTCTGGTCATGGGAGGATTTTCTCCTGCCATGGGAATATTAGGTGGAGGAGAACTTGGAGGAGAAGGATCTCGAGAAGGGGATACTGGGAATGAGCCTGTAAGTGGAATGGGAAACAATAGGGGATTTAAGGAGAAGGCTAACGGGTTCAATTCAGCGGACGCTCCTGTTTGTGCAGAAGTGGAAATAGTAACAAAAGGAGGAGTGGTAAATATAGGAGTGGGGAAATATTCTGTCGTCCTGGGTCTACGCCAAGGTACAACTTCAGGGGAGAGGGGAGTGACAAGGATTTCTCCCTCCAATCCTAGACCAGGGGGGGAAAACTCAACAGGAACACTCCCAAAATTTAGGAAATGGGAAACTTCAGCAAAAGGTCTGTTAAGAAACTAAGGAGGAGAAATAGGAGTTCCTACAGAAGGAGATGGAGGATTACCTAGTTCGATGGTAGAAGCTTCTCCTTCAGAGGCCTTCCCTTTTCTGAGAAGCACCTCCAGATCAGTTTCAGGTGTAGCTAGAGGTAGTTGTGGATGGGACCACGTGTGCCTGCCTCTGAAAGCCACAATTAACAAGGCAAGTTCACCATAGTGGAGTCGTCACAATGGAGTCGCCAGGTGCATAGTAGAAATCTTCAAAGGCTCTGATACCTTATGCACCTTCAGAATCAGAGGCTCAATGTCGTTCGATCTCGAGGAAGGTTTTAAACTTCATCCCCGACAACGACACCAAAAATGTTAGAGACAGAAGTCACTCCTGGATTGCAGCAGGAGCAGAGCCTAACACCCATAAGTTTATGTCATGATTTGTTTATAAAAAGGGGTGATCGAATGGAATTTAACTCAAAACAATGTTGTTCTAACTCCGAAACTAKGCCAGGCATGCATAGGCAAGTGAGGTCTTAGATAAACTTCAGACAATAAGTTGTAGTAAGGGTGAGTAGGGTGAAAACTTATATAAGAGAACTGCAAGGGTCTGTCGTAACATCAGGTTTCTAACAGACTATAGGAGAAAACATCTAAACGTAAGATCTTCTTACATTCAAACACAAAAAACTGGAGAATACAACAATGCAACAATAAATTCTTTATCGTAACATAATTGCAATAATTCATGTGAATCAGTCAATCATGAACTCCCTCAGTATGAGATGAAAACTAAATGGGGTAGGAAAATTGTCTGTCATTAAACAAGAAATATTACATACAGATGCATAACCAGAGAACTAGAGTGTCTGTTAAAACTTTACAATCGGGAGCTTTGCTCTACCATCGATATCTTACAAAATGGAAAAATTGCCTACATATACTCAAAGAGAAACGAGCAGCGAAACCAAGACACTGCATTAAAAACATTGCGTCTGCATGCCCACTAACAATATGCACATGCAGTCTCTGAATGATCATGCACCTATGGTAGATGCAATCGAACTCCTGACAGTCCTGTGGGTGAATTGACATGCTTTTAATTCATCACCGGACTTTCCCTTTATGGTAAAGACAATGTCTAACCAACACCAACTACCTCAATAACTGCTTCCTTGGGATTGAGAATGGTCCGACCAACTCTGCACCTTTGGGACATGGAGGTCCCCTTGCACTGCCACCTGGATTGGCTGAATGGCCTGATGAATAGATGTGGAGGCCATTGTGAAGGATGGGGCACATGATGGGAAGTGATGGATAGGCAAAAGTAACATGGAACATGGGGCTCGAGTGGATAAGAAGTAGAGACAACCATATAGGCAGAAACATAGAAAGAGAGGCACATGGCAGAGGGTGAGTGGGTGATGAGTTGGAGAAGGGCCATGCAGTCAGAGGGAAAAGGGTTGTGGCACCTAATGACTAGGCAAGGTACCATGGGAATAGCGATAGGCTGACTGTAAGGTGGCAAGCCTGAGGGAAGGAGGAAAGATGAGTTGGAGGATGAGGGGGAGAACACCTGGTAGGAGGTGACAGGTAGAAACGAGAGAGAAGGGGAAAAGGATGGGCCAGGATGGCGATGAATGGAAAACATACGACGAAAGGTGGAGGATATGGAGATGGGACATTGTGGGGTCCACTGGGAGCCGCCAAGTCTGGGACTGCCCCCCCTTATCAAAGGTAGAAAAGCAAGGGGGGTCTAGAATTTCCTGTGCGTCATTGATATGGGTGCTTTGATCTCGATCGTCGGGAAGGTGCACGCCTGATTCCGAACCCCCCCCCTCCGCTTAAAGATAGAAAGGTGGGGGGGCTCCGGAATCGGATGCTGACCGTGGATCTGGGCGCATGGATCTCCGCTACCCAAATCTGCTTGCCACTTATCCATAGGCGCATTTGCACCCTAAACTTAGGGTAAGTGGGTTTTCACCCGCTTCTTTTCACTTTCCCCCTTCCTTACAAGAAATGTCGCTAATACTTATAATATAACTATATCCTACACACTTGGGATTTGTTAATACTTTTCTTAATATCGATTCAACTAAGGGTACACCTTGTGTTGCACCTTTTTCGTCACCTTGGTGAGAAAATAAAAGGTGCTTGCAAGCTCATTTGGGTTTGCTGAGCAGAACAGCTGTAGAGAAAAGAGTTAGAGAAAGAAAAAACAAAACTATAACTAAGAATTAAACTAATAAAAACTAAAATCAAGAGCATAGGGACATAGAGATAACAAGAATGAAAAGACCCATGTCACCAATGTTTTGAGGCTGATCTATTGATAAAAACAAAGCACCAAGAAGAAAGGGGACTATGAGTCCCTTCTTCCTCCAAGGGAAGGCTCTTGGACCCTCACTAGTAGCTCTTCTTACAACAAAGAAAATGAAAAATGGTGATGAAAGAACTCTTTGAAAATCCACTCAATGGAGAGGTGGATTGTCCAATGTAATGGTGCCAATGTGCTCTTGTCAAGGATGGAGTCCTTAAAACAATATAGGCAACATAACATTACTTTGAATTCCTTGAGAAAATGAGGTGCATTCATGGCTTTTTATAGCATTGCTATGGGCTTTTGTTTAACTGCTTTGTAGTGTGAAAAGAGGCCATTTATGGCATTCTTAGGTCTTTGACCAGACCACCATTCGGATCTAGCCTAGATTTGAGAGTCAAATCATCTTGGCAGCTGAACCATAAGTGGTTGGGAGGCTGACCACTTCAATAAATCCGTCGTTTAGAAGTTGCACGACTTTTTTCGCTAACAGTCGCGCATCGTGCGCCTATGCACGCTTTATATGTTTCTGTTCCGCGCATGTGCACGCGCGCCCAATGTCTACAAAGTGCTCTTCAATTTTTCACAACTTTGTATAGTTTTTGACCTTTTTGAATGTTGTGGTATTAATTCAGGTCCATGAATGACTTCATTACTGTTTGACGATGTTGAGTTCTTGTAACCATGTGCGGATGAAATTTCAGTGATAACATATGCCCCTTGATGGGTGAGGTTAGGAGTAGACGTATAGCCGAAATCCATCAATGTTTCTTCTATTGAGAATGTTTTTGTAAGAGAGATTAATAGTGTGATTGTCCAGAGTGATCCGTTGGAGGGAAAAAGGAACCGGTAGGACCCGACCTTCCATAAGGTGTGTAAAATATAAACTGTGTACAAACGAGGCAGGCATGCCCCATGATCTTGTCATGTAACTCTGAAAAAGATGACGGAAGCGTTGGTGTAGACAACTGCAACACCCTCGGGGGTGGTTGTGATAAAGGCAAAAGACAATTCTGTAAATGAACATACTCTGAACCATAGGCAGTGATCACTGTAATAAGTAGCAGCGATTATGTGGGTATTGATAGCCCAATCAAGTTCAGCGGTCTTCGACAAATGAGAGAAATAACTACAATAGTCGCAAAGTAAGACCTACCATAACACGAGAAAGTGTTGGCGTCGAATGTTATGGGGGTCAACGACAGTACGGAGCAATGGTGTTTCACCTTGTGCCGTCCGAGATCTCTCATTGGATAGATAATGAGAATCAAGATACTGTCACCCTTTTGGAAAATTGTGCTGATGTCGACAAAAGGGGAATGCGACTCCCAGAAGCAAAGGTCTTCGGGAAATCTACTGAGGTGAGGAAGTGGAAGAGGTACATGGATGAAGTCAGGAAGTGGGAAGACTCAATACTGCCCTTGGTTGGAGGATGTATGACATAAAAAGTGGCCGCAACCGTGTAACGAGGTCGAGTGTCAGGGGGATGACAAGACCGGTGATAAGTTGTGCCAGAGGCGGGACAAGGTGAACAAATTCAGAGGGTAGAGGTAAGTGACCTATGGGGTACTCTGAAGATATGGATGATGCCGACAAGGGTAGATGATAAGTAATGCTCCAACCAAGGGTGACATGGGTTGCGTTTGGCCAAAAGGAGGGAAGCAGGTCGCCAAAGGTGACGACAAAAAGATAAGATAATGACTGGAAATAAAGGCGTTTGTACAATAAATAACAAATAATTTGGGGAGAAATGTACAAATACAGAAACGGGTGCCTCAGTGTGATATGGGTGTCTCATGGAGGGCAGAATTTTCCTAGAAAACTGATGAAGGGTGGGGGCCCCATTGGTGAGTTTCTGTATGAGGTAGGTGAAATGAAGGTAGGTTCGCAGATGGGCAAACTGATTGTGGATGAAATGGAGGGTTCATGATACTGCAGAGGTGCAGGTAAAAAATAGAACCGTAAAGAGATAATCTGGGAGTCCATGTGGGGAAGCTAGCAAAATGAGGAGAAGGAGTATGTGGTTGATTCGCGAAATGATGAAAGACTATCGGGACTCCCATCCCTAAAGGGTAATGAAGAACAGCATGAGTGTCAAAAGTGTCAAAAGGTGCTATGAATGGGACAACTCATGTGGGTAAGAATGCTACCGGGTAACAATACCGAAGATGCAAAATGGAGGTATGGGTACTGCAGAGCCGAGAATGGGGATCCTAGAGGTAAACATCAGAGGGTGTGACTGGAAATGAAAGTGTGATACAATGGGAAAGACTACATGCTAGTGCTGAGTGTATACCTGAAGGGGTTGTGTCGATGGATGATGAGAAAGTACCTGTACACATGAAAACCAAATACCCAAAGTGAACAATATCTGAAGAGAATCAAAGATATGAGCATGTATTTGAKAAATGTGACTATGCATATGCGTACCTGACCATGATATGAAAAAAATGCACCCTGGGGGCTCAGGATGAAAAGTGACCCAGGGACTACTGTGATGTAGGCAACAGGATGYTGATCTCGTGGCTGAAGATGGATTGAAAAATGGACACCATGGGCTCCCGGAATGGTGAGTGGAATTTTGGCAAAAGGCCTATATATAGCTGTAGGGCCCACCTTGCCACCTCATTTGTACCTTTTGCAATAGTGACTGGACGAGCAGTTTTTAGAGGAGATTGGGATATTCGGGGAGGACGAGGCAACCGATTGAGGATCTGCGAGTATCAGGTTAATGGTATGATCATCCTACATAGAAATAGGTTTTCAATTTTTTGGCAGGGGCTGGACGGAGGGCCGTACAGAGGTATTTAGGGGGTATGGGCCCCACATGTGCGGGCGACCTAGTGATAGGCACGCATATGTGCGCGCCTGCCCACCGGATATACTTGCATGGGGGCATGGTAGAGGGGATTTAAGGCGTGATTGAAGGGCGCGCCTGTGAGTTGAACAAGCACGCACCGGTGCGCGTCTGTGGGTTTGACAGATGCGCACCTGTGCGCATCTATATGGTGAACATGTGCGCGTAGGGGCGCGCCTGTGAAGCAAAGAGGTGCACACTGATGTGCACCTGTGTAGTGCACAGGCGTGCATGTGTGCCCGCCTATGTAGTGAATAGGTGCACATGTGCGCACGCATGTGTAGTGAACAGGCGC
>JASDQU010100525.1:238817-253480 GCA_032191745.1 Picea mariana
CGAAGTGTTTCCCATGGTCGGAAATGAGTTGGAGGGGTACTCCAAAGCGGGATATGACGCGGTTAAAGAAAAAACATGCTGCAGTGTCAGCAGTGTTGTTGAAAGTGGGCATAGCTTCGGCCCATTTGGTGAAGTAATCAATGGCAACAATGATGTATTTGTGGCCATTGCTAGACGGGGGATTACAAGTCATGAGGTTGATGCCCCATTTACAAAAAGGGTTGGCAGTAATGACAGGGTGAAGAAGAGCGGGGGAAGCTCAGGCTTTGTTGGCGTGGAGCTAACATTGCCCACATCGTTTCATGGCATGAATGCAATCATGAAACAAGGTAGGCCAAAAGTAACCAGCTCAGATAATATTTTGAGCAGTGGATATACCCGAAATATGGCCCCCACATGTGCCACTGTGGCAGTCGTTTAAGACTCTATCGGCTTCGTCAATAGTCAGGAATCGACGAAGAATGGTGTCGACACCCAGTCGGTATAGGATGTTGCCGATGAGAAGGTAGCAGGGGGCCTGATGGTGAATACGTCGACGATCATCCCGTGATAGGTGGTTACCGAAATTTTGAGTTCGGAGGTAGACGAGAAGGTCGCCGTACCAAGGATCATCTGAAGTAATGTAAAAGAGATGTTCGTCGGGAAAGTTTGTATTGACGGGGGCACTGGTGGTGTCATAGGGGAGGGCCGTGAAAAGTTCGGCAAGAACGAGGGCCTTCTTACTCTTAGGTGTTGAGAACTCGAGGTCGTATTCATGAAGAATAACGATCCATCGAGCGAATTTTCCGTTAACTTGCCGCCGGTTGAGCAAGTACTGCATAGGGTTGGAATCTGCGATGACTTTTGTGGTGTGAAGCAGAATGTAATGGCGCAGTTTTTGGACTGCGAGGAAAATTGCAAGAGCAAGTTTCTCTTTGTGTTTATACTTCAAGGGTGGCCCTAAGAGGTTTTTTCTAATGTAATAAATGACATSTTCACAATTGTCATCTCTGAGATGGACGAGGACGCCGACTACTGATACAGYTGATGCTGATACATAGAGGATGTAGTCGCGATTATAGTCAGGTGCACTAATTAAGGGTGCATTTGAAAGTGTTGCTTTAAGATCGTCAAATGACTGTTGGGCGTGGTCGTACCAGTGAAAGKGGATGTCATGGCATAGTAAGTGAAGGAAACCATGTGCGCGTATGGCGTAATCCSGGACAAAGCGTCTAAGAAAGTTAGCTTTTCCCTGAAGACTCTGAAGTTGTCATAAATTCTAGGGAGGTGGAATTTCGGTGATAGATTGGACTTTGAGGGGGTCTACGATAATACCGCTTTGGGAAACAATAAAACTGAGGAGGCACCCTACGGTGACACAGAACACACACTTGAGAGGATTCAAGTGGATGTTGTATTGACGACACCATTGAAAGATGATTCTTAAATCATCAAGATGCTGGATGCATTTCTTGGATCGAGCTGTGAGGTCGTCCAACTAGGCAAGGATGATTTTAGCCAGATCATGAAAGATGTATGTCATCGCCAGCTGGAAAGTTGCGCCAACATTTTTCATACCGAAAGGCATGACACGATATGAAAAAGTACCCCACAGGGTAGTGAATGCAGTTTTATACTGATCAGTAGGGTGGATTTGAATTTGGTTATAGCCAAGGAATCCATCCATAAAGGAGAGAGCCTCGTGGCCAGTGCAGTCGTCGATAATTTGATCGATGAAAGGCATTGGAAAGTTGTCTTTGGCACATGCGTTATTGAGATGGTGAAAGTCTGTGCAAACGCGGATAGTGCCCTATTTTTTGTCAATGGGTACGGGGTTAGAAACCCATGAGGTATAAGCGATGGGGTAAATAAACCTGGCAGCGCGTAATTTTTCAATTTTAGCTTTGATAGCCGCGGCTTTGGATGGGTGTAGCGGTCGCTGTTTTTGGCGAACTGGTGTGATGTCGAGCCAAGTGCCGATGCGATGTTCGAAAATAGAGGGATTGAGGCCAGACATTTATGTGTATGACCAAACGAAAATATCCCTATATTCCTGGAAGAGAGCTTTATATGTGGAGATTTCCTGAGGAGTGCAAGCAACTCCAATGGTGATTTCTTTGACAATGCCATGTTTCATGGAAATGTCGATTTTGATGGTGGGGAAAATGTTGGCCATGTTGCCTTCTTCAAACGCATCAGGGGAAGGAATGGGATTGTTTAACCAGTCGATAGGCCTGGAGGGGATAAAATATTTGGTTTCGACCGCGTAAATGGGGTTTTAGTTAGGAAGCATAGAGGTCATCTGTGGAGAGAAGAGTGCGCGGTGGTGTAGCGCATCCCAGGGAGAGTCTGGGTGATTTAACTCTTCGAGTATTTCTTCGTCGCATTGGAATGGATGGGAATACAAGGGGTCATGAGGAGTGATCTCAATGACAGTGGGGTTGCCCCCTGATGAAGAAGTAGAGGGAACCATGCTAGGAGATGGTGAGGGTTCACTCGACATAAACCAGATATTGAAGTACTGAGGGGTACCCGTGGTGGTTGGGTGGAGAGTTTCCGTAGGGATCTGAGTGGGAGAGTTGGGAGGATTGGGGGGTAAATCCTCAGATACATCATCTAAGAACCACGGAGATGATGGGAGTGCCACGGGTTCAGGAGAAATGACATGAAGATCTTCTAGTGATGAGGTAAGGTCAATTATCGCCTCTGCGGGTCGGTGAAGCAGGGCCAATTGACGTTGCCTGTATTTAAGGATCATAGGACACTGGTATGTAAAATGAGCTAATGAATCACAGAGAGAGAAAGGGCGTCTCATATGTTCAATGAATGAAGTGGTGACATAACGAATGTCAGTGATATTTTTTGAGGAGGACGTAGCAGGGCTGGGGTTGTTCTGGAAGTTTTGGCGTACGACGACTAATGTCTGCTGAAATCATGGCAGTGCTAGGCAATGATGGGTATAATGGCCATACTCTGAACAGATAGCACAAGCGTATTTGTTCCTCAACCCTTTACTACTGGAAGGGTGAGTGGTTGTGGCGGGACTAGCAGTAGTGGCAGGTGGTGGGGGAGTTTGATTGAGTGGGATTAAATTTCACAATTCAGGTAATGATGGACAGTTGTTGGTTTGGTGACCCTCTTTCTCACATAGTGCGCAAGGTGGTGGGATGCATGGAGGAAGTGGAGTGGTGGGCTCTTTGTTCTTTCTCCTGCCCCTAGCTATAGCAGGGGGTTTAGTGAGTGGGGGGGTGGTGGGGGTAAGGATCGGAATCGTCATGGGGATTCCTTCCTGTGGGGGAAGGGCTGGTCGAGGGACCATCTCAGGTGGGTGTAAATACCACACTGGGATTGCTAATACCATAGTAGGTAGTGTGAGCATTGCGGCTACCTGAAAGGCTACTATACCGGGTGGAGGTTAAAAGAAAGGAATTTGAGTGAGGGGTTGGGGAACTGTCTCCCAAACTGGACTATGTCCTTGGGGAGAGGTGGAATCGTGGACTCATGGGTTCGACAAGTGTCCAGGGGGGTTTTGAGGAGGGGTTTCTGTGATGACTGGGACATTAGATCTAACAGAAGCCTTTGTAGGAGGAAGGATATCCTCTGTGTGAGTTTCGTTAGATGATATGACGCATACTTGGTTAGTAGGATGAAGGAGTAGTGGTGCTCCATGGTACATCCCTAACAAGGATGGATCTTTAAAAATCCCAGGACCCATCTCGATGAGTGGATATGCATCTTGGTTTGTGTGGATGAGAGGAAGAATGTTATTGAGGTTGGCAGACGGGTTAGGCTCATAATGTGAGACTTGGTCGATGGTCACGATCTTCCCATTGTGGGGGAACATCATTGTCCAAAAGACGGAAGATGCCACTACCTTCATAGTGTACATGTAGCTACGACTGAACAAGATATTATAATCGAGAGGGGCATCGATAACTTCGATATCAATGAGAATAGTCTTGCCCCCAAGTTCGACGGGGACATTTTGGAAGAGCCCTTCAGGAGAGGCTAGTCGTCCGTCATAAGCTCGTAATGTGATGGTAGAGGGTATGAGTTCCGGGGAACCAAGTTTCTGCCATACTATTTTGGACATGATGCAGGTAGATGCACCTTCATCGATGATACACCGATGAACTGTAATGTTCTGTATTTTCACTGGTATTTGAAAAGCGATCAAGGTGGGAAGACGGGGTTCTCCACTATCAAGATCAAAGGTGATGAGTCGAGTATCTATAGGGTCGACTGCCCCCAAGGCAGAAAGTAGTGATTTCCGCTGAGTAGGACAAGTCTGGAGGACTTCCAAGACTGACATGGCAGCTGGGGACTGTGCTAAGTCATCTACCAAACTATAGTTATGAGCTGCCCTAGCCTGTGGGTTATGGACATTTCGACGCAATGGGATGCGAGGGATGCAAAGTGGTGGTTCGGCGGAAGGGCAAGGGATCACCAATGGGGGTCCCGTTTGTGTAGGGTTTGTCTCTGGAGTGATGGGAGGAGACTCAGTGGGTGCATGATATTGACGATTATGCGTTTGTAGAAGGATTTCTTCCTCACTGGTGAGGAGAATTGTATGCTCTGCTGGATTGTTGGGGTTGAGGTATTGTCCCACCTGAGGTGGGGGATGTTGTGTGTCTTGTTGGGTGTTTATCAAACCTTGATGTGGAATAGGGTTTTGCAGCATGGCGGGAGGGGGGTTTTGCACATATTGTTGTGGTGCCTACTGAGGGGCAGGATGTGCAGGAGAATGGGGAAGACTACCAGAATCTTTCAATCTTTTGAAATCAACGATTTGGGGGAAATGGTGAGTGTAATGACTGAAATCACCATAAAGGGCACAAGGGAAGATAGTTTTAACATTATTTTTCCCTTGGCGTTTGTTATTGCTGCCTCCTTGGGGGTTTTGGTTCCCTTGGTTCTGGTTGCCCCTAGTTGGTTGGTGCTATGGGGGTTGATTCCCACTTTGACCTAGGTTGTTGTGATTCCTGTTCCGTCCTTTCTTCTTGGAATTGTTTGATGGATGGGTTGGATTGGCTGTGTTCAACTGTTCAAAATTTTGGTATTGTTGAGCAGTAGAGGGTTGAATAAAATTTACCCCCGCATGAGGATGTGGGGGAGCCATGGGTTGTGGAGGACCAGGAAATGGGAAGTATGGATTCTGTGGTCATATCGATCCATAAGGTACATAGGCAGGCGTAGTTCTTTCACTAGTACTATAAGCTGATGTTGAGGGAGTACCACTGTTTGTGGGAATAGGTGGATGTATGGGAGGTGCCAGTGGTGGTCCACTGATGGGTGGACGTATAGCAACAGGGTATGGCTATTGATAAGGGGGTGGGGGGTAATAAGGAGTGCCCCCATATGCCGGTGAGTATTGAGGTGTTCCATACATCGGTGGTGGTTGGGGTTGTGGACCATGGTGTGTGGTGGCACCGATTAGTTCGTCTGCTGAGTGAGACATCCCAAGTTTGTCTTGGCCAAATGGCACAGGTTTTGGAAGATTAGGAAGTACCCTGTATAAGTACCCTGACTGTGCATAGATGAGGTCATACTGTTGGGCCTTACTGATGGCTTCCTCTTCGGATTGAGGGAAGGTGGAAGCTACATCCTTTCCAAGGAGAGAGACAAGTGATCTAAGAAACCAGTCGAGACACTGTTGCTTGGTGGTTTCTTCTTTACACAAACTACGTCGCCTACGCCACTCATGAATGTGGTCAGCGATGTGTGTGGTTGAGGTTTGTTTGAAGTTAGACAGTAGTTATAGACCATTGTCGTGGCAGATGGGTAATTGGAAGAAGGTCAAGAATGCTTTGGCCAACGAATCAAAGGTTGCTTGGGACCCTGATTTTTCTTCGACATACCATTTAGCCGATGGGCCAGTGAGGGTGCGTTGAAATAATCGCAGTCTGATGGAATCATCCATAATGCTATTGGAGGAGCACCATAGGTGAAAGGTCATGACGTGGTTGGTAGGGTCATCACCTGCCTTTGCTTCAAACTTTGGTATGTCTGAAGGTAGTTTGGTTGGCATTGCAGACCATGTGGATCATGCAATATAGGATCATTGGTGATTTTAGTGAGATTCGGTATGTTGAGAGAGGCTAATTATGGCATCTGCAGTGGGGGGGGAGGATTAGCTCCGACCATCGTGTGTTGTGAACCTGACCCTTGAGGGTGGCTAGGTGGGTTGGTGCTCCCTCTTTTAGAGGAAGTGGGTCCCCCGCTTCCGTGTAAAGGAGAGCGAGTGAATGGATGACCTTGGGAAGTAGACCCAAGTAATGTAGAACCAAGCAAAGATTATCCTAAGATAGTAGCACTCATAGGAGTGTGTGAAGGAGGTGCTGATGAGCGGGAACAACCAGATACTCCCCCTAAGATAGGAGGGAGGTTGAGCAAGCATCGTGAACGACGGGGGTTCTGTGGTTCCCCTATGATGTCAGACTAGCTGTGTGAATATGTGCAACAAGTGGTGAGAGAAATATAGAAACAAGAACCTTTGTGTCGAATGTTTACACAACATATATATCCAAATCAAACTGTAATCATATGTGCATCATACATAAGCATATATGTGGGTAAATAGGTTTTGTCTGCGTGGGGGAATCAAAAGAAATCAAATGCTCGTGTCCTAGAAGACGTAACGTCCTTCCTCTCAAATAGCACTGGACCTTCCAATAGTACTCAACAGTGGGGTCTGAAGTCACCGGAAGAGAAACTAGTGAAGGATGAAATAACTGGTTATAATGAGGGGTAAAGGGGGCATATCTTGAAAGAGCTGGCGATATTTCCCAATAGCCACACAAAATCCAATCAAGGTGCAATTGCAGCCCACAATTGCCACCTGGGTAGATGTCCTAAATTTGGACACTAGGTACCTCGGTCAAAGTGGGGCATTTAGATTTTCGGCCTAAGAAATGGGTCACGGGCTAGATCCCGTCCAAGAGGTGGGTGCCTCAAGGGGGGATGCACAGAACAACCGGACCTCGGCCTTCAACCTTCACGGGTATCTCCCTTCCTTATGGTGATTGGAACACTTGAGTTGGAGGATTTTCAGTTCCCTATTTGACAACCTCTATGTTTTGACAATGTGAGAACCAGATAACGGGGAGTTATTTGGATGCCTATCCCCGAAATCCTACCTAGACTAAAAAAATTCTTTTGGCACCTCTTGTGGAGGAAAACTTAGTGGGTTTTTAGAAAGATTTTAGATGTAGTTGTTTTGGGAGGTTGGGGGTGCAAACCAACCTCGTTGATTTAAAAATGGGAGTGGATAGTCCTATCCAGAAAAGATGGGGTATTTTCGGAATCCCTTTTGGAGGAAACTTACTTAGACCTCCATGTTTAAAGAAGAAGCTATGTGAGTGATAAGTGACTTTTGTGTGTGAGTGAAAGTGTGGCCATTTTTAGTGAATTATATGTCACTTTGCTGCATGTGGACTTCTCTTGGTCCTTACAAGAGTTTGATTACCTAATTAACTAAGTGCCTTTGGTACAACCTTGCGTAATTCAAAAGCCCTAGGAAGCTAGCATGTGGACATGTGGGTCCATTACTATCCCTTTAACTCCTTATTGTGATGTAATCTAAGAAAATCTTGAAACTATCCTAGATTGAACATGTGGGCATGTATTGGCCTGTTACAAACCTTTAAACTTCCCTAGTGTTTTTATCTAAGAAAGCAAAAATTCAAACACTATCCTATCTTTGTAGCATGTGGGCATGTATGGGCCCATTACAATATTAAGATGTGTTTGAAAAAAGCAAACTAAGAGGAGTCCAAAAAAGGGTTGTTGTCCTCTCCTAAAGGTTTTAATGTTCTTAAGGGAGATAAAATCATTTCACAACCTTTTTCTGATTCTCAAGATCACTTGAATGCGCAAGAGAAGAGCATACTAAGTGATTGTAATTCAACTTCTAGTCCCAATGTAAGTTAGATGTGATTAAAAATGATTTCCACCTTATCTTGTGAGTCAAAACAAGCCATCCATGTGGCAAAAAGAAAATAAGGGAAATTGATTTTATCCTCCTAAGTGCTTATGTGTGTTTGACTAACCCCTTTATATGATGAGGGGACTAAGTGTGGTGCAGCTTTACAACATGCTTGACATCATTTTTAAGAAGGAAAATTGCCTTCCCCACATCTCAACAACTTACAATGTGAATTTTTTCTTAGATGTGCGGGTCCTAGTGAAGACAAAGGCGCACAGAGTGCATGCGCGTGAACATAGACAAGTTAAAACGTGCATGTGCGCAGAACAAAACAGTGAGTCAGGTGCATGGGCACACGATGCGCATATGTGGGCTGAAAAACCCGTACATATGTAGCTCACGGTCGAGAATAAAACATACGAGTGAATTTATCTCAATTCAACTTGGAATTGGCTGGTTGGCAGGTCGGCCTAGGCCGGTTAGTGCACCTGCAAGTGAAACAAACTAAAAGAAGAGCAAAATAAACCCAAATGAGGTAGGAAATTGATACCTTTCCCCAGTGGAGTCGTCAATCTGTTGCACCTTTTTCRTCACCTTGGTGAGAAAATAAGAGGTGCTTGCAAGCTCAGTTGGGTCTGCTGAGCAGGACAGCTGTAGAGAAAAGAGTTAAAGAAAGAAAAAACAAAACTATAACTAAGAATTAAACTAATAAAAACTAAAATCATGAGCATAGGGACATAGAGATAAAAAGAACGAAAAGAACCATGTCACCAATGTTTTGAGGCTGATCTATTGATGAAAACAAAGCACCAAGAAGAAAGATAACTATGAGTCCCTTCTTCCTCCAAGGGAAGGCTCTTGGACCCTCACTAGTAGCTCTTCTTACAACAAAGAAAATGAAAAATGGTGATGAAAAAAATCTTTGCAAATCCACTCAATGGAGAGGTGGATTGCCCAATGTAATGGTGCCAATGTGCTCTTGTCAAGGATGGAGTCCTTAAAACAATATAGACAGCATAACATTACTTTGAATTCCTTGAGAAAATGAGGTGCATTCATGGCTTTTTATAGCATTCCATTGAGCTTTTGTTTAACTTCTTTGTAGTGTGAAAAGAGGCCATTTAGGGCATTCTTAGGTCTTTGACCAGCCCACCATTCGGATCCAGCCAAGATTTGAGGGTCAAGTAGGCTTGGGAGGTTAACCATAAGTGGTTGGGAGGCCGACCACTTCAATAAATGCACCGTTTAGCAGGTGCATGGCTTTTTTCGCTAACAGTCGCACATTGTGCACCTATGTGCGCTTTATACGTTTCTATTCCATGCATGTGCATGCGCACCCAATGTCTACAAAGCGCTCTTCAATTTTTCACTACTTTGTATAGTTTTTGACCTTTTTGAATGTTGTGGTATTAATTCAGGTCCATGAATGACTTCATTACTGTTTGACAATGCTGATTTCTTGTAACCATGTGTGGATGAAATTTCAGTGATAACACCTTGGAATATCTCACCTACAAATTATGTAATAGCATTACTTCTAGTAATTGGAAAACGTCATCCACAGGTGCATACTAAACTTTCTTCTCCTCAAGGGTGAATATGATGAAGCACAAATGTGTCCCTATCCCATATTTTTCATTTTTCAACCATCATTTCTAGTCAAAATGTAGATTCATCCATCATGAAATCAAGTTTTAATATAATCGATCAAGCAAATAGGTTCTTCTATGAAATTGTTCCAACAAATATCCTATGAAGAAATACAAAAGAATGTATCTCAAGAAATATTTGAATACAAGGGTTTAACCCTATGGGAATACATTAAACTTAAAGGTGAAAAAACTTATTTACTAAATTTCTTGAAAGAGAAGAAAATATGAACATAATTGACAAAACAATTATTTATTAATTTCTTTGTAACTACTCCCAATCCCATCTTCTTTAGTTCCAGATCGATTCTTATACATAGCGAAGAACCGATTTGATCAAGATCCACAAAGGATGGATCAAATCTATTATTTTCAGAAATATCAAATAAAAAACTAAAATTGTTACGTATCGATCTACTTAAAAACAATGATTACAAATTTGGTGGGAAAAAATCCCATATTTCTCGAAATAATTCTATCCTTAAGGGAACCCACTCCCTTTAGTAAATAGGTTTGACCTTCTAGAGGGCAAGTTTTGTCTTTCAACAATGCTCTTGCATCATGTTGAAATATCTTATTATAGATCTTTTTTTTGTCTTATGTATTTAATTATGTGAAGGTTAAGAGACATAGGATGGAATAATGTAATTTTGATAGTTATGTGTCCAACACTAGAATTTTGTCATGATGTCAGTTAAGGATTGTGAGTGGTGTGTTGGGAACTTGTTTTTTGAAGCAATAATTGGCTAGGAAATGTAAATTCTAATTTCCTTTTAGAAATGTTGGATATAATATCGGATATAATTGTGTTGTTTTAATCTATAATTATATTTTATAAATTTTATAATTATATTTATTATAATTTACTAGATATAATTATTTGTATAACTATACACAGTTGAAGCTAGAGCCAAATAAATGGTTTCCTACAATTTGTATGGATTTAATGGTACACTTAAGCACATCATGTGTTTCCTCCTTGGAGATCAAATGTTCAAATTTGGAGGGGGGTATGGAATAATGTATATTTACACTTCGTATACTCAAATTGTTGCATCGTCCCTTGTCCCAAAAACAAGGTAATATTAGCATACATCAATTTGATGATGTTGAAGTATAGAGTGTACATATGATATTGATTGAAAATAAAATGTAAAATGTTCAACCACCTGATCCAATTGTTTCTAGTCAAATTTGTATCGATTATAATTTGAAAAATAATATATGTTTTCAATCATGGCTGGCATTAAGATACGTAATATTTTGGATAGGGGTTGCAATTCATGCAATAAATAATTATTTTGTACATGTTATTGGTTGTGGTTTCATGAAGCATGGTCAATATATCCATGAATATTACAAAAATGAATTCAACATGAAAATCCTAATTAACATGATAAAACATGCTAAAATGATTATATTATTAAAGATAAAATCATATAAGTAATAAATACTACTAATTTATATCCACATAGTCATTGATTAGTAGCATTTTTTTATCTCTAAAATATATTAGTATTTTATGTTAGTCATTTATAGCAATGTCACTTAAGATATATCAATATTTGCTAGTATTTAACTTATAACAAATCTCATGTCTGCCTTTTTTGTCACATGGTGAAAAATTGACCAATTTGTACTATAAGAAAGTTGAAGGCTTCATAAATGTGTAATTTATGTCCACTATAATTCAACTTTTGTTTCAAGGGACAATTCTTCATATAATGTTCCTTGGAACAAATCCAACATGAAATTGACTTCTTCTCTTTCACCGTGTCTGTTTCCTTGGCATTATCCTCACTACCCTTGGACGTCTTTGTCCTTACTCTTCCCCTTCCCTTTCTCTTTGTTTTCACCTTGGGCATCCTGACTGTTCCTAGGACCTATCTTGGGTTCAGCCCTAAATTCCAATAGTTTGTCCGTTGCAGTGATGGTTGTTGCAATATTCTGCACATTATAGCATCACAAATCACTGTGCACCCATGGATATAGAGAATTCATGAAGTGGAAAATTGTGTCTTATTCCAACATATATTTGATCTCCAACATGATCCCTATGAACTCCTTGATGTAGGCTTGGATATTACCAGCGTAATTAAGAGACAACAACTGATTTCTTATGATCCATGCTTGGTTACCTAGACCAAACTATGCCTTCAAGGTTGTCTTCATCTTTGCCCATTTTTCAATATTCTCAACGGTTCTCGTAGATGCAAAGTTTGTCCACCATAGCTTAGCAGTCCCTGTCAAGAAAATCATTGCAATGTTCACCTTAGCTTCATCCAAAATTCCATTCAACTACTCCCAATACTGCTCAATGTATCAATATAAGTTTCCATGCAACTTAGCATTGTGAGTACCATTATATGGCTCAGGTTCCTTTATATCGATCCTCATTAGAATGACAATAGATCTTTTTCCATTGGCCAAATATCATTTCAGCAATGTGATGGTGTCATCTTGGTCCTTCAACTTCTGTGTGACTGAGGAAAGTGCATCCTCTGCTTCCTTGAGTATATCCTGAACATCCTTGGTCAAGGTCTCAGTGATCAAGTTCGTGGTTTCCTAGAACTCTCATATGGCTTCATTAAAACCATGCTTCATATTTTCTACCTCAGTCTCCATCTGCTAAACCTTCTCACCATGTTGAATCATTGTGTTTTTCATCTTCTCAACAATCCTCTCTAAGATAACAAGTTGATCCTTCATTCTTCCTATATTGGGATTCTTTGTCACTTTCATTTGCATGCGACCCAGCCATGGATGGACCCCCAAGTATATTCACTCTACTTGCAAGAGGTTCATCCAAGTCACCTAATAATTATCTTGAAGACTTATCCAAAACTCTTCAATCAACTCTATGATGATTTATGCGACAAATTCTATGATCAGGTATGCACCAAATCTTGTGTTTGTCCATCTTGTCCAAGTGCTTAGTTCACCATAAAAAACTTGTGTTTGGTCTACTCAAGGGGAATGAATAGGTTTATTCAGAAGTCATGCCTTATTTTTTAACTCAACACTTCACTTCTATCTCAAACCAAACCAACCAATTCTATGCTCAAATTATATCTGCAAAAGGTCAGTTTTCCTCAGCGAACCATTCACCAAGTCTACACCCAAATTGTCTTAGTGTTGCTCCCTGTCACCACTTTCACCACTAGAGTAGTAGAGCATTCTTCAATCTCTGATACCACATGTCACGAAGGTAAAAATGTGTTGAAGAGCACCAAACTATTCACCAAACAAGCTTTGATAGAACCAATCACGACCCCACAAGATGCCTTCCTAGATCTTGCAATCATGCACCTCCTGAGGGAGTGTGTAACCATGGCGGTTCTTACTTGTCTTCTTGGAAAAACCAAGAATACTTCATCCAGACTACACTTCTTCACCTATATCATACCCATACTATGTTCTAGGCTACGCGAGAGTGACACTCTAACTTTGTGCAACTCACTTGTATACTTAGACAATCTTGTTAATAGCTTAACACTTAGTCATTTAAGCATACATCCATGAACATGGAAAACTAATAGAACTCTTGCAAAACAAACAAGAGACACACACATAAATAGTGTGGGAGGCAAAAGATATGCCTAACAACTGGCTAAGTATTATTATTCTGAAACAATTACAATATGAGCACTGTCGACTTGGTCTACAACTTAGGTAGAGTCGCACGACTCACCTTACCTCACCAAAACACTCATACACATATTCATCCTACCAAGGATCTCTTTCTCAACCACTTTCACAACCCATGCATTGTGCCCCATACATGCACCCTACCACAAACTTACCATCCCTTCTCTTTTGAAAACTTCACCAAGCTAACATAGACTTTGGCTCTACCTCATAGCATGCCTCACACAGACCTACATTTAGACTGCCCCCAACTCTCCTTGTGCATCCCACTCTTGGCTACTTGTCTTCCATGTCTTCACAACTTTGCATTATTTTTTTCCTTATGCTATAACCTTGCCTAAGTTGCTTGAATTTGTCTCTTTGCATTTTTTCTCATTCGCCTCCTTGGTTGTGCACCCTTGTCCTCTTATATGGACTCCAAATATCACCTTCACAAATTTTCCTATCCTTTAGGTGTGTCAAACCCCTTCATGAACCATCAAACTCAAATGAACCGATGTGTCCCTTCACAGACTGATGCACCCATGAACCCTTGTGCTCGTCAACCCTTCATGTCCCTTGGGATCAGTGCACCCCAACCTCTTTGGTGCACTGTTTCCTTGTGTGCTTCTTTAAATCAACAATGTGACTTTTTGTGGGTGTTCCAATGGGGTCATCAAACGTCTCCATTGTACCATTTTTGCAAGGGTAGGTGGTTAAATACCTTGGGTGTGTGCCCAAGTTTCCCCATCCTTTCCCAAATGAAACCCCAAGTCCCCATAAGCCATTGCAAGGCAAGTAAGGTGTGTGCCCCCTTGGTGCTGCATGCCACCATAGTGCACATAAGGTTCTCCTTCCCACGCCCACATGTATTCATTCACCCAACTGATTGCATTCCTGTTGTATTCTCTTTCCCAACTCATCTCCAAGTCTGCCGAAGGAGCACGCCCGGTCAATTGGTGTCATGGGAGACCTTACATGTAGAGAATTAACATGTATTCAAGTGAAAATCTAGAAACAACAACCTTAGAGAGTGTTACTTCCCAAATTTTTTGTAAAGATAATATAATAACAAAGTACATTGTGAAGGAAAATATGATTCTTTAGATTCACATAAAATAGAAGTTGAAAAAATATTTGAGTTACACAATTCCTAATTAATAGATATTGTCAATAGGAAAGGCTTCGTAGATCAATCAAAAGGTGTCCCAATTCCTAGCACTATAATTATGGAATATTAAGGCACCCAAAAGGGACTCCATAAGGAAAGGCCTATCTACAAACCCCTAGCCCTACAAATAAAAATTATGAATAAAAAATCAATAAATAACTTGCAAAGAAAATAGGGGTAATCCAGGTTAGAGAGTTATTTGAGGCCCAAATTTGTTCCAGGTGCTACATTCATTGTAAAAAAAAATGCACTTTCTTTTAATTTTTAAGGCTAAAAGTCTAAAACATTATACCCGATCAGAATTAGTGGGGGG
>JASDQU010100525.1:258574-285802 GCA_032191745.1 Picea mariana
TGTATGAGATACTACCTTGAGACACTTTTTAGGTGGAACAGTAGTTGGAACTAACTCTGGTATTCTTTAGAGATGAGCCCCCAAAGTAACAATGACACTACAGGGTCGAGACTCATAAACAACATGGCATCTCCACATATATGGTTGGCCCAAGAGCACATCACAGACATCCAGTGGGGAAACATCACATAATACCTCATCCTTTAAGGGTTGGATGCCGTATGATAATCGACACTATTGGCTGACATGGAGATCTTGTCCTTGGAAAAGCCACCCAATGTTGTATGGTTGTGGGTGTGGTATTGTCGACAATCCCAACTGTTTGATGACCTCTGCTGAGATGAGGTTCTTCTGTCTTTCGCTATCAACAATAAAATGCAGTGGGGTCCCCTTCACCCACATCTGTGAATGAAAAATATGCTCCCCCTCTTCAGGATCTGTTGGTTCTTCTGGTTGAATTGTTGCGGTAGCGATAATAGCAGTGTGGTCCACGTCAATGATCTGTCCTTTACCATTATTTTCAGAATCAGATTCTGAATCAGGGTTTGGATCTTTGTCTTTGATCTCGGCCACTAATGGCTATTTTGAGTGACATTCATCGGTGTTATTCCAGGGGATTTTTTCGATCTCGCACCATTTTCCAGTGTCCTTCTTTATCTTCCTGTGACCCTTCTTTTCCTATGTCTTGGACTGGTTTTCAAAAAACTGTTTGTTAGGGCCGTCTTTTTCATACTTTGGTTGTTTTGGATTTGCAAACCTGAACTCTCATTTCTTCTGGTGTTTAAATTTCTTCTCAATTTTAACATCATATCGATAAGCAGCACCGAGTGATGAGATGTCCAGAAAATCCATTTCAGTCTGGATGTATCTGTGTAGAGCCCCACGGTATTTCAGAACCAAGTGTCGCTTGGAGTCTTTGATACCCAGCTTGGTGCACAAGGTATGGAATATATTGGTTAACTCTGGAACTACTTGGCCCCTCTCTTGCCGTAGTGTGGTCCATCTCATGTACTGGTCCTCATAGTTTCCAACAAGGTAATATTGTTCCTTTACCGCATCCACAAAAAAATCCCAAGTGGGATTGTCCCCATATATTTCAGAATCCTCTGTGGAACTTTGCTCCCAGTAAGTTTCCTGCCAATGTTTGACATGAGGGAGAGCTTTGAGGAGTGCCAAGGTGATATTTTCTTTGTCGGAAAAATTGTCAACAGAGAAATAACCTTCTAGCAGAGTTAACCATTTTTCTAGGGCTTCTACATCTATTTGTCCTTCAAATACATGAATATCAAAGTAAACTTGTACCTTAAAAGGCGAGGTGCCTCCAAAGTGGTTGCTTGAAGAAGATGTGCTTGATTCTATTGGAAGGCGTTGAAGGATGTGGGCAAAATTCTCCATCATTTCGTCCCTCTGTCGCGTGAGATCTTGCTCAAACAACAGATTGATAGGATCGTCTGCTCCATCGTTTTTCTTTTCTTCCGCCATTGAGGGTTTCTTGGGTGTGCAAGAGAGATTTTATTCAAGATAGACAAGCTCAAGACCCAACTTTCTATACTTAGACCTCGTCGGGGACATGCACTGAAAAAAACGATCAAGAGAAACCTTCTCTGATACGACTGATCCAGATTATTTTCGGCACGAAATGAGAGCGGAGATATAATAAAGAAATGCACAGAGATATTGAAGATATTCAATAATATAACATAAATGTATCAGAGATGCAACCATAAACACCGATATACAGTAATACATGATTTCTATTAATCAAAGAAATGTACAGAGGTTGTAAAAAATACAGAGTGAAGGACTCACGAGAATGGTGGCAGCTTATCTCTGAGAAGAGATGTGACGGCTACTCGCATTCACAAGAAGATGATTAAAATGAGGCTCTGAAGGCCTTTTTACAATAAACGATAATTCCAAAATTCATAGACATCCAAGAAACCTAACCCTAGGAGATGAAGCGCCAAAAGTCATGTGGGCCCCGTTTGGGTAAGTTAGTACATCAACTTCCCGGGGTCGTAACTTTTGCATGCGATCTTCGTTTTAGGAGAATGATAGCTTGTTGGAAAGGTATCGTCGATGAGATTCATTTTTGGGGCTCATTCATGCCTTCAATTTTCATTGAGAACCTTTATCTCAAAAAAACCTTCATTTAGGCCCTCAAAATGGCCCCAGAAGTTAAAACCTGCTAAAAATAGTAAATTGGCAAAATTGCCAGAAAGTTGTTTTGAGCTAGTGGGAAAAGGTGGGTGGCCACTGATATCCACCTGAATCAATCCTCCCTCCTTAGGAAGCAATGGTCTCCATTGCGTTGATTTCCCGGGGGAGAAGGAAAAGCATTTGTTGAATTTTCATCTTGGTGAGCTGCTTGTCTTGTTGGAGACGTCGCGTTGCTCAGTTTGTGGAAGTCTATCACGAACCTGTTGAGGTTGAGGTTTTTCAACAAGTTGAGATACATGAGAGGACAATGTGCATAAAGAATCTTTTCACTTTGCTGCAACCTTGTCGACCTGCTTCTGTTGGATAGAAGGTGCTTGGGGCAAGACTGTAGTGGTTGCAGTGTCCTTTTGTTCTCCTTTTGAACAGATTGTGAAGAAGTTGAATTTTGTAGTATGAGATACTACCTTGCGACACTTTTTAGGTGGAACAATAGTCGGAACTACCTCTGGTATTCTATAGAGATGAACCCCCAAATTAACAATGACAGTATGGGGTCAAGACTCATAAACAACATGGCGTCTCCACATATATGATTGGCCCAAGAGCACATCACAGACATCCAATGGGGCAACATTACATAATACCTCATCCTTGAAGGGTTGGATGCTATATGATAATCGACACTGTTGTCTAACACAGAGATCTCATCCTTGGTTAAGCCACCCAATGTTGTATGTTTGCAGGTGTGGTGTTGTCAACAATCCCAACTGTTTGATGACCTTTTCTGAGATGAGGTTCTTCTGGCTTCCGCTATCAACAATAAAATGTAGTGGGGTCCCCTTCACCCACATCCGTGAATGAAAAAGGTGCTCCCCCTCTTCAAGATCTGTTGGTTCTTCTGGTTGAATTGTTGCGGTAACGACAATAGTAGTGGGGTCCGCGTCAATGATCTATCCTTTACCATTATTTTTAGAATCAAATTTTGAATCAGGGTTCGGCTCTTTTTTTTTATCTCAACCACTAATGGTTGTTTTCAGTGACATTCATCGGTGTTGTGCCAGGGGATTTTGTGGAAATCGAACCATTTTCCAATGTCCTTCTTTGTCTTCCCGTGACCCTTCTTTTCCTGTGTCTTGGACTGGTTTTAGGCAAACTGTTTGTTAGGGTTGTCTTTGTCATACTTTGGTTATTGTGGATTTGCAGACCCAAACTCCCATTTGTTCTGGTGCTTAAAGTTCTTCTCAATTTTAACAACATATCGATAAGTAGCACTGAGTGATGAGATGTCCAGAAAATCCATTTCAGTCTGGATGTATCTGTGTAGAGCCCCATGGTATTTCAGAACCAAGTGTCGCTCGGAGTTTTTGATACCCAGCTTGGTGCACAAGGTATGGAAGGTATTGGTGAACTCCAGAAATGCTTGGCCCCTCTCTTTCCATAGTGTGGTCCGTCTCATGTACTGGTCCTCATAGTTGCCAACAGGGTAATACTGTTCCTTTACCGCATCCACAAAAAAATCCCAAGTGGGATCGACCCCATATATTCTAGACTCCTCTGCGAAAATTTTCTCTCAGTAAGTCTCCCACCAATGTTTGACATGAGGGAGAGATTTAAGGAGTGCGAAGGTGATCTTTTCTTTGTCGGAAAAATTGTGAACAGAGAAATAACCTTCTAGCAGAGTTAACCATTTTTCTATGGCTTCTACATCTATTTGTCCTTCAAATATAGGAATATCAAAGTTAACTTGTACCTTGAAAGGAGAGGTGCCTCCAACGTGGTCGATTAAATAATATGCACCTGATGCTATCGATAGGCATTGAAGGATGTGGGCAAAATTCTCCATCATTTCGTCCCTCTGTCGCATGAGATCTTGCTCAGGCAACAGATTGATAGGATCGTCTACTTTGTCATTTTTCTTTTCTTCCGCCATTGAGGGTTTCTTGGGTGTGCAAGAGTGATTGTATTCAAGAGAGACAAGCTCGAGACCCAACTTTCTATACTCGGACCTTGTCGGGGACATGCACTGAAAAAAATGATCAAGAGCAGCCTGCTCTGATACCACTGATCCAGATTATTTTCGGCATGAAATGAGAGTGGAGATATAATAAAGAAATGCACAAAGATATTGCAGATATTCAATAATATAACAAAAATGTATCAGAGATGCAACCATAAACACTGATATACAGTAATACGCGATTTCTATTAATCAAAGAAATGTACAGAGGTTGTAAAAAATATAGAGTGAAGGACTCCCGAGAATGGTGACAGCTTATCTCTGAGAAGAGATGTGACAGCTACTCACATTCGCAAGAATATGATTACAATGAGGCTCTAAAGGCCTTTTTACAATAAATGGGAATGCCAAAATTCCTATACATCCAGAAAACCTAACCCTAGGAGATGAAGCGCCAAAAGTCATGTGGGCCCCGTTTGGGTAAGTTAGTACATCAACTTCCCGGGGTCATAACTTTTGCATACGATCTCTGTTTTAGGCGTATGATAGCTCTTTGGAAAGGTATAATCGAGGAGATTCATTTTGGGGGCTCAATCATGCCTTCCACTATCATTGAGAACCTTTATCTCAAAAAACCTTCATTTATTCCCTCAAAATGGCCCCAGGAGTTAAAACCTGCTAAATATAGTAAATTGCCAAAATTGTCAGAAAGTTGTTTTGAGCCAGTTGGAAAAGGTGGGTGGCCACCGATATCCACCTAGATCAATCTTCCCTCCTTAGGAATTAATTTTCTCCATTGCGTTGAGTTCCCGGGGGAGAAGGAAAAGCGTTTGTTGAATTTGCATCTTGGTGAGTTGCTTGTCTTGCTGGAGACGTCGCGCTGCTCGGTTTGTGGAAGTCTATCACGAACCTGTTGAGGTTGAGGTTGTTCAACAAGTCAAGATACATGAGAGGACGGTGTGCATAAGGAATATTTTCACTTTTCTGCAACCTTGTCGACTTGCTTCTGTTAGATAGAAGGTGCTTGGGGCAAGATTGTAGTGGTTGCAGTGTCCTTTTGTTCTCCTTTTGAGTAGATTGTGAAGAAGCTAAATTTTGCAGTATGAGATACTACCTTGCAACAATTTTTAGGTGGAACAGTAGTCGGAAATACCTCTAGTATTTTGAGAGCTTTAAGGAGTGTGAAGGTGATCTTTTCTTTGTCGAAAAAATTGTGAACAAAGAAATAACCTTCTAGCAAAGTTTACCATTTTTCTAGGGCTTTTGCATCTATCTGTCCTTCAAATACAGGAATATCAAAGTTAACTTGTACCTTGAAAGGCGAGGTTCCTATAAAGTGTCTGCTTGAATAAAATGCACCTGATGCTATCGGCAGACATTGAAGGATGTGGACAAAATTCTCCATCATTTCATCCCTATGTCGCGTGAGAGCTTGCTCAAGCAACAGATTGATAGGATCGTCTGCTCCATCGTTTTTATTTTCTTCCGCCATTGAGGGTTTATTGGGTGTGAGAGAGAGATTGTCTTCAAGAGAGACAAGCTCGAGACCCAACTTGTTATACTTGGACCTCGTCGGGGACATGCACTAAAAAAAATGATCAAGAGCAACCTGCTCTGATAGCACTGATCCAGATTATTTTCAGCACAAAATGAGAAAGGAGATATAATAAAGAAATGAACAGAGATATTGTAGATGTTCAATAATATAAAAGAAATGTATCAGAGATGCAACCATAAACACAGATATACAATAATACATGATTTCTATTAATCAAAGAAATGTACATAGACTGTAAAAAATACAGAGTGAAGGACTCGTGCGAATGGTGGCAGCTTATCTCTGAGAAGAGATGTGACGGCTAGTCGCATTCACAAGAAGATGATTACAATGAAGCTCTGAAGTTCTTTTTACAATAAACGGGAATGAAAAAATTCCTATACATCCAAAAAACCTAACCCTAGGAGATGAAGCGCCAAAAGTCATGTGGGCCCCATTTGGGTAAGTTAGTACATCAACTTCCCGGGGTCGTAACATTTGCATACGATCTCTGTTTTAGGCGTATGATAGCTCGCTGGAAAGGTATCATCGAGGAGATTCATTTTGGGGGCTCAATCATTCCTTTGGATATCATTTAGTACCTCAATCTAGAAAAACCTTCATTTAGGCCCTCAAAATGGCCCCGGAAGTTAAAACCTGCTAAAAATAGTAAATTGCCAAAATTGCCAGGAAGTTGTTTTGAGCCAGCTGGAAAAGGTGGGTGTCCACCGATATCCACCTGTATCAAACACTATGTGCTTCATACACCTCGATCTTCTCTCATATATTAAGGACTATGTATTCTCACTCTCAAAACTCAGTTCTACCTTCTATTTCTTCAAACATTGCTTGAGAGATTTTTCTCTATTGGAATGATTTTAGAATCATTCTTAAAACTAGGCCTGAGTCACATACACACAATATCTAATCAAAATATTTACATCTACAACATTTAAACATAAGGAATGCTTTTTATACCTAGAATAGAACCAAGTGCTACCATAAGCAATTCTCTTCTTGCATCAAATATTTTTTTTTCAGCACTCTGATTATCCAAACATTTTGTCTTCTAACAAAAATGTATCTTCTACTCTTGGGATTGGTTAATACTTGTCTTAATATTGATTCAACTAAGGGTATGCCTTTGAATCACTCACCAACAAAGTCTATAATAGTATTACTTCTAGTAATTGGAAAACACCATCCATGGGTGTGTACTGAACTTTCTTCTCCTCAAGGGTGAATACGATGAAGAAAAAATGTGTCCATATCCTAGATTTTGCATTGATCAACCATCATTTCTAGTCAAAATGTAGATTCATACATCATGAAATCAGGTGTTAATATAGTCGGTCAAGCAAATGGGTTCTTCTCTGAAATCGTGCCAACAAATATCATATGCAGAAATACAAAACAAAGTATCTCAAGAAATATTTGAGTATAAGGGTTTAACCCTATAGGAATACATTAAACCTAAATGTGCATAAACTTATTTACTAAATTTTTGGAAAGAGCAGAAAATATGAACATAATTGACAAAACAAATATTTCTTCATTCCTTTGTAACTACTCCCAATCCCATCTTCTTTAGTTCTAGATCCATTCTTATACATAGCAAATAAACGATTTGATCAAGATCCATAAAGGATGGATCAAATCTATTATTTTAAGAAAGATCAAATAAAAAACTAAAACCGCTACCTATCAATCTGCTTAAAACCAATGATTACAGATTTGGTGGGAAAAACTCCCTTATTTCATGAACTAATTCTATCCTTAAGGGAACCCACTCCCTTTATTAAATAGGTTTGATCTTCTAGAGGTTATTTTTTAACTTTCAACAATGCTCCTACATTATACTGCCAATGAACAATTTGTTCATGGACTCTTGTCCATGCGGTTTTCAACATTCCATTTTCTATATGATTTCGTTAATCATCCATGTAGCATACTCTACTAGATGATTCTTCCATTTAAATAGATATTCATAATACTCCTAGTTCCTTTATTTCTTGACTACTTTCCTATCCAAAATCCTCTCCATTTTCAACTATTCTATTGTAGGTAACTTCTTCAACCACTGGACTGGTTCAACCTTGCCAGCATCAAGTTCATTTGTTGACATTTTTGGTTCATCTTATTTGTAATGATACAAATATACAACATTGAAGATGGGTGATATCTCCCACTTCAAAGTTTACTTCTCTTATCTTCAAATCTAGCTTCATCTTGTACTTGTGGCTTCTTTCCTGTAACTTCTCTTTAACTTTTTCATGCAATGATTGCATTGTTGTAGCAAAGTCCTCAACATCAACACTCCTTAAATATGATTTTCCTAGATTTCTAAGCTCATAAATGCCTCTTGGATGCTTACCATACACAATTTTAAACGGACTCAACCATGTTATTTTGTTAGGTGAGTCATTGTGTGCAAATTTATCTTGTGGAAGAGTTTGATCCCACTATTTTGGGTGCCTGTTTACCAAACTTATCAATATGTTTCCCAAGATCTTGTTAACAACTTTAGTCTATCCATTTGTTTGTGGATGATAGTATGAGCTGAAATAATATTAGTTCCTGAATTTTTCGATAGTCCTCCAAAAGTGTACAACAAACCTAGTATCCATGTCTAAAACTATACTTTCAGGGAGACCATGTAGCCTTATATATTATTTAAAAAAAAAACAGCAATATGGGTTGCATCACTTGTTTTATAATAGGGTACAAAATGTGCCATTTTGGAAAATCTATTGACAATGAAAAAAAATGGAATCATTGCCTCTTTGAGTTCTGGGAAATCCCAAGAAAAAATTCATACAGAAAACATCCCATGGTCTGCTTGGTATTGGTAGTGGCTGATAAAAACATATATTCTGTTGTGTTCCTTTTTCATACTGACAAATTCTACATTTCTCCACAAAGAATTTAACTTCAAATCTCATACTTGGACATAAATAAAAATAACTCAGATGAGCATAGGTCTTATCATGTCAAAATTGACCATCTAATCCTCCATTATGCTTCTCTTGCAACAAATTGTCCCTCATTGAACACTTTGGGATACATAGTTGACTGCCTTTGAACAATAATCCCTCCTGTAGCTTATAATCTATCCAAGGGATTCTTTCTCTACTTATTGGGTTCTCAAGTGCTTCATAAACTTCCTTGAAATCTATATCTTATTTATACATTTCCTTGAGATGTTCAAATCCCAAAACAATTACTTGACATTCCTACAGAACAAAACATCTCTTGCTCAAAGCATATACAACTTTGTTACTATGTCCATTGATATGCTTAAGAACAAATGTAAAATTTTGCATAAATTCTAGTCATATGGCATGTTTTTTATTAAGCTTTTCTTGTGTAGTGATAAACTGCAAAGAATAATTTTTAGTATATAAATTAAACTCCTTGTGCATGAGATGATGTCAAGGTGGACACTAGGATAATAGGCGGTCCCTTAACTTAGCAGGGGGTTAGGGTTTCTCTATTGGTCATTAAGGGCCCACATCTCCAAAACAAAACAAGGTGCTCATCAATACTTGATCATGTATTTTAAAGACAAAGAACATATAGGAGTTAAAAACATAAATCATATATATCAAGTGCATCAAATACATAAGGGTATAGGTCATACCTATAGGGTCAACCTGGAAGCACTATCTTACCTAGATCCATATCTTTCTCCAGTTCCTTTTCCAAATCTATGACCAAATTCATTATATGAAGTGCCTGTAGCAATAGTGCCTGCAAAAAACGCAGGGGAGTAAGCAACATCCTATCCACTAGTCGCAAAGTCAGTATCCCTTCTAGTTCCAGATCCCGTTGCATATACAAATGTAGTAGCGGCTAAAAAAGACTCCAACTCCGCTCCTATTTAGGAAATTCTCATAGTACTCCTTGGATTAATTTCTAATTCCCTTGTTGTAAGGATAAGGCTCTTTTTTCTTCCAATGCTCCTGGGAAGGGGCTTTGGGAATTAAGACTCTTGTTCCAATGTTATTGGGAGAGCTTATTCCACAGGACTTCGATCATTTCTTGAGAGATTGTATCACTGCATATAACTCCTTATGATAGGAAGAATACTTCTATTTGGATTCATTCAAATTTTCGCTAAAATAGGCAATAACCTTCTCATCTTGACTGAGAACAACACCAATGGCCATCCCACTTGCATCACACTTATCTTGAAATGGCCTTCCAGTGATCTTCTCCTTTAATAATTTGAATCCTCTTTCAGCTTCTGCTGTCCACTTGAATGGTTGTTGTTCCTTTTTAATGGTTTCAACAATTGGATCACATATACCACTGAAATTTCTAATGAATTTTCTGTAAAAAATTTCCAACCCATGAAAGATTCTTACCTTATAAATATTTCTTGGAGAAGGCCATTATGTAATAACTTTAAAATTTTCAAGATCCATCTTCAATCCTTCTTGAGATATTACAAAACCTAGATAAATAAAAATTTTCTTCATGAAGGAACATTTCTTCATATTTATTACAAGTCTCTCATGTTGCAATATTTTTAAAACAGTCTCAAATGTCTAAGACATTCTTCCTTTGTTTGATTGAAATTAAGGATATCATCTAAATACACAATTACAAATTTACCAATAAATCCTTTGAGAACTTCATTCATGAGTCTCATGAATTTATTGGGTGCATTTGTCAAGCCAAATTGCATGACCAACCACTAGCATAGTCCATCATTTGTTTTGAAAGTCGTCTTCCATCCATCTCCCCCTCTTATCCTAATCTAGTGATACCCACTCTTTAAGTCTATTTTTTAAAAATATTTGGCACCACTCAAACAATCAAGTAAATCATCTATGCATGGTAAATGGAATCTATACCCAATCGTGATCTTGTTTATTTCTTTGGAATCAATGCACATTCTCCATCCTCCATATTTCTTTTGGCTCAACCTTATAGGCACTATTAACACATGGGAGTCACACTCTGACTGCTAAGAGTGTAATCCCAGTACCCATCAAAGTATAAAATACAGATTTATAAAAGAGATAACAATGGATGAAGGACTCTTAAGGTAATGTCGTTCATAGTTTACTCCATGAAATACATACAAGTAAATGGGGTTTTGAATAACTTTATTCAAGGCTTTAGAAAGAAACGAAAAATACTTCTATTATCCAAAAGATCGCAAGTCTTAGTACATTCAACCAGAAATATATTACTGTTGCATAAATAATCTAAAATTTTAAGCCTCTCTATATCCATTGAAACCTGAAAAATTAAATCAGTATAAAAGGGTGGATCAACAAGGAAGAGAAAACAAGAAAGCGAGGGTAGCAAACTACATATCAGTAGGCTACACCATTGGGCAATGAAGCCACACAAACATCCTGAATTTAGAAGGAAGTTGAAGAGCATATCAGAAAAACGGATTATAAGATGGAAAATGGAAGAAAAGATAAGTTAGCATAAAGTAGATCATCCATTGAACAAACATCCTCTCTGCAAAACAAATGGTAAATTTACTTGAATAAATACAATGAGTTATAATCAATCACAACAAACCCTTTGCTGCTCAGGAATCTATAAATCGAATACATCCATTGATCCTCAAAAGATACAATTCATTCAAGTATAAGAGAAATCCAGATGAACAACAAAGAGAACACAATATGATATAACTAATCTCATGAATCTTCAATGACACAAATGTTGGTTACAAACAGGCCCTCAAGCTTACAAATCAACAACTAGAACTGCTCCTCAAGCTTTCTCATCTCTTGGATCATGAATCCAACCCTTTCCTTATCAAAATCCCTTTCATTTATAATAATTTATCTCTATCTACCCTAAGGAGGTTGAAACCAAGGAGATACATAGGATCCTCCTTCATTTAGGATTCTTGTTACAAAAGATTCCAACAAAAGCCTAACAAATTCATATTTTTGGGGCATTTTCTCTATGATGATAAATGCTTTTGAAAACAGGTCATCTTGATTGATTTGGAGATGGAAAACATGTCCCTCATTTCCAAAAAACTCCTAGGATACCATTCAAACCTTCCTTGATAGGTGGAAACCTCCAAACAAGGTGAATATCCAACAACTATGCAAAACAAAGAGTTTGTTGCGCACTAGTGTTTTAATTATATCTCTTGAATTACAAACTGGGTCAGGCTGAAATTTGGACAGAAAATCAATGACATAATCATTATCCTCCACAAAACATTTCAGAAAAACCCACATCACGATTTTAGATTTATGATCAAATATGTAAAAGCAACTGCTGTAGGAAATGAGTTTGCAGCGAAGTTCACATCGCCTGTCACCAGTGCACAGCGCCAGTTCGTAGCACCGAAAGGAAAAAACATCCAAAACCACTTTAACAAGCTTCAAACAGGATGAAAACCCTCATGGAGTACCTGATGGTCCAAATCCTATTGTGGATGTTGATAAGTCCGAACGTGAGTGCCTGCAACCTATCCAAGCTACAATGCTCCTCCTTAACTAGTTTGCAACGCCAACTCAAATATAGCTTGCACACCTTGAGGAGGTTGTTAGTTGATGGTATGGCATAATCCTTGGAGAATTGTCAAATGTAGGCTCTGAAAAACATAAATCCTCCTTTACATGATCAATATTATGTGTTAACACGTACAACACATGGACTTAAACTCTCCTTGATCAACTCCTTTTCCAATAGCTCTTGCACTTGATTTATGATTTCCTCATTTTCTCTTGGGTTCATTCTATAAGTCGCTTTATTTGGAAAACTTTCTCAAAGAATAATATCTATGTGATGACTTATACTTCTTACTGGTGGTAACTCATTAGGTAAGTCATCTGCAACTATATCAACAAATTAATCTAACATCTTCTTAATTTCTACATGCATATTCATTATATTTGTTCTTGTAAGAACTTCTTTTGGCTTGTAAATCAAAGAAAAGCTTTCCTCTTCTTATTTAATTTGTTGCGGAAATTATTTTCCACTAACCATCAACACTTTATGACTATCCTATTCTATCATTCCTTCTTCCTTCATTACTATGAACGTATTCTTCTTCCCATATTTCACAAAGGTGTAAAGATTTCTCCTTCCTTCATGCATTTCCTTTTTATCGTACTGCTAGGGTATGCCAAAAAAAATGTGACACAACTCCATGGGCATGATGTCACATAATATCTTGTCTTTGTAGACACCAATATACAATTCTACTTCACATTGTTCATTGACCAAAATCTGATGCTCTTTTTGCATCCAAGAAACCTTATATGTAGTCGGGCATATATTCTTTTTCAAACCCAAATTTTCAACGACCTATGTGGATACTAAATTGTTAGTGCTACCACTATTAATTACAACCTTACAACACTTTCCTTTTACCTTACGTACAATCCTAAATAAAAAATTTCTTTGTGATGGTTCTTTGATCTCTTGAGTTGGCTTCAACAAGACTCTCCTCACCAGTAAATCCTCTTGGGTCTCTAGTGCATTCTCACATGTGGGTATCTCCATATTTCCTTCCTTGGCCTGAGCTATATGTGCACCCCTTTTCCTTGGGGCATCATTCTTCGGACACTCAAATTATCTATGTCCAAGTTTACCACACTCAAAACATGTTAAGGCATATTCTCTACCTCTACCTCTACCTCTACCTCTACCTCTCAGGTGAGGTCTTCCTCCTCAAGAATTGCTTCCTCTAAAGGATTTTCTTTGTTGGTTTGAGCTGCTAGTCTCCTCTTCTAAGATGAACACTTCTCCTTTCTATCACTCTTCTTTTGACCTTTGAATGTAATTCGACTCCTTCCTTTCTAACTTTGTCTTCTGGAAAGATTTTCTTTGGCCTTTAGATAAAATAGGTATGCATCTTTCATTTTCTTTGGACATAACAAAATTATCTCATCTTGAATATCAAGCCTTAATCTATTGATATACCTAACAAATTTTTCAGGGGTATCTTTAACATAGCCTTCTCTAATATTTACTTTATACATATCCCATCCCATCTTCTTTAGTTCCGGATCGATTCTTATACATAGTGAAGAACCGATTTGTTCAAGATCCACAAATGATGGATCAAATATATTATTTTAATAAAGATCAGATAAAAAAATAAAATTGTTACCTATAGATCTTCTTAAAAACACCGATTACATATTTGGTGGGAAAAATCCCTTATTTCTCAAAATAATTCTATCCTTAAGGGAACCCACTCCCTTTAGTAAATAGGTTTGACCTTCTAGAGGGAAAGTTTTGGCTTTCAATAATGCTCTCGCTTCATGTTGAAAAAGATCTTGTTATAGATCTTGTTTTTGTCTTATGTCTTTAATTCTGTGAAGTTTAAGAGACATAGGATGGAATAATGTAATTTTGATACTCATGTTTCCAACATTAGAAGTTTGTTATGATGTGAGTTAAGGATTGTGAAGGGTGTGTTGGGAACTTGTTTTTTGAAGCAATAATTGGCCAGGTAATGCAAATTCTAATTTCCTTTTAGAAATGTTGGATATAATATCGGATATAATTGTATTGTTTTAATCTATAATCATATTTTATAAATTTTATAATTATATTTATTATAATTTACTAGATATAATTATTTGTATAACTATACACAATTGAAGCTAGAGAGAAATAAATGGTGTCCTACAATTTGTATGGATTTAATGGTACACTTAATCACATCATATGTTTCCTCCTTGGAGATCAAATGTTCAAATTTTGAGGGGGGTAGGGAATAATGTATATTTACACTTCATATACTCAAATTGTTGCATCGTCCTTTGTCCCAAAAACAAGGGAATATTGGCATACATCAATTTGATGATGTTGAAGTATAGAGTGTATGTATGATATTGATTGAAAATAAAATGTAAAATGCTCAACTACCTGATCCAACTGTTTCTAGTTGAATTTGAATCGATTATAATTTGAAACATAATATATGTTTTCAATCATGATTGACATTAATATAGATAATATTTTGGCTAGGGGTTGCAATTCATGCAATAAATAATTATGTTGTACATTTTATTGGGTGTGGTTCATGAAGCATGGTCAATATATCCATGCATATTACAAAAATGAATTCAACATGAAAATCCTAATTAACATGATAAAAAATTCTAAAATGATTATATTATTAAAACCAAAATCATATAAGTAATGAATACTACCAATTTATATCCACATAGTCATTGATTACTAGTCTTTGTTTATCTCTAAATATATTAGTATTTTATGCTAGTAATTTATAGCAATGTCGCTTAAAATACATCAATATTTGCTAGTATTTAGCTTATAACAAATCTCATGACTACCTTTTTTGTCACATGGTGAAAAATTGACCAATTTGTACTACAAGTAAGTTGAAGGCTTCATAAATGTGTAATGTATGTCCACTATAATTGAATATGTAAATGAAACGAATAGTGTAGTTTGTAGGACCAAGTTACCTCGAAACATGAAACAATCAATAATTTCCATGTTGTTAAATAAAATCCAATTCTATAAATATAAATATAAATGGTGAAATTTTTTCCCTTTAAATATTTATACAACTAAACAATATATACTTCCTATCAATACGGCTCTAAACAAAACCTTGAAAACACCCTCATATAATATTTATAGAACTAAACAAAGTATACTTACTATAATAAAAATTATAAAAAAAACCTTTGAAAGCATCCTATTCATATAAACACTAATTTAAAAGTGTCTTAAATACACTAGCATAATTACCAATAACATTAATTCCATTTTTTAACATTCCTGTAATGACCCCAGTTGTTACGACTACATGTGACACAAAGCAAGTGAATTTTTTTTTTAAGAAGGAAAGTAACAATGACAACAATTAATCAACACAACTTGACGACGAACACAACTTACACAATTCAGGAAACAGACAACAACGAATAATATGCCCACATCGAGAAGAACAAGACTCTGGCCAGGTTATCATCTGCATCTATCAATCAGGCATGCAATGATCCCCTCATTAGGAATTGTTGGAGGTAGGCCAAAGGCTGAGGTGGAAAAGAAAGGAATTTTTGGGAAAGAAAGCATGCACAAGGAAAGCGACAACTAGAAGGAAACAGAACACGCGTGCATGCAAGGAAATCAACAATTGGAAGTAAGAACAACACACACACATGGGAGGAAGACCTAACGACAATATTGTTAGAGTTTTGGGTAATGCATTACAATGGCTGAAGAGCCAGAGACGTATAAATATAGATACTTAGATATCATAGATGGTTTGACTCTCGGGGTTTTTATTATTATTGTTCAGAGGTTACGAAGATAAGTCGATATTGTAGTGAACCGCTATGAAACATTTTGCTGTATGATCTATTTTTTATGTTGTTGAGCTAGAGGAGAGGAAGGAGGGTAGATCTTGAGGGTTATATCGCATGTGGAGGAGCCTTTTGCGATCTAGTCTGCCTCATATAGATCTTACACAACTGTGGAGGATTGTAAAGCGCAGGGCGTTGTAGATGCGGAAATACCATAATAAAAGAGCCAAGAGCCAAATCTTTGTGGACGTAGCCCAGGAGGGGCTGAACCATGGTAACATATGTGTTGTGTGATGAATATATGTTTATCTTTATCATCTTTTCAATAGCTATTATTATTCTTAATTAATGAGTTGTTATATTTCCTAAGTATTCGAAAATAATAGTATATTGCAGTTATAGTTATAATAATGGTGCAATATTCAACTCCCTTATCTCACATTCAATCCTGGGATGTAAACTCGGGATTCTTATAACCACCAATTAAAGTTATCTCGGGTGAGACTGCGCAACACATTCTATGTGTTGAGCTTCCTTCTGGTTTACCAGGAGGGCCAATAGTTTTAGAGGCTTTGTTGCAAACTTGACATACATGAACCATGGGTCAATAAACTCAGACAATACAGAATAATAGTAACCAACAAATGGTTTCGTTGTCGTTGGTAGGAACAGGAGAGGGTTGAGTAGATGAGATAATTCGACAAAGAAAAGAGCGGTGAAAAGAAGAAAGCAATGAGGCAATAGAAGGGGATGTTGAGACCGTGGAATCCCACAAAAGAAGATATCAAAAGCTGGTTGAGAACAAAAGAGCTAGATTTTGCACAGAAAGACAATAGAAACCCTAGAGTAACACCCCGCAAATAAATGGAAAGATATGTATTTACCGATTTGCACAAAGTCTTTTTCTATGATTTTCCACATTTATTGCAGGAGTGGATACTAAGGTTATAGGATAACCATGCTACGAACTAGATTCGATAGCTAGAGTGGAACCCAGTACAGATTGAGCAACTTCAACAGGTGAACAACAAATTCACCCATGCACTAGACTTTTGGCTTGATAGTATTGTGGTAGATTTTATAACAGAATTTGCAGTAGACAGAGTGAAGTCATATAGCACAGCGGAGAAAGAGTTTCTACGGGGACCTCGAGGAAGGTACATTCGATCGCTCTATAATTTAATTAAGGTATTGATATATAACAAATGTGTAATGACAATGGAATTAGACAACTAAACTTCCTTGTATGCATGGGGGAAATGGGGAAGCACTAACAGAGAGAGGATCAATGGAAGGAGGAAAGGATAATGGAAAGAAGGAGGAACCCTTGGACCCAATCATGATGGATGAAGACCAGATCAAGTTGATCATGGCGACAACTAGAAAGACGTGTAGCAGAGTATCCTACCAATAAAAGGTGAATACCAAGAAGTGAGTCGTAGCCGCGATGGAAAGCTTGGCAAGCGATGAGGAAGAGGTAGAGGATCTCTGGGTTGTGGATCAGAGTGAGGAAATCCTACGCACAACATATGAGAGGAAGATGAGAGGTCTAAGAATGGGGAGAGAAGGAAACAATCCTATCCATATTAATGTCAGTGTGGAACCCATAAACCCATGTGCGACTAATACACCAAAGAGAACACCGTCGTTTAGACAACCGAAGTTCAGAAGCAATCGAACAGCAGGAAGTACATCTACACAAGGAACAACAACTGGAGGAGCTAGTTCAGGTAGCACTAGTCAAGTATCTACACCGCATGGAGGTAGTAGTTCAACATTCAAAATGGCAGGACATGATCCCACGATCAGGTTACCCATATTTTGAGGAGAAGCAATTGAAGACCCTGAGAAACATTTGTTCATTTCTGCAAAGATCTGGGAAGAAAAATAGATCACTGATGAAGATAACAAACTTGCGCAGCTAGCTATTACGCTAAGAAATGACACACTAGACTGGTACATGAGTTTAGATGCAAACAGTGCCCCTGGGACAACAAGGACACTGGTAGACATTAAGAAGTTATTGATAAATGAATTCCAGAAGCATAGCTCATAGGATCAGTACATAAATGAGATGATTGAAATAAGATCAAAACCAAGAGAGTCTGTATGGGAGATTGATAAGAGATTCAAACGACTAAATCAAAAGTTAAAATATCTCATGACCGAGATGCAACATCGACACATGTTTGTCAAATAATTGCTCCCACACTTAAAATACCCTTTGTGACAACAAAATTTCCAAACGCGGGCAGAGGGTTTGCAAGCATCCCTACAACTGGAAGAGAACCAATACCAACTAACAGACCCAGCTATCGAAAAGCTGAAGGAGGATTTAAAGAAATTAACCTTTCAGATGAACCAGAATAAGAACAAGGACAAACGAGAAGATGGTTAGTGTACTACATGGAGGATGAAAGGACACCACAAGAATGAATGTCCAAAATTCGCACAATACATGGTAGCATGAATGCCAAATCCACTACCAACAATAGGACTATGGTGAAAAATCTACAAGAAATCGGGTCACGACTCTTATTAGTGCACGATGATGTAGAAATACCAGACAGTCTTGAAGAGAACATATTGCACCTTTTGCAAGTTAGTGGGCCACGATGAAAAATATTGTAGAATGATGGAGTTGATGCAAGAAAGGACATCAAAAGAATATATAGTGCAGGCATAAATGATGACTGGGCAGGATGTACCATAGCTTAATAAAGTTCCATCTCCATAAAACACTGCACAACAATAGTATAATACTGCGCAACAACCATATAATAACACACATCCAAAGTAAAACACGACACAACCTCATTACAATATCACACAGTATGATCAAGCACCTCAGTATAATGCACCAAGAGGAGATCGAGTAGGCTACATAGGTGGAGGACGAGCCCGAGGAGGTTTCAAACAAGTTAGAGGACCATTGGTATGTCACAATTGTTAGCAACCGGGACATTATGCAAGAGAATTCCCACTTCCACCAGCAACTTGTATGTATATTCGCGCATCGGACCATGATACAGATGAATGTACGACACTACTAGTAAATATCTAGGAAAAGAGGAACTAGAACAACAAGAATGTTTAGTGGATTTCCACCGAAGCAAGGGATGAAGGATGGAACATCAATATAGTTACTCATGGAGAAGCTAAAACAGAGTACAATGTTGTTCAACAAGAAACAACACAAAACTAGTGGGTAAAGAAGAACGCCAAACCAAGGAGACAGTTCGACGTGCAGAATGAGAAAGCAATATTTACAAAAGCCAGACAAAAATTTCAGAAGGAAGACATAGTGTCGAATTCAACTACGTAGCAAAATAAAGAAGCACTAGAGTACGAATCTATGCCTCCATTATTGGATCATACCAACGAAATGCAACCCAAGGGATAGGTAATTAAAATCAAAGGCTTCTTGAAATCATGTGTAAAAGTATTAAATGATCCATCATCTGTGAAAATATTGCAAAACATACTAGAAAAATGTAGCATCGAGACAGAAGAAAATCTAGAACCAAAAACTGTCAATCACCTACATACAAGGAGAAGAACCAGTACGGATTTTCAACTGAATGCCAACATCAGAGATTTCAACATGGGCGATATCATACTGGATCTAGGATTTGAAGTTAATGTATTACCAAAGAAGACATGGCAATGCATGGGAGAGCCCACATTAGGAGATTCACCTGTTCAATTGAAAATTGCAAACCAACATAGAGTCTTACCAATCAAAAGACTGAAAGGAGTAATAGTAGAACTAGATGGAGTGCACACTAAAGAAGATTTTGAAATCATTGAAATAGTGGATGGCACCACACCTTATCTAGCATTGCTTGGTATGGATTGGGCATTTGACAACTAACCCATAATCAACCTGAAGACTAGGAAAATGGCATTTGATTCAAGTGAATACAGGGTCATCATGCCCTTAGACCCATCAGAAGGGGAGAGGTTTTTAGAACCTACTTGCCTAGACTTAGAGGAAATTGGCCAGTTGTATAGAACAACTATGCACGATGATCATTACGTAAACCCAACTACAGACGGGATATTCAGTTGGCAAAGCATTACTTCATGTGCAACATATTCAAACACCGTTCTAGAGAACTAGCAACAAAGGCTACATGAAGTTTCCACGAGAAGATGTGCATGAAGAGACCGCGTAGTAAGATGGGTAGGCACAGAAATTAGGGAACCACATAGTTTCCATGGGATAAATTATTTGGAAACATTCTTGATGCAATACGAAGATAAAGTGTTAGAGAACCAGAGACTGTTAGCACTTGATTTAGAATTCAAGGCCACACCCGCTATATGGTGGGGCACACACAAAGAGACAATCACATATTGGTACCAATGTAAGCGATTACTACGCATAAGGTTCGGCATAGAACAGAAAAACAACAAGAAATAGAGGTATGATGGACAAGGGGCACCAAAATAAAACTTGGAGAAGTGTAGAACACTGTGGAAATTGACACCCCCAGAGGAATGGTCTCATCACTTCATACACACCCTATAGGGCATATCAACGAATTAGTATACAGACTAGGAATTGCACAAAGGAACTACGACTTTGATGGCATTGCAACAGAATTTTACAGTCACTTTCTCATTCGAGCATGAGAACCCCAACATAGATGTTTCTCTTAAATAGATAAGAGGAGTGATATTCATCAAAGAACTAGAAGAATAATTTATCATAGAAGAACAACAACGGAACAAACAGACAATCAAGGCACTATTGTAATGTTACCATTGACAAGAGGAAGCATCAGATGAATATGATCCGTGAAATATTTAGATTGAAGAAGCGGAAGGAGAAAGAGAGGTGGGAGGACCACCCATAGAATCAGAAGTCATTTCTGCATCGATTGAATTAAATAAATTCAACATTGGGATAGTTGAGAATCCTAATATGGCCATCATTGGAGTCTACTGGTGTTATAACCCTAAATTACACCGTACATCCTTACCTGGCATCAGGCCAACTCATATCCCTTCCTTGCCAAAGCCATGCTAAACAAACTCTTGAAAATCCTCTTAAATCAAGTAACACGCGCCCCAACCCAATACTGCACGCGTTGGAATGATGGCAGGCCTACTACTGCACGTGTTGGAATGCTAACAGGCCCACTACAGCCCGCGCTTACCTAACAAAGTACAAAAGTAGGAAAGTTGCCGACGGGACAAAAAGCTATGGGTCAGTTAACTGAAACTCTCAGCCATGCATGGCCGAGAGTTCATCCAAAACCCTAGCTCCTTCTAGCCTATAAAAGAAGGGGTAGGGGTACTATTTGGAGGAGGAAAAATATAGCAAAGAAACTCTGCCCAATTGCCAAGTCCATTTGTCCCAACCCTTTAGCCTTTCCTCAAGCCTAAGGAGAATTAACGCAAAGAAGTTGGAGGACAAAGAAGAGGAGGATCCCAGGACCAGGATCAAGGAGCAGTGGTTGGTCTCGACTTTGATTGTAAGTTGATTCATTTTGAAAATAATAAAAGAATACTTTGTCCGTCCCAATGCATGAGTTATTTATGATTTGTGCAATTTACGCTTAATTTCTAACCCTCAAGTAGAAAAATAGCATGCATGCGTAGTGTTTTGTCTTGATTGCAGATTAACTTTGGAAGGAGCAGCGCAAGTAAGCGGGCAGAGTGCAACGGAGGATCTACACCAAACATCAGTAAAAAGGTTAGTAGTTCCTTTCCATGTATGTGTCTTGAAAGAGGGGTTAAGTTTTGGGGTGGTAGGTTAAAAGGTCAGTTCTTTAAGATCAAAATCTGCATGCAAATCTGACCCTAGTTTTCTAGTCCGTAGGGTATTATTTCCCAACAACAGAATTGGCGACTCCACTGAGGATCTTACTCTTTAGCGTTTCCGGATTTAGTTGAGGTTTTTGGGTAGTTTAAAGGATTAGATTGTTTGTTTCTTTGTTTGTTTGTTTTCTGTTAGGTCAGAGCTAGCAGGGAACCTGGTTCTTTATACCAGTTTTTTCCTTCACTGTTCTTGACGGTAATTATCGGGACACACAGAGGTACACGTGTCCTGCAGAAGGCCTGCACGTGTGTGACCCGCACCCTAATCTCTCATAGCCCGCGTGTGAACGCTTGCTATAGAGGTTTCAGTAGCATGTAAGAGTCAGAGAGCTTGAGAGGCAGTCCTCCTCTTCCCTGTCAGAATTATACATTCTCAGGGGGCTTTCTGGATCTTGTCTGAGTCTTGCTAGTTCATAGTCTTGTCTCAGTTTGCGTTATTGCATTTTTTTATTCTTTGCAATTATTTTTCTATTCTGTTAAAGAAGAAGCATCCAAGCCTTCAAGAGACCCTGGTTGTCAATACCAGATGCCTTTTCCAAGTCTAGGCTGCCTGTGTTTAGTTTTGTCTTAGCATTCATACATACACGCGACCTGTGCAAGTGCAGCCCGCAGGTACCCGCGCCCTGTTATAGCTCAGCACGCATTTGCACGTGTGTTGTTTCAGTGACAGTAGCGGGCTTGACTGGTTTCTTTTCAATCAGGGTGGGGTAGTCATCCCCTCCTATGGTGAGAAGTGTTCCTCTCAGAAGTTTGAGTCTAGGTTGGCACAGTCAGTAGGTTAGGGCCTCATACCCTTAGCCTGTTCTTTCTTAGTTGATTGTTGATAGAAAAGATAAAAAATAAATATTTTGTTTTATGGTTTTTAGACAAGCGTAAGAGTCGGTGCTTTCTTGATTGCCATTATGCATCTTTTCTTTGGTTCTTTGCGATTTGCTCTTTAAGCCARAATTTTATTTTGTTTTCTTGGTTTTGTGCTTGTCGGCATTTTCCCTTTGTTGCTTCATTTAGCACTTAAATAAAAAAAATAAAAAATAAAAATATTTACTCATTGTCTTCTTTGTTTGAAGATTGTGTTGTTGCATCAATAGCTAGGGAGAAGTATTTTTGTCCATAAGTTTTTTGCAGTGCATTTAGAGCATCAGTAGCTCATAGTTGAGCAAAAATTCCTTTATGTTTGCTGCATGAAATCTTAGCAAAATTGAAAAGAAAAAGAAGTCTTTCTTTGTGAAAAGTTGTTGATTTTTGCATTTAGTAAAAGTTTTTGTTTTCAGCATTTTTCATTCGTTTTTTCTTTGAGTCTTTACACACCATTAGTTTCACCTTCATACCTTGTGACGTAAAAAATCCCATAAAAGAAACGCTAATTTAAAATCTATTAGACCTTTTGTTTGTAGGGTTCATACACTAGCTCAGGACTAGGGCCTTGGAATAGGTTGGAGAGGGAACTCTCCAAGGCCACTCAAAACCAAACATTGGAGTCTGTGATAGGGAGTGTAGAAGTCCAGTTATGTGGAAGTTATCCGGGACCCCCCTCTAACACAGGGGATAAACACGAGGTCGCGTAAGGAAAGGTAGCGGAGATAACCCCTCCAAAGCTGGACCAAGCGTAGTGGAGAACACATATTGAGGATTTGTTGAGGGATTCCATCATTTGCATTTTCCACGGGGCTTCGTGGGTCTCAAATCCATTTGAGGTCCTCAGTTGTCTTCCGAACCATTTTCTCTTGATACCCTTGATAGGTTTTGGGCTTGATACCCTGCTCATTGTGGTCTACCCAACTATCGACTATACCCGCCTGGTGACTATTCGCGTGCTGGCAAACTAGTTGCCAATCTTTTTTAGGGACATACACAGGTGATAGCGGGGGTATACTGCGGTACATAGGACAGACATCGGACCACGCTTTGTAGAGTATACCCGAAGGGTGCTTCCGTTTTCGAGTTTCACTTGCACCGGTAAGTTCCTCTAGTGCTGGTTGTTGTAACTGTTCTTCAAAATAGTTAGTGATTGCTTATCTTATCTTTTAGGGGATTCTTTTTAGTGTGTGTTACTGTTTGCACATGTAGAATACCTTAGCGTGTCTTGGATCTTCTCACACAGTGGAGGATCCCGAGCTCCGCCGGTCATGAAGGCTTCAGGGCCTGCCGCTGGTTATACTGGAGCCACCCCTGCCACCATTGAGGTGGAAGCTAGACCAACAAGGGTCTTTCAAAGAAACTGGGTTACAAACCATTGAGCCCGAACAACTCCCAGAGGAATCAATCGCCAATCTTGGCTCGGTTGAAACCCAAACCACTGATACTTGGCCATCGGTCATTGTACCCATCCAGTTTTACGAACGCCTGTCAGTGCCTCACACAATTATGGAACCAAAGTCTGTTACTTCCTCTGGGAATTCTTCCATTCCCACCACCATCGCTACCACAGGAGAAGCATCTCCTAACTTGCCGTCGTCGGTCCGAGCCACTACGGTCTCAGCAGCAACTACGTTGCACAGTGGACCAACCCCATCTATCGCGACGGCCATACCTCCCTTCACACCTAGTGCGACAGGCCCTCCATTCTCATACGGTATGCCTAGTTCAGGTACAAGTCCTGCACTCACTTACTCCACTTTACAGACTTTGGGTCTGGGGGAAGGGAGCTCTAACACTCCTCTGCAAGGTCAACTTGGGGGCATTCCTATCCCTTTTAATGCTTTTGCTTACGCTGGAGGTCATATCTCTCCTTCGTCCCCTTCGCTTGGTGGTCTGCATCAGCAGTCCACCGGGCAGCCTGCACACACGAGTTCGTTTGGAGATGGAAGTCAAGGAACACCTGTGCAAACTATGCCGGTAGGTTCATCACCGTTTGTTTGGAACGGGACGTTTGGTAACAACACTTTTGCATCCACTGCTTTCCCATCTAGGGGCACTCCCATTTTTTGACAGTCTACTCCGGCGCAGGGTACTATTCCTGCGCTGGGGGCACATATACCAGGACCTTGGAACTCAGGACAAGCATCCATTCCTTCCTCTGGAATGTCATTCTGGGGTAATTCTTTCCACAGTCAATGGAACCCCGGACAAACTTCTATGCCTCTCCCATCAAGACCGGCATGGGGTAATCCTTCCCAAAGTCCGTCAAACATGATGAATGCCCAACATCCTATGTCCTTCATGGGGAATCAACCAATGATGTCTCCATAGATGCAAAATCCTTACGCTGGTTAGGGCCATGGTTTCTACCAGAGTTTGGGCCAACAACCAAACTTTTCCTGGCAACCTGGTGCCAGTCAAACTCCAGGACGCTTTTTCCCAGGCTATCAGCAGTAACCCAAACTACCATTCCTGGCGACGTTACACTTGCTAGATTTGACAAGGTTGTTAAATGATCATATCTGTCACGATCCACATTGGCCTCCTATGCCAACGAAGTTGCCTTCGGACATTCCAAAGTTTGAGGCCAAGCCTAACGAAGATCCAGGTGATCATGTGACTACTTTCCATCTTTGGTGTTCATCTAACTCATTGAAAGATGAATCCATCCAATTGTGATTGTTTCAACGCACTCTTATCGAGAGTGCCATGAAATGGTACATAGAGCTTGATCGTTCATGATACTCTTCTTTTGGCGAACTGGCGATGGCCTTCCTTAACCATTTCTAGTTACCTATGAGATACGACGCCAACACAGAGTTGCTAGCCAATTTCGAACAGATGATAGCAGACCATATCTATGATCATATCCAAGAGTGGAGACGTCGAAAGAGTCTAATCAAAGCACCAGTCCCACCGACATTCCTGCTAGAGTGGTTCCTTAAGTCTTTAGTCCCACAATTATCTAAAGACCTCGCGACTTCAGGAGTTTTCTCCGAAGAAGATGCCATCATGAGAGCTCAATAGTTTGAGCTTATCTATTCTCAGTTTGATTTATTATACAACATCCTGCCAGATGCTCCACGATCAATACTGGATAAAACTAGACAGAGAGCCGGACCACATGTTGATGGTATCGTTGGTTCAACACAAACCAAGTCCGCTGAGCAATTGACAAAACAATTGCAACAGTTATCTATACAACACTCAGCGGCTAGCCAGAATACTGCTTTGGCTACTCCTCCTACCCAAATGTCGGAAGTACACTCCATGCAGACGACTAACCCAAAGGCCACCCAGCAGCCTGAAGGGAAGAAAAAACAAAGAAAGAAGGGTAAAGGGGAGAAAAAACCCACTGTTATCACTAAAATTTCGTCTGCACATGGCGACAAGAACTCTGCATCATCAAAACAGCAATGAAGTCATTCATGGCACTGAATTAGTTTCACAGCATTCCAGAAGGGTCAAAAACTATACAAAGTAACCAAAATTGAAAGGCGCTTTTCAGCAGTTTGGTGCGCGCGCGCATGCGCAGGACAAAAACGTGATTTTAGCGCATGCGCGCTCGACGCGCGACTATCAATACAAAAACCCGCACATCTGCTAATACATCGCATTAATTGAATAGGTCGGCCTCCCAACCGCCTATGGACCGGCTCCCAAGTTGATTTGACTTTCAAATCAGAGCCGGATCTTCCAAATCGGCGAGTTAATGACCTAAGTAAACCCTAAATGGGTCCCTGTTCACACTTGAAGAAGGTTACGTGACCGCCTGAAGAAATGCTATAAAAATCCGTGAGGATACATTTTGGCAATGAATTCTAAGCACTGTTATGTTGTCCAGATGGTTTAAGGGCTCATCCTTTAAACAACAACCCATCAGTTGCATCACCGAGAGTTCTTTCACTGCTATGCTCAGTTCTTCTCATTTGTAAGGAAAGCAAATTGTGTGAGGGCCCCAAAGAGCCTTCCGTTGGAGGGAGAAGGAACCTCTGGTCTCTTCCTTCAGCGTGCTTTGGTTTCATCAATACACCTGCCTGAAACCATTGGTGACACTTGTGTTCTGTGTTTTATTTTTGTTGTTTCTTTTCGCAGTTTCATTTGTTTTCAGTTGATATTAGATTGTAGTTTGTTTTTGTTTCTCTAACCCTATGCTCCATAGCTGTTCTTCCCTGCCAAACCCAACAGGGTATGCAAGCGCTCTGTATTTGCTCACCTGGTGACCATTTTTTCAAACACAGACTGGCGACTCCACTGGGGAGTTAGGTATCAAATCCTCCCTCAGTTGGGTTTTATTTTCTTTCCTTTTGTTGTTTTTAACTTGCAGGGACAAAAACCGGCCTCCACCGACCTGTTAACCGGTCGATTCACAGCAGAATCGAGAGAAACCCATCTGGAGTTTCTTTCTCAGTAACTTATCGCAAGCGCACGGGTATTCCACCCCACAGACGCGCGCATGCACTCTGGTTCTTGATACCGTACGCACGCAGGCGCCACATGCGCCTCTGTCTATAGTGAAAGCCGCGCGTTTGAACTAAATTTTTCATTGTAAGGTTTTGGATGTGGGAAAAGTCATTTTCCTTCTCAACAATGATGTTATACAT
>JASDQU010100525.1:304111-330415 GCA_032191745.1 Picea mariana
CAGAACTCACAGGGAATTTAAAGTAGGGGATCATGTATTTCTGAGAGTGAAGGCCAACAGAAGCTCCCTAAAGTTGGGAAATTGTTCAAAGTTGGCAACTCGATATTGTGGGCCATTTGAAATCCTACAGAGGATTGGTCCAGTAAAATATAGACTTGCATTCCCTGCATGCATGTCTATACATAATGTATTTTGTGTGTCATTACTTAAGAAATATGTACCTGATGCTAATCATGTTATCGATTGGAATGTGATTCAGGTGGAGCAGGAAAGTGTTTTTCAGGTGCATCTTGTGCGTATATTGGACCAGAAAATCAAGGAGCTCTGAAATCGATCCATAGAAATTGTAACATTTCAGTGGACCTGGTACAATCCTGAGGACGCAACATGGGAGCATGAAAATGCTATGTGGGCAGAATACCTGCATCTTTTTGAAGATTTTGAAAATCTTGTTGATATTATGTAAATGAGTTGCACTGAGGAAAGTGAAAAAATAAGGGGAGGGGATTGTAATACCCCAAGGCCGAGCCCCTATGAAATGTAATGATGTTTTTAGGCTGGTGAGCCAAGTAATTATAAGTTGGTAGGCTTATGTGTTTATTAAGATGAAGAGCCTGGATGATAAGGTCAGTGGACCTGATTTTTGTATATGTAATTATGCAAATTATTAATAAAATGCATCATTGCATGTAGACCGACCACGAAGAAAGAGTTATGGGGGACTAAGCTCCACTGGGTAAGGAAAGGAATGGGGATGAAAGGCTAGGAAAGAAGGGCTAATCTTGAGGGATTAACCCAAGGGAATATTATAATGTATTCCTAAAAAGTACTAAAGTTGGGAAAATAAACCCACTTATCCTAAGTTTCTTTGAGGAGAGGAACAAACTCCAAGTGGAGAGGAGTGTGCTCCTGGAGAGCCAAGTGTCACCCAGGATGCATGCAGATTTATGTGGGAAGTTCCACCTCTGTTGGGGTTCATGAACGACTCGGGCCACCTTCTTGAGGATTTGTCTCTCACCCTTGTTGCTCTCTCACAATTCTGCACGCTGACCATTCTCACCATTTTCCTTGCTCGCTCTCAACATTCTAACCAGTCTGGCCATCTAGTTTTCCACGAGTTCATCCTCAGCATGTTATCCATCCCTTATGTAGTTCATGCATGCACTGAACAAGTACGCAACCAGAATCATTTCCACCTTTGTGAACCTCTGTAAATTGATGAGTCGTCCCCTTGCCTTACCCGATTTTTGGTGGTTGTGGATTGAAGAGGCGGGTTGTCAGGTCCGTGGTTGAAGACACTGGTTTTTATGCCTGTGAGAAACTCTCTCTAGGTGGGAGAGTTTGTTGGGAAGTGATTTCTCCTAGAGGGAATTCAGTACCAGCTACGAAGCTCTGAGAATTCCTGATTCGACATGTTGTTGAAGCCTTGGAAGGGAAGTGGAGCAACTAATGGAATGTGGAATAGTGAAGGTGCATATTCTCAGGGTGGGATAGGCATGTGGGGAATGAGAGTCTGTGAGAAATGGGTGTAAGTAGGCTCCTTGGAGAGAATCCTTCAAGTTGCACAGTGTATTTTCCCATAGCCTCAACCTAGGTCTAGGATTCATTTTCCCTAGGTGGAGTTTAGTCCCAGCTTAGGGGTGACCCACTGCTGAGTGTGATGAGCAGCGTGGTCTAAGGCTAAGAGGTTCATGGAAGGTATACACGTAGTTGGTGGTCATCTTTTAAAATATAAGTACCAAATATATGTTCTATGTATGATGTGTATTGGGTACATGTGTTATAATGTTATTAGAATTGTCTGTGTTTATTGCATGTATGTTTTATTGTTGCTTCTGCATGAAATGTGTATGAACATAATGTTGTGTCAGTTTAAAATTTCATTATAAATATATATATGTATATCAGAGCATCTTTTGCAGTAGCATGGCCTGACCTGGGAGGCTGGGGAAGTTACAAATTTGTATCAGAGCAGCAAAAACAAATATTTAGTGGTTTAGGTAGCATTACCCGGCAGGGGTTGGTGGTCGGGGATGTTACAAAAAGGTATTAGAGCTAAGAGAGATGTCCCAGAAGTGGAATTGTTCAGCCTATTGGTGGCTGGGGAGGTTACATTGAACCACATTATGTCCTGTACTTCATCAATGATAACCTATTGTCTTATTCAGTAGCCCATATGTTAGTCATTACTTTTCCCAACTAGTCGAATCTTAAAAATCTTTGTACGTGGCATCCTGCCTTGTCTTCCTAGATTACCTAACTTTTTTTATATATTGTTATTTATTGGATAATTTTACCTACCCCTATATCTACGTACCTACTCCTTCCCTACACCAATTGTGAAACTATTTGTCCATTTAGAACACAGTCGACAGCTATCGGCCATAATACGCCTTTAGTCAGTTGTCATTAATCGGTCCTCTGAAGGGTTGACCCTGTCATGTGGCTAAATTTGTTTCCCCTTCCTCACTAATTTATACCAACCGAAATGGCCCTAACAATTGCATGACCAGTTTACCAAGGTGCTTGAGGAACTTACTGTGATATAGTAATACCAAAGAATCGATCTATAGAATTTTGCGTTGAATGTTGTGGTCATGTCAGGCCTTCTGTCTTTTTTTCTCAACCAACTAGCTGTGACCTACAATGAATCGGTCTTTTTCGAGTTCCATCAACTCATCCAACCACTTCTAAAGAGATTGGTAATCTGTCTTTTGTGTCACGAGAGAAATTCCCATAATTGGTGCCGCAAATTCTAAGGGCATCATGACCTCTTTACCATAGACCAACCTAAAGGGTGTATGCTTAGACAATCGTTTACAGGTTTCTTTGTACATTGAGACTGTTGTTGGAATTCATTTATCTCAGTCTTCGTGTAATGCACCCATAACTAAGTTGGGCCAAGTCACTGCTAAAATGACCAAATAAATTTTTTTGATACCAATTTTAGATGTGGAAATAACACACAACATGACATTCTAGCTCATGCAATTGTTCATGCTAATTTAAAATGTAAATTCCATTACTTAAAATATGTACAACAACAAATAAAAACGTACAACAACATTCAACAACATAAATAGAGATTTGAATGCATCTTTCTACTCTTAGTAAGCAATAATAACCAAGATAACTTAGAGTAAAACACACAACAACTATATCAACATTTAACATAAATAAACATAGAAAATAAGAACACTTATCTTAGTAAATATGTCACCCGCTATAGAGGACAGGCGTTCCTCCCAACCATAGACTTTTGTTCCAATTAATAGCAAGTCACCCCTGAGCTAGGGCTATGAATCCACAAGAGATGATGGTCCCTAAGGCTGGCTAATGTCCCCCTCTCAACAATTAATTCCCACAGCTAATTCCAGTCCACCATCTCTCTTCCCCACAACTTGCACAACTCGGGGATGGGATCCCTCTTCATTGCTCACAGTACCTCAGGCCTTCCCATTCCCCTCCATGGATCCAACATAGGTTGGACAGAAAATATCTCTATTCGGACTCTAGGAATCTACAACTGCAATAGGAATTCTCCTAGGAGAAAAACACTAGCTTATCTGGACAATTTCTAAAACATAATATTACTCACAAGCCCACATCCTATCTTCCCATGAAATTACAGCTCCAAAACAAGTATCATACATGCCCACGGTGGCTTCCTTTAATATTCAACACTCAGAAATCCCTTGTTGTCCAAAAATATCCATGTAAAAACTGCTCTCCATGCAATAACATGATTATCCAATTCTTCCCTGATCTGAAAATTTCGTGAGAATATTCTTACATCCAAATTTTCAAAATAAGATCTTTTACTGACTAAAATTGCATGTGAATAAGGGCAATTTGGTTAATTAACCATACTTCATTAAGGAAATAATCACATAAAATTGTCAAATTGTTGTGTATGTTTATAAATAAAAACTTTAGTGAGAATGCATCAAAATCACACATACAACATTGGCAACAATATGATAATGGATTTCACTAGACCCCTTGGCTACGTCTTCGGATTCATGAATCCCATGACTCTGCTTTATTGATTCTTCTTCAAAAGGGCTACATAAACAATCCTACAACCTATTTCTCCTTTACAAAGACATCCTCTGAATCAATCATCTCTCAATAAGATTTCCACAAGATCTTTTCTTTCTCTCCTCCCTCTTATTGACCCCCAAGAAGGGTTTATATAACATATCCATCTCAACCACATCAAGATTTTCATGGAGATAATATCTCTCAAGATCCCCTAAATTAGGATCTTGGCATATCTCAAGGGATTGGTTTGAGAATATCTCTCAACCATCCATGAAGATCTCAACTCTCCTTAGGACTCTCCTTGAGACCGGGGATTGAAATCCAACATGGTTTTGCACCAAATAATCCATTTTAAATAATGAAAAATACATAATTATGAGAACCCTATCTCATGTATTAAACATTTTACAAATGTCATTTTTCCCCTAAATATCAACAAGACATATATCTAGAATGTGAATTCTAATTGACTTCATTCGAAATGCATCAGAAAGCTCAGTGTGAGCTCTTTGTTGACTAGACAATGTTGGCATTATTTGAAGCCGAATGAAAATGTGTTGACTGTGAAGATCCTCCTGGATCACACCTCCCCACAAAGAAAAACTTTTGGACCTCCAAAAGTATCAACTTTGACCTGCAATCCATCATCAAATGCATGCAAATGTCTTCATTCCTACAAGATTCCTTCACCCATGTACTTCAAAATCGGAATGTAACTCAAACACTTGCAACTGTTGCCAAGAAAATGTTCTAAAAGGCACATTCCCTGTCTCCTTCACCTCTTGTTCTTCGGAGATGAAATGTCGAAGCCCACATTTGCATAAATTTTCAACCTATAACTGATGATACTTGCATAAGTTTCTTACTTTCCAAGAGTTTATAACTACACTCTTGGTCAAGTTTACAATGAATCACCAAAATGGCGTAGACAAATCGCCTCAACCCACTGTTTACTAGATCAAGATGACTCCCTTGTTCTGACTTGGAAACTGATTTACTAGATCACATTCTCAACACATCTTGTGTGACTAAAAATCCATTTCCACTGAAGGAAGACCATACTTATCATGAGTTTATAAAACACTCATGAATAAGTTTTACAATGATTGACCTTCATAGTCTAAAAAACCCACTATCTCAATGTGCACATAATAACTTCCCAGAAATGGAAAACAAACCATGTAACAATGGTTTTCCATACAATGAAATGGTCATAAGAATGCCTTGAGACATCGAAGGCTTAGACACCCCATATAGCCTTATTACAAATCATGCCAAAATGTGACTTATACTCACTTTGCATGTGTGAGTGTCAAAAGAAAAAAAATGAAGATAGTGTTGCCCATTAACACTGATAATGTTCAGGTCTATAGCCATATTTTCCAAACTTTGATACAATCCAATGGATAACACAAAAGTTTAAGTTACCAAAGTTTCCTTTGCGGTAATGAAATAAACCCTCCACAGCTTTAAATCCTCTCGTGCCTTGAGTGATTTGCAAGAAAATGCGTCAAATATTTTGGTTGCCAGCTCATAGTTTCCTGCATCCTTGACTACAAGTCAATAACCCAAACCCCATAATCAATTTCAACTTCTACACAAGATTTGGCATAAGTCCCTGGGGTTTTCATTAGTTCACTCTGGCAACTCAAAAAAATTCTCTCCATAGGTAGCTCTTGCATACTACCTCTCAAACTCGAGCAACTCAGATGGACATTCAATTCCTCATGCAGATTATTACAGACTTACATGAAGTGCTTGATGTCATGAAGGTAGAGCATCCCAGTGTTGTCCAGAAAATCGACGTAGAGAAACACGATGAGGGCATCCCAGAGCTGCTTGTTCTCTTCGAATTTTTCTTCACTTCTGAGAACAACAACGAGTGTACTTATGTGGGTAGCTTCGAAATCACATTATACTCCTAATAATATTCCATACCAGACCAACAACGGAATTAATAATGTAGCGTTGATAATGCAGAAAACTACAACCATGTCACAGATACCAACTCGCATCTGATTCAGTCTACCATTAGTGTGCACCAAATAATCTTCTCCAGATCTGTTTAGATGCCAAATAAAACATGGTAGGCAAAGGTGATGCACATAGGAATAATGTCGAAATGGATCTAAGGTTGTCATTGTTTCTTAAAATTTCAATGCTAATTTATCTCTAGCTTGGAAGATATGGCTCTAGCACGATATTTTATGCTATTTCTCAGTGTAAATCAATACCCAACCTCATGTTTTTGCCTTAACAACAGACGTGTATCCACCATCTTTGTCACAGATGAAATACTTTTCCAGTTTCCACGCCCTTCAACATCAGCATCAATGACACAATCGAGTACGACCAACATAGTGAAATCGTAGCTGACATTGGATCGTCTCCATCGATGCAAAAACTCAACTCTTTATAGCCCTATCTGCATTTACCATCGCACAATTGACAACGTCAATGAAAAAAAACGACCCCGTCTGAAAACTGTGAGAAAGCTGATGCAAATCTGAATACAGGTATAGTACGTGACCATCGTTATCGATTTGAGAATATGAATCTTTAATGGTTATGCCAACCAACATGCAATCTCAAAAAGGGAATCTGCACTGGTCACATTTACACTTCGATTGCATGTGATGTGAATTGGTTGCACATCACTGAAATATCGTGGATCAGGAACTGTGGATACAGATCCAATTCTCCAATGGAATTTCCACAATCTTTTGCAATTGAAATTCGTTGATCTCGTTGGAATGGAAGTATCAACTATTCTTCAGTCAATCACCACGACTTTCAAAATGCAGATTTAGTGTATCAATGATTAGATCRTTTAATCAATATTACTATTGTCCTGTCCTTGTGGCTTGCACAGTCGAATCGTTGGTTCAGAGAAAGGCCACATATCTGCAACTTAATTCTCCCCATATTTTGAGAGGTAATTTCGAACAGCATCGGTGCTTCCTCCTTTTGTAATTGGCACGCTCAACGTGGCGCCTGTGGAGTCGTATGCATGATTAAACTGCGAATAACTTTGGAGTTTTCACGACATTCATTCTCAAAATATCAACTACCAGGACTGCAAATTTGTTGCCTATGTTGGACCAGTTATCACGCCACTCAACCCACAAATGCTTGAGAAGCACGATACACAAAACTGGTAGATCCGCGGAATTTGTAAGGATTTTGGCCTTGAGTATTGCACCCGTGATGCAAATACGAGATTTGCAGCACTAAAGATAGGTATTCCACCAGCAATCCACTTTCATGCCACATCGAGTGGGAAGAAGTGGACACATGTCGCACCGCTTCATACTATTGTAAGCTACATCCAAAACAATCTTAATGGACTTCCGATCACCGGCATTCTCTGCAATCTATCTTCCAATGAGCATACTCCCCAAATAGCCAATTGATATTACTCGTGGATTTTTCATGGGGGCAGCTCTTGATCTTTCACGGAAGCGTGATGTGGATTTCAACAATCTTCGCAAAGAAACTTGAACACAAATATGGCTTCACCGCTCATGTAAATTTGGAGCAATATACCATCTCGTAACCATATATCCTGTCATGACATCGGTTTTTTCCATGAACTCATCCATTATGATAATGGACATATGGATGTTCTCTGTTCATGAAAGAATTTCTCTACGCAATTGCAAATCGAACCTCTGGATATAACACCAGCTCTCAGAGGCACATGCTGAGGCAATAAGAACTCATCGACTTGATTGCATGGGATTAACTCGGGCTCAGCGGGGAGGTTGCAGCCGCACATAGAGGGTCATTCATATCATATCGAAGATACAATCACGATCTATCAATCCTTCCTCCAAGCTCCCTCTGAAATGGTTGACTACTTACCATAGCACGAATTTGAGGGCCATCTTTTACTTCCTTTTGTTCCAAACACGCAAACTTTTTTCATCCGGACTCACATGATTCAAGCGTCATTGGAATCTTCTCGAGGAGATCTTCGTTCTGGCATAGTTAGTTCCAGAATTCGAGACAGGAAAATTTTGACCATTTTCTTCATTAGGGAGGATATATGTCCACATGTAAATTAGAAACTTGGAAAACAACAAAATTATAGTTTGTATAAATATCATCAACTGCTTACCCAACTAGGACCAAGCACTTTCTTTTTGTAATCTTGCTTTTACAATGTTTGAAGGAGCCTCATTCTTCACAGGCTCTTTCACAATTTCAGGATGTAACTTCTAGTACTTATTCTCCCAGTGGCCATTGATTTTGCAGTAACTGCAAAAATTCCTTCTCTTTCCATTCAACGAGCATTCCTGACGGAAGGACTTGGAAGGTCTGATTTTTTCTTTGTCTCACTTCTCGTGGACACATCTGTCTTCTTAACCCAAATTTTTTTCATTTGATGCTTGGCTACATCCCAGTTAGAATATCTATAACATAAATCATTTTTCTTATATGAAAGAAAAGAATTGAAATGCCCTTTATACTTTCCTGACTGGTTCTTGTTATTGTTATGGGGAGGAATAGGTGACTTGATTCGTTTCTTGGAATCTGATGGTGAAGAGATGGCTTTTGCTTCAGCAACCTTTGAGCATTCTCCATTCTCTTCCTTACCATAACGCAAACCTTCAAATGGTGTTCTTGGTACTACCTCCAACAAATGAGTGACTCATTGGCCATTAGTGCCAAGTACACCTCCTTTGTATCCCATCTTCGTGAGGAGATGCATGCCCACGTTAGTTTCATACTGAGAAAAAATTGAACATGAAGAAACATCACATACCTCGGTTTGAGTTTGTGAATCCACGGTAGAAGGCTTTTTTTCTTCCTTCACCAAGCTGCAACTTAGCCAAGAGATCATCCTTGGTTTGCAATTCAAGTTGCAATTCTTCAATAATTCCGTTAATGACTTCTCCATGAAGCTGAGACCTCTCTTGAAGATCTTGCTTCTCTTCTTCTGCAACCTGCAAAAGTCTCCTCAACTCTGCATTTTCAGCTTGAATGTTGTGATTTATCTCTTCCAATTCTTGGAGTCTTTCTACTTTCTTCGCTCCTTTTCCTATGGTGATATTCACAATCTGCAAAACTGGTCAAACCTCGCTTTGATACCACTTGATCTGAAAATTTGGTGAGAATCTTCTTACATCCAAATTTTCAAAATAAGATCTTTTACTGACAAATTTTCATGTGAATAAGGGCAATTTGATTAATTAAGCATGCTTAATTAAGGAAATAATCACATAAAATTTTCAAACTTTTTTGTATGTTTATAAATAAAAATTCTACTTAACCAAGTGAGAATGCATCAAAATCACACATACAACATTGACAACAATATGATAACGGAGTTCACCAGACCCCCTGGCTACGTCTCCGGATTCATGAATCCCATGAATCTGCTTTATTGATTATGCTTCAAAAGGGCTACATAAACAAGCCTACAACATGTTTCTCCTTTACAAAGACATCCTTTGAATCAATAAGATCTCAATAAGCTTTCCACAAGCTCTTTTCTTTCTCTCCTCCCTCTTCTTGACCCCCAAGAAGGGTTTATACAACATCTCCCTCTCAACCACATCAAGATTTTCATGGAGATAATATCTCTCAAGATCCCCTAAATTAGGATCTTGGCATATCTCAAGGGATTGGTTTGAGAATATCTCTTAACCATCCATGAAGATCTTAACTCTCCTTAGGACTCTCCTTGAGACTAGGGATTGAAAGCCAACATGGCTTTGCACCAAATAATCCCTTTTAAATAATGAAAAATACATAATTATGAGAACCCTATCTCATGTATTAAGCATTTTACAAATGCCATTTTGCCCCTAAATATCAACAAGACATATCTCTAGCATGTGAAGTCCAATTGACTTCATTTGAAATGCATCGAAAAGCTCAGTGTGAGCTCTTTGTTGACTAGACAATGTTGGCAGTATTTGAAGCCGACTGAAAATGTGTCAACTATGAAGATCCACCTGGATCATTCCCCCTCTACCCATACGAATTTCCTCTCTTTCTCTTGATTTCTTGACTTACACTCTTCCCCAATATGATTTTACTCAACCCCCATGCTCTCAATAACTATGGGATGTGACTTCTCACACCCACCCTCTTACATGAATTCAATGATTGGCTTTGGAAACACTAAATCAGAAAATGGAAGGCTCATAGTAAGGATAATTTTAAAATACAATGATTTGGGTTTAATAGATATGGGTNCTTCCCTCTCTTATGGAAACTAAGCCCCCAAATCTTCGTCCTTGTCCATCTGCAATTGGAGATACATTTTATTTACTATATTCAATTTACATTGTTTACATATTACATAGCTTGGTCCACGACCATACACCACATTTACAATACACATTGCTAGTTTTGGGTTTGAATACGGGGATGCTACACGTCGCGCTACATGTTACAAACATTAGTTAGTGCATGCTCTCATATCATGTTGAAGGCTTAAATTGTTTCATTGGTATGTACGTGATATGTTGTACTCTTTTGGTGATTTATCATAAATTCCTGAGTGAGCACACGAATGGGGTCATTCAAAAAATGTGTGCCATGATCACTCATCAACACCTTTGGGCAACCAAACCTTGTGATCACATTCTCAAAAATGAAGGTGTTATCATTTCTGTAGTACAATATTTTACTAGCGCGGCTTCTAGACAATGCATCAAGTATTCTATACTAGTAATAATGTATTGCACACCGAGGGACTAATGGGTCCCACAAAATTAACATCCCATTTTTCAAATAGCTCCATTGTTGTGATCAGGGCAAGTGGAATTCCATCCCTTCTACAAGGATTCTTGATCCTTTAGCAGATGTCACAGTGCTTATAGTATTCCTTAGCATTTTCAGACACTAACGACCACCAAAACCATACATATAATACCTTATGCATTTTTTCCTTTCTGACTTTGTGTCCTCCTATAATGCCTTCATGTGCCTCATAAAGGATCATGTTGTGCTTACGTTCTAATATGCACCTGCGTAGGATTCCATCCACGCCAAGCTTGTACAAGTGGTGTGTGATCAATTGGTAATCAGTGCTACGGGTCACCAACTGTCTGCACTGTGTCTAAGCGTAGCCTTCGGCACATGACCTATTTAGAGGTAGGCTACGATCTCAATGAGTTGATCTGACACTACTTCGACTATGAATAGTTGTGCATTGGGGAGTTGATCATCTAAATCACCTCCAATTTCCCCAAACTCTATTCGTGAGAGATGGTCTAGCCTAATATTATGTTTTCCTAGTTTGATAACAACTTCAAAATCAAATTCTTTAAATAACAACAACCATCGACATATTCTCCCAACCAACATTGGCTTGTTGACAAAATACTTGAGTGTCGAATGATCAATAAAAAATTTGAAGGGGATTCCAAGTAAGTAATGTCGAAACTCTTGTAAGGAACAAACCATTGTCAGTCCTCCGTGCTCTATGGTCGTATAATTCTTCTCTAAATATGATAGCTTCCTACTTGAAAAATAGACTAGGTGATCAATTTTGTTTTCTTTGGGCTGCACAAGCATTACACCAAGTGCTATTGAGGATGCATCCACATGCACATGGAATATCTTGGTCCAATCTAAGAATATGAGGATCGGTGCAGTCACTAGCTTCTCTTTCATTGTGGCCATTGCGTCCTCTCATTCTTGGGTCCAGACATAATTTATATCCTTTCATAGTAACTTCTCCAATGGTGCGACAAGTTTAGCATAACTCCATATGAAATGTCTATAGCATCCAGTGTGTCCTAAGGTTGTGCACAACTCTCTTACAGAAGTGCGTGCCAACATGTCCACTATTGTTGCAATATTTACCCGATCTATGAGAAAGCCCTCCTTGCATACGACATGTCCTAATAATGTGCTAAATGGTGTACAAAAGATGCATTTTTTTAATTTCAATGAGATATGCAGTTGTTTGAGTAGGTTGAACACCATCCAATTGTAGTGCTTTCATATGTTCTTTGAGTAGGTTGAACACCATCCAATCATCCAGATATACCTATAGAAACTTATGTATGAAGTCCTGACGTCCTTAAACATTGCAACCACAATTCGAGAAAACACCATAGGTGCATTCTTCAGGCCAACAGGCATCACTACGTATGAAAATGAGCCTCGTTTTGTTGTAAACATTGTCTTAGCTTGGTCTTATTCTTCAATCTGCACCTACTGATATCCTGAGAAGTCATCTGTGAATGAATAGGCTTTGCACCCACCCATTTTCTCCAACACCTCATCTATAAACGATGTGAGAAAGGGATCATGTACACATGTTAAATTTAATCTACATTGGTCTACACAAATTCTTATATCACCCTTCTTCTTTGGTTGCACCACCATCAGGCTAATCCAATCCAACTCCTCCACTAGGAAAATGATCCATGCCTCTAGCATTTGATCCAACTCCTTGTGGATTTTTTCTTTGTATTTTGGGTTCAGTCGATAAGGTCTCCTTTTGATCAACTTGGCATTGGGATTCAACTAAAACTGCATTTCTTCAAGAGATCCCAAAATCCCTTTCCTTTATAAAAAAAATCCTAGGAAACAGGTCTTCACATTCCTTCAACAAGTCTACCACTTGTGTCACTGTCTACTGATCCCAGTAGTCACCAATTACCACAATCTTAGGCGTGTCTTCTATTTCTATCTTGTGTTTCTTCATTTTTAATGGTTGATTATAGTCTGTCTTAGCGCTACTGGAGGCCTTACCCTAGATTTTTTCGTTCCCCCACAATTTCATTGATTCTCATTCCCGAGGGTCCTCTTCCTGAGCTTCGTCACTACCAATATTCCAACAATATACTGCATGTTTTAATTTTTTCATCGGCTTATTATATGTGTAGACAACTTTCTGTGTGATTTCCTTGGGTTGCTTATGGAAGATGAAGTCCTTGATTCTTGAGAGAACCTCCCTCTGTGTCAAGATTCCCAATGTTAATTTAAATGTTGCGCATAAATTCCTAGTTACTTTCTCCCAATCCTCTATTTGTCACCTTATCTCATCCTAATGTACGCGCTTCTAGGTACCATATCCATGTTGTGGAAAAACCTGTGGACCCATTGTGTCCTAGGAATATTCTTGTTTGTCCAGTGCCTTTCATAGAAAAAAATGTGCTCTTGAGGGTCCTCAATACCCTTGTACTAGTTCATCAATTCAAATTCTATTGTGGGTTGGAACATGACTTTCATGTATTCTACCACCTATGCCAATTCTTGCATATCTACGCAGTGCATCACCCAATGGCACACACATGTTCCTTTGACCACAACATCTATGACCTATATCCTTTGGGTCTCAAGAACCAATCCTTCCATCTATGTCAGAAATGTGTTTATCGGGCATGTACCATCAAACCTTGTTAGATCGCATAACTTTGATCCAATCCAACGCATTGCCTTAGTTATTTGTGTGCATATCCTATTAATACCTCATACAACTTATTCTACCATATGTACATAGAATCCTCTAAATTTTTGTCATAGGAGTGAATGCTTCTCAAGCTCAATTCACCATCAACTGTTGGATCGACATAATCATCCTTACACCCTTTGATGTTGTAGATGTTTTTTATGATGGAAGTCTACGCATCCTCATTCATGAGCTCGTTATATTTTTTACTCTCATTTGAATCCAATGGCACAATAATGCACAAGGTGTCTCCCTCAAAGGACATTTGTTGTTGCTTTAGGTTCAGTATTGCATTGTTATCAAATGCCCAGTCAATGCCAAGTAGAGCTAGATATGGTTTTGACTCATCCATACTCTCAATCACCTCAAAGTATTCTTTGGTCTTTACCCCCTCAATGTTCACTTCCACTTGCTATAGCCTACCAATAGGGTAGATTTTGTATTGGTTGGAAAATTTGAGTTCAATAGGGAACCATACCAAGTTTGATTTACACATCAACTCCCAATCTTTTTTCAGCAAGATGTTCACGTCAAATTCTAAGTCCAGCATGACATTGTCCATCTCATAGCTTCTGAGCTCAACTATCATATTGAATTCTCTTCATGTGTGCTTCTATATACTCACCTGGCACACATCCCATTCTATTAATGGGGTATGTTATCCCCATTTCCTAGGGATAATTAAAGATATGATGTCTCGAGGCCCTCAGGTTGTAGACATGGAGTACCGAAAGACATATGGCTGACAACATCCACTTGCACAAATAGAGGCCCGCCTCACCACCACAGATGTTAGATTCATCATGATGGTATCTTCCACATCAGCTTGCTTCCAGAAGACATTAGGTATTTCTCCATGAGGTACAAGCCATGTATTATGATGAGTGTCATTTCAATATTTGAGGCATTTGAGTCTATTGCATTTAAAAGTTGCTTTTGATTATGTAACGTCTACTGGGAAGTTATGCTCTTTGCCCTATTTCACCTTGGTGGTTGACATTGCGCCCTAGTAAGTGGTCACCCTTAGGGATGGGTTTACTACTGGGAGGTATCCTTAACAACTGATCATGCCATTCTGGATCATACTTACCATTTTTCACACTTCATCCCCTCGCCTCCTCATTTTTTGGGATTTTCAGGTGTACTAGCCCAAGAAGGGATTGTCCCTCATTTAAAGGGAAGAAGGGGTTGAAGGCCCAGAGGTTTGTAGTTGGAAAAATATAAAATCCAATCATAAACCTTCTAGATCCTCTCCCAGGGATCCTAAGGACAATGAAATGTCTCTCATAGGAAACTAATGGGACCCATGAAAAATAACAATGCAAAAATTCCAACCAAGGTACAATGTGTGTGGGAAATATTTTTCATGCTTAGGTATAAGTCCCACACATTATATTCAACTTGGGGAAGCATAATGTGACCAGGGTAGAGTCAAGGTGGGAAATGTTTTTCATTCTTAGGTAGAAGCCCCACCTTGTCTTCAGCTTGGAAACATCTTAATAAAAACAAAAGGAAATACGTGGTCTTGGAAAAAGGATGCATTGAAAATGAATATGCAACATACCCTCTACAAAGGCACTCATAAATGAGACACTATGATCCCTTGTATGTCATGAACCCCATGCCCAAAAGTCTTGTCCCCTTCCACTTCATATTCTACACGTGGCTTAGAGGGGGGTCCACCTGGGAAACACTCCTTGACTTAGGGGGTGACTCACCCAATAGGTCACTTTGTCAACCCTCCCATACCTAAACTTGGCAAGTTGCATAGGGTATTTGAGCACTTTTTTATTTGATGAGGTTGTTTTTGATGCACATGCTTAGGTGTTATTTATTTGATTTACTTATCATGATATGTTTGACTTGAGATCCTTGGAGGGCATATTAATTATCTTTGCGGGACCTTTCTTGGTGGACAATTTTGGAGGAACAAGCCTAGCTTGGGCTTCCTTAGGGCATGGAGCCCATAGGGTGGATACCATGGCCTGCACACCGGATGATGATGACATCCTTTGGAGGCTTGAGAGACACCTTGGATGACCTCATCTATCCCTACAAGCCCAATGTTTGGCCTTCTAAGGTCAGAACGTCACATTTAGAGGGCTTGATGTCACCCTAGGGATAGGGTTTGGAGTGGTGATGTGGTTGAATTGACACTTGGCAACTTTTGATGAACAAAGGATTTGGCTTAATGGAGGAGACCCTAGTGCATGAGATGAAGGCCTTTGGAGGCCCCAATGTTTCACCTCCAAGCTCTAACGACTTGCTACAAGTGCCAAAACGTCACCCTAGAGAGGGTTGACGTGATCTCTAGGGTTTTCTTATAAGCTTTTTTTAAGTTAAATTGGATTTAATATTGAAAAGGGGAAAAATAAAGGGAAAAGTCTCCCTTATTTTTTGGTTTACCCTAACTTAAGTGGACAAACACTTTTTTAGAGGATTTGCATAAATAAGGATCATTCCTATTTCATTTTCATCATAGCTCTCCCATTTGGAGAAGACCACTTGGCTGAAATTTGCGCCCCTCTTGGGAAAAATCATTCTCTCTCTCTCTTGTGATATGGTTTAGCTCTTATCTTATGGAATGAAGTTGTGTGCTATCTCTTGGAGGCTCTTTCTCTTGCTTTGATGGTGAAAAATACTTGGTCACTAGGGTTTGTCTTGGCATTTTTTGGAATTGGTAAGGTAAATCTGCACTTTGTTAGGTTTCTTTCTTGTTCCATGGTTGTTATTGGCTATATCCTTGGAGGAGTATAAGTATTTACAACCTCCACCAAGTTTTATCATTATTGTTTGTTGAAAAGGCTATTGCAAAGGTTTCTAGGAGGAGTAGAAGGGTTTACACCCTCCTACACTTTACCTTGTTAGGGTCATTATCTCAAGGGAGTAAAAGGGTTTACACCCCTTGATATTTAGTATACCTAACTTAATACAAGAATACTCCATAGCCCATTTGGCAAGGCACTAGTATTTATTTGCATTGGAGAAATAAATTGTTTCCATTAGTAAATGTGATATAGAGAGATATTGATTTTGTTCAAGTTGGAATCTTTTCTTGATGCTTTAAGCTTGCTAAAGCCTATAGAGCATCTTGATTGACCTAGTATTCTTGGAGCTATAAATGAATAAAATCTACAGCCATTAGGGCTGCAACAAACTACTCTATTTTTTTTATTTTAACTTGCATTTCAACTGTGGAAATTTGCTAGTGAGCCATTGTTATTATTCTACTGCTAATTGGTGAACTTTTTGTCATATTACTCACTCATTTTCATGGTTGAAACTTGTTGTAGAAAATCTTTGCAGCAACCACTTGGTTGTTACAAACATACTATGAAAACTTCATATAAAAACCCTCTAATACTACTAAAGTTTGTGTTAAATTATTGAGAACTAACTCTACTTGTTTTATGATTCATTTCTCAATATATCTTTGATGCTTTGAGTGGTTATATCTGCAGTAATTAGCTTTGTTCCTTGCTAATATATATTCATGTTTACTACAGCAGTTTGGGACAACAATCTTAACTTGCTTGTCCACTTAATATTTATGCTTGTATACTCATATCTTCTTGTGTCTTGGGCAAGTACAACTATCTTCTGTGGGTACTCAAGCACTTGGAAACCATAAACCATATTTGATATGCTTCTCTCCAAGCCACTTTCCACTTAGTAGTTTGACATATAGGGGCATCAGTTCCATAACCTCACTTTCCATTTTGCTTCCCCCTAAAGCCACCCAGGATTCCCCCCTTGTGTTGGATTTAACCTTCACTAAAGCGAGGGGAGGGTTTATCTAAGGTGACAGTAGCTAGACTCTCCCACAGTTATCGCCATCTCATGGATTGGGTCGGGTTTTTCCCAACCTATAGTTTATGCGATAACAAGGAAAAAATAGCTACAATAGTGTCCTCTTCCCTCATGCATCTTGTTAACATGTGGGTCAATTTCTGTGTAGGTTTAGGATCACGTAACATGTTAAGGAAACAATGCAAGAAGTCACATACTTGGCCTTTTTATTCTGCCTCACGGGTAGTGTTGCGCCATGTTTTCTCTCGCATCATGTGTATTATCTCTTCATGCACGCATTCCTCTTCCATTGCTTTCGGTGATGCACATTGTACTTCTTCATGTAAGCAGGATTCTTCCAATACCCTCTGCCCCATGTGTTGCTATTCTTCACGTGCTCAGGATTCTTCCAATTCCCTCTACGTTGTGTAATCCAACTCTTCACAAGTTCTATCATCTTCCAAATCCCTCTACGCGTCACATTGAAATTATTTTTTCTACGCAGCGTCAAACTTGGGAGGTGCTTGTGCTGATTTTATGATCTTCCCTTCTATATTCTAACCTAGAATTTCTTCTCATTCTGATCTAACTCCCGTACAAATGCCTCTTTAGGTTACCACATGTACATTAGCTTCTTCTTTTGGCTTTTGACATTCATGCAGCTCCATATTCACCATATTGTAGTGCTCCTTCTTCTCTTCCCACTTTTCCAATAAGTTTGGGAAATCCCCTGTGACATGATATATGTTGTGGAAATACCCACAAATTGTGTGCAGTTTGGTACAAAATATCGACAAGTGGCCTACTTTTCCATAGTTAAAGTAGGTAGGTGGTCTTCCTATACCACCATCGTATGATCTTCCTCTTCCTTTTCCATATCCCTCTCTAGCCTCCTTGGTATCATCCTATATCAAAGTCTTCGCAGTCTCCACCCTTTTTTTTTTCCTAGACTCGATAAGCATTTGCAGTGTGCTCCTGCATCAACTACAGTGATCGAGATTTGTTTGCATCATGCCCCGTAGATTTTAAAAAATTGCAAAATGGAGTGTGCGTAGTATTTTGATACTTTTGTAGTGTTGGGAAACGGGGAGGTATGGCCCCATTGTCTACAAATATCACATCACTCGGTGTGTGTTCTGGTTGGAAATCGATTTGGTGTGCATGTCACCATGTAACTCCCCAGCATAGGGCACTCATTCGTATGGTGACCTTATGTGTGACATGTAGTACTCTACATATTCTAGTGCACCACCTTAGCTTTCGTTGTGTATTGCAATTGTATGGTGAGTTTTGTGAGCTAATATTGTACCTACGTCGTCCCTGCCGACATTTCGCCACCTCCTAGCATAAATTCTAGGTGCATCGCAGTTTCCACACACTTCGGTTAGGTTGTCACTTTCTGCTAGGTGAGTGAGATGTGAATATGGGGTAGGATTCTTGTAAAAAACCATTCTCTATGATAGATATCTTGGATCTGAAACATTATTTTGTCCAACAATATTTTGAACTCTTATTCATAATCCCACATGGTTTCTTTAGCATGCTACTTGATCTCTTTGATCTTAGTGATGCATTGTAATTCTGACTTAAGCTTCTAAAATTCCCTAAGTAAATATTTGTTTATCTCCATCAGGGACATTTTTTGTCCCACCGATGTTATATCTTTTTATTTCATATACCACATCAGAGCTTTGTCTCTTAAGGAAGTTTCCAACTGCACAATATTGGATGCCTCGTTCGTAACTCTCTTCACAGACCATATAGCTTCACATGTAAACCAATTTTATTCTACAATGTTTCTTCCCATCCCATGAAATGCGGGAAGCCTCAGAGTTGAGTCTTGGTTTATCGTACTCGATCTAAAACCTTGTCTTCATAACTGAATACTGGTTGTTGTTGTTGATACTGACGTTCCTCCTTGCAAAGTATTGTTGACTTTAGTTTCTCCTTCACTTGTAGCTTCTCCTACTCCTTATTCCAACTCTCTTACCTTTTTACATTCTTTGGTTTCTTCTTCTTGATTGAAAATGCACAAGGGGGTGGTTCAAAGAGCGGGTTCCTCCATATTCTCTCATCATCTTCGATGAGGGATCCCAAAGAGCTTCCTACCTTTAGTTGGGAAATCCACTCATAATTGCTAAGGCCTCTTCCCCTTCTTGGAGGGCTCCATCTCTATCTTCTACTGCTTTAATGCTACTGGCACTTGTGCCCCATATTCCTTTGATGTGACTCCATATATTACTAGATAAGGGGATTTGAATTCGTCTTATTAAACCCTACTCCCACTATTTTTGGTATACTATCTTGATACCTTACTCCTAATGTTGCTTCTCTTTGAAAACCTCTCTTCTTTTGCACTTATCTTTGACACAAAATTAGCTCCCTCACAGCCTTCTGGTGCAGTTTATTTTCTCTTCATCTTGGGCCTGACTACTCGTTCTTCACCCCTTTCCTTCTTTTCTCCAATATTATTCTCAGCTTGCCTCCTTAGCTTGTCTCTTTTTGCCTATCTCTTAGATCCTTTTCTCATGTACTCTTTTGGGTCCATTCTCTTCTCACCTCATCTCATATTCTTCTAGATCCATTATTTATCTCTTCTTCCCCCTTCTTTCCATATCCCCCCCATGGAGGGGGGGTTTACTCGGCCATTCCATCGGGATCCATGAGCATTATCCCCTTATCTATGAATAACATCTTTATCCACGGAGGGATTTCTTCCAATAATCTCCTTCTAGGATTAGTTGGAAATTTTCTTTCAACATTGTTGAAGGACTTGTTGCACTTAATAGAAAACTCAACAATATACCCTTATTTCACATGTTCAAACAAGAACTCGATAGCTCTGCCCCACTTATTATCCACAAATATGAGCCTATTGACCATATTCTAGTCCCAAACCGGTGATTCTTGGGCTCCCCATGAGATTTAATATATATTTTCCTCCTTATCCACTCATACAATAAACAAGGAAACTCAACAAAGAAAATTTCATGGAAGTCTATGTAGATGTACCTGTCTTTCCAATGTTCAAGGTTGATATGCAAGTTCCTGGTCTCGGATCGCATGAACTTGTCATCCTTCTCAAATATCCATTCTTGTATCTCCTTCTTAGAAGGTTTCCACCTCATTTTCTTCCTTCAACATGTAGTATAAAACCTTCAGGTCTCCGCAACATAACCATTTGTTATAGGCCTAGGGTTTGATAGGATTTAACAACAAAACCCCATAGGCTTCGACATATTCAATCATCAATGGTTAAAGAAGGTCGAACCTGAGATGCCATGAGAATCACAAAGACCATCGGTCTTCTACAAGGTGTGAAGAAATAAAACATACAAGAAACCTTCCTTAACTAGTCATTCATTCATTCATAACTATCCAGAGCTATTGCGCAGAATGACATAAAACATGCATATATTCTAGTCATAACTCATCAGATACAAAGATAAATGTGCTTCATGTTGTATTTATCCATTCCATTCATTAAGCTCAAGGGAATTCACATACATTTTCATACATAAAGGCCAAAGCATGTTCAAGATGCCTTAACATTCAAAAAAGAGATGAGCCATGCACTTAGATCTCGATCTACTTTATCTCTCATCCATAACAAAACCAAACATTACAAGAAGTAATAATAACTAATAATAAGTCGAGTTATGGCTTATCTATCTCTCACATAACAAGGAACTCTCTCTTTACTCAAAATATTAACCCTTACATATCTACATGCACCCTCCCATATCTTCCATAGAGCATGAAAATTATAACGAACTTTCCAGCTCATCCATAACCTCTACTATGACTAATCGTGTTGTTACAAAATTAGTTACAATGATTCTTGAATGTCTTTTTGGATCCAACCTGCATGTGATTTCTTTCAGTCCTTGCATGCAATACAAAATGGGTTGGTGTGCGCGGTAAATCATTGGTTGGTACAACGGTTGAAGCTTGGCACCACACAGTGCATATTCTCGATCATGTGCATAGTGCTGACTTTTGGCAAGCCCAACCTCTATCAAATATTATGTGCCAACAATGACATACTTATTTATTCCAATTTAGATGAAGAACATGAACAACTCTTAATAATGGTGTTGCATGTGTTAACGGATCATATGCCAAGCTAAGTGTTATTTTGACCAATAATGGATCCATTATTTGGGGCACATCGTTTCAAAGGAAGGAATAGTAGTAGATCCAGAGAGTATTGAATCCATTAGGGGATGGCCAGCACCAAAGAATGTTTCAAAAATCATACCTTTTATGGGATTAGCCAGATATTACATAAGGCTTATTGAAGTTTTCACTAAGATTTTTCATGTTGACACGGAATTGATTAGCCCAGGGTCCTTCTCAGGTTACCAACAAAAGGCATCGAGTAGTCTAGAGCACTGGCATTTTCATCTCCTCTGAAGAGAAGAAGTCTCACCTAAAGCACAACCAATATAGAAAGATAGGCAAGGGCAAGGAGAATACGTAGATGGGTTTCCAGAACCTTCAAGATTCACCATGATATTGCGCAAGATAGACTAACTATAGAACAAATATGAACTCATTCATACTGGAAATATAGACACTCAAGTTGCGGAATAATTTGTAAACAGAGATAACATATTGATCTTATCAAGAATAAAGAAGTATTGTAAGGAGACAATTCATAAGCATAAACACATAATGACACAGTATATTTCAAAATTTTAGGTACTTCCATATATTAGCAATGGAGCCTCTCAGATACAATCTTAGAGATATAAATTAGTACTCTATTACAACCTTCTGGCTCCAAACTCATGTCACAGAGCTCTAATTACCCTTTTCCCCAAAATGTATACAAGTTACAGTCACAAAACCTTTTGTCTGTCTGCGCACTCTATGCCATCTATGACAAAACCCTACAAAACAAGAAACTACACCCAACCATACCCAACACTAACATCCAAAACCCAACCAACCAACCCTTTTACAATAATATGCATCTCATATATAGGTTGTGTGGGATATTCTGGCCTTAGGCTCCACATGCTTTCTTATTCTTGTTCTGTTGTAATTGATTTTGCCTCGTTGGTGTTGCATTGTCCCTTTTTGCAACTAGTTTTTGTTTCTTTGCTTGATCCACTGTCCAGCTCTTTTGTAGCTTGTGCAACTCATGTTTGACCAAAATTGGGACTGTAGTCCTCCTTGCACAATATTCAAACCAAAAACAAAGGTCCCAATAGGCTCTGACCACAAGCCTTGACTCGCCCTCGAGTCAATTACTTGGCTCTTTTGTAGCTTCTAGGAGTGCATATTGCTTTCCTTTGTCCTCTTTCTCCACTTTGCTTTCATCTTCTTCTTGTGATTTATCCTTTTCTGTCTCTTCAAACGAAGGGCCCAGCTTTAGGACCAACTCTAAGGCCCGCTTCCTGACTTCATGGAAACTCCCAATTTTATACTGCCACTTCCTGGCAAGGAGTAAGGCTTCAGCTACAAAATGCTAAGTCGCATTTGTGATGCGTCCTTTAGGCTTGGATGCGACCAGATATTTCCATTCAGAATCGGCTGTAGCATCTAATTGATGCATCTTCATGTACAATGTCTCGATGACAGGTCAAAAATTCATGCAGCTATTTATTGGATACTGATTGCACTTCAAACAAAGCATTCAACTCATTATCTGCTTGTTGGATTTGATCTAATTTCTCTTGTTGCTCCAGCGGATCCATGGTGGCCAAAACTTCCTCATTTAGCAACTATATTCTTGCATGCACATTCTCCAGAGTTTGGTTCCATCTTGTGATAATTCCCATCTAGTATCTGACTTTGCGAAATATCTTTGTGGACTCGGTTGTGCGCTTGTGTAGTGTTGCTCGAGCATTGTTACCTTCAAGCACTATTTTCTCCATCTGCTTTTGCAGCTTCTGAGGTTGTTGTTTTACTTCTTGTTGACTCTCCTACAATTGTACTTCCAGCTTATGTGCACGAATGGCCAGCTGTGACCATGCTCCTTGGAGTAGCTTGATCTGATGCTTGAGCTCTCCTGCGGCACTGGACTCTGGAAGTTGTGGTGTTACTTTCCTTATTTCCAACCAGGCTTCAGTAAGCCTCTCCTAGACTCTTTCCAGTTTCTTCTCTGTCTGGATCTTGGCATATTCTTCATGTGTTCTGCATGCTTGAGCAAGGAGTGCTTTCTCCCTTGCAAACTTGGCAGTCCTTTTAGCCTGTTGGAGCCTCTGCTCTAGTTGATCAGTTGAGGCTCTAATCATTTAAACTAGTTTCCCTGCTGGCCACTGTGCAAGGTCAGCGGAAGAAGGGGTGGCTTCCCAAATTACTCGAACCTACAGTGGGAGTCCATTGGTTGTTGAATGATATGAAGGAGTATCCACCTCCTCCTCTCCTGTAGATGGTCCTGGCGCAAGCACCAACCTTAATGTCATTGGCAAGAACGTTAGTAATTTTGTTCTAGCCAGGCAAAGCTGCAGTAATTTTGTGCACTGTTGTGGGTTTTGGAGGACTAGCTCCATTTTCTCCTGCACTGAAATTGCACTTTGTCCTAAGGTCGTATCAGGTTCCTTCTGAACCTATGGTACCTTCGCCTCTTTATGGACCTTAGCTTTCGGGGCTATGCCTCCTATAGCACCCTCAACCTTGGTCTTTAAGGAGGTGCATTGAGGACTTAGGACTTGCGGCTTCGGTCTTGCTTACATCTCCATTGAAGACAGAGTGTCCTGAATTGGCACAAAGGGTATAATTTGTTGGTTCTGGGCTTCAGGGTTTGGCCCAGTGAGTTCTAGCCTCTATTTGGGTATTTCTGGATTTGGACTAGGGAGTTCTGGTTTCTGCTCGGGTATCTCTGGGGGATCCAACTTCATGGGTTCTGGGTCGATGGTTTGGGACGAAATGGCGGTTTCTTGGGGTGGCGACTGGAGTTGTGGTGGTGATGGAGGTTGTTCAATGATGGTGGTGGTGGATGGAGTGGTTTCAAGCTCGGGATCATCCTCGATGTCTATAACACAGGTTGCTCGAGCGGTTGAGCGAGTGCTAGGAATGGTGGATAAAATGGGCTGGGGGTTTTGAACCTTACTTGCGGAGATCCTCGTCCTGGGTTTCTTATCCATTGTCTCTATGATGAATGTAGTGTTGATAATTTCGTTGACATCCTTACCTGTCAACATAGCTTGCTCTGAAAGTTGCAGGAACATAGGTAATGTTCTCTTTTTTCGCTCCAATGGCTACATCTCTTCCTCCTCGTCGAAGTCTGTCTATACTAGGGATTATTTTTTCTGTACCTTAGGGCCCAAGCTCGGTCCCACCCCTGCTTCCTGACCCCTCTTCTTCAGCATCTCCGTAGTCAGAAGGTAATGCATCCTCGACTTACGTGGGTTGTGTTTTACTTCGGGCCATGACATAACCTCTTTGTCGAAGGCCTCCTCATCTAAGTAGAATGGCAGCATGTGCAAGTGGAAATCATATATGTTGGCATACCTTGGCCATACAAATTTATGGTGGGGATTCATGATGAATGCAATATTTTGTGTGTTGCAGTTGAGCAATTCCTGCAGAATGTGCAACCTTTGTGTTATGTCTAGCAACTTGTTATACCATTTGGAGAATGTCATGTTGTTGAAGGCAGTGTTCTCTGAGTCTGACCTTGAGTGCCAAGGCTCGAACATCTTTGTCAATCGCCCCTTATCTATTTGCGATAATGGTCTTCCTGTGGGTGGCATCCATTTCAGCATTGTGAATGCAACCAACAAGTATCCATAAGTGAAAGGGCCACCCTTCTCCCATGCTTCCTCTCAAGCCACCAGGAGTTCCTCCAGTAAATAACTACACCAGTTGAAGACAACGCCATTGGCACAAAATATGCCACTGATAGGGCATACAGTGTACACTTTCCTTTGTAATAATACCTTGTGACCTTGCTAGAAATCACATAGCAACCAGTCCTGAATGTCTCGAGTAGAATGGGGTCGATCTTGGTTGTGCTCCCCCACCCCCCTTTGTGTATGAAACCGCTCATATAAACTGGGCTCCCCCTTCTTCTTTCCATGCTTGTTGGGACCCTGGAAACCTTTCGACACATCCTCGCCTTCGATGGACAGTCCGGTAAGTTGGTGGATGTCATTTGCGTCAATTAGATATATCCTATCCAACCACAGGGTTATGTTGTGTACCCTGCTGATGAGAAACTTGGTACACCTCACAACTTCTCCAATTTTGTCGAAAAATGACAAATCCCTAAAGTTCATAATGGTAGATTTAAATAGGTTGATGAACTATGGTTTTGACACGAACTGCATGCCTCCCAACGCGTCCAGAGAGACACTCCAGAAGACATCAATGTTCATCTGAGGTAACAGAACCTGGTCTGTCAGGTCAAGGTCGAGGAGATTGACTTTCTCGACCTACCCTTTAAGATCACCCATGACCTCTACCCGCGGGTCACAGGGCTTTTCTTGTACTGCATCCTTCGAAACGACACTTTTTCTCCATGTAGCTCTCGGTATGGTGAGTCTGAACTATCAACAAATTCAATATGATAAATTGGGATTAGGGATCATGACTGAGGGTCGAGGGATTGCACAGGCTTGTTCACAATTCAGAATTTGCAATAGCTAAGTTCTCTCTGGGAAACAATATGTCCTACACCAAGTTCAGAGAACCTTATACTTCAGCTTAGAAGGCAAGTTCTGTAATAACTGTTATTCATCATTAACCCTATAGACGCAACTTGGATCTGAGTTTTATGACGGGACTAGTTAATCGCGTAAATCTATTGGGTGATCTCGGCATTTTCTGGGCAAGTTGGTCAAGGACGTGGTCGATTCCAGACCTTACCATTTAACGAATGAGAATCCTGGCATGAATATCGATGGCATATTTGTGTATCGCGACATTATGGTTTAACAGAATTTAGACGGGTTACTGTAGTGGTAATAAAGGCTATGAATGGACTGGGTTTGTGTGCCACATGCACTAGGATTGTGTTCGGATTCGCTCTCCCTCATATTTAATGAATGCCATTAATAAATTTTTGGCTCTTATGATCCTACACTGCTGAGTAAGCA
>JASDQU010100525.1:340413-364840 GCA_032191745.1 Picea mariana
GGTCTGTCAAGTCAAGGTCGAGGAGCTTGACTTGCTCAACCTACCCTTTGAGATCACCCATGATCTCTACCCACGGGTCACAGGGCTCATCTGGTACTGCATCCTTCAAAACAACACTTCTGCTCCACGTAGCTCTCGGTATGGTGAGTCTGAACTGTCAACAAATTCAATAGGATAAATTGGGATTGGGGATCATGACTGAGGGATGAGGGATTGCACAGGCTTTTTCACAATTTAGAATTCGCAAATAGCTAAGTTCTCTCTGGGAAACAATGTGTCCTACACCAAGTTCAGAGAACCTTATACTTTGGCTTAGCAGGCAAGTTTTGTAATAATTGTTATTCATCATTAACCCTATAGATGCAACTTGGATCTGATTTTTCTGACGGGACTGGTTAATGGGGTAAATCTATTGGGTGATCTCGGCATTTCCTAGGCAAGTTGGTCAGGGACGTGGTCGATTCCAGACCTTACCATTTAACGGATGAGAATCCTGGTGCGAATACCGATGGCATCTTCGTGTATCGCAACTTTATGGTTTAACATAATTCAGACGGGTTACTGTAGTGGTAATAAAGGTTGTGAATGGACTGGGTTCATGTGGCACATGCACTAGGATTGTGTCTGGATTCGCTCTCCCTCATATTTAATGATTGTCATTAATAAATTTTTGGCTCTTATGATCCTACGCTGCTGAGTAAGCACTTATGCATCAAAACAACACTTAGACAGAAAAGTGAACTACATGTCACGGCGCAACAATGTACTCTTTGACTTTATTAACTGAATTCACAAAGATTACAAAAACTCAAATCTAACTACTATACATGCTCCTTCGGAATAGAGTAACAGTCCTTTAGCTCAGTTCGGAGACATATAAGGTTTCAGGCGAGTATCATTCACCCATCCTGGCCGAAGTATACCATCCAGTTGCGCGAGTCTGACTGCTCCCGAAGGTCAAATCTCCGCAACTATAAATGATCCCAACCAATGCAGGCTTAACTTGCCTGGATGTTTCGGGTACCAACTGTTATAAAGTAGGACCTTGTCTCCTTGTGAAAATGCTTTGGTCTTAATGTGTTTTTCATGCCAAGATTTCTTCCTTGCTTTCTCAACTGATTGATGGAAGTCTGCTAAAAACCTAGTCTCTTCAAGTTCTTGCAATTCCATGAGCCTCTGCGCAGCTGATTCATCCTCTGACATGTGTGTAATATTTGAAATAAATAGACTCGAAGTAATGAATTATGCAGGCACCACAACCTCTTTCCCATAAACTAGCTAAAATGGAGTGTACTTCTGGAGTTTCTTTGTGGTTGTCCTATAAGCCCATAAAACTGTTGGGACTCTGTCATCACATTCCTCCTTGTTTGCGCAACAAACCTTTGTTAATCCTCTCTCCAGTATCTTGTTAAACGCCTCTATTGTTCCATTGGATTGCGGATGGTAGGGACTACTTTTTGATGTTGGATCAAGAATTCTGTTGTAAGCTTTGCTATTGTACTATTGAAAAAATTACCACCTTGATCACTGGTCAGACTCCTAGGACATCCAAACCGAGTGATCATATTTTCAAAAATGAACCTACCAGTAGTATCGATCAAACAATCCTTAATAGTTGTTTCCTCCACCCAATGTGTAAGGTAATCAGTTGTGCTAATAATATATGTATCCTTTGAATGCTTAGTTGTGGGGTTATCGGCCCAATTAAGTCAATCGTCCATTTTTCAAATGCTTGTAGATCTCGAATTGGTTGAATCGGTAATTCATCTCATCATGATGGCTTGCCCACTCTTTCACAGACATCGCAAGATATAGCATGTGCCTTTTCATCCTTGAAGAGTGTGGCCCACCATAGTCCATCTTGGAGGACCTTCTGCACAGTGGCCTTTCCTCCAACATGCCCACCCACAACTCCACTATGGCACTCCCATAATATGTATTGTCTTTCATGATCTAAGACACATCTCATGAGGATGTTATCTAGTACCAACTTATACAATTTCCCCACAATCAATTGATAGTCTGTTGCTATAACCACCATATGATGTTTCTGAGTTGCGGAGTATGTTTCTGGGCAGGCCCCTGTACTTAAAAAGATTGTTATGTCTTCCAGGTACTCTGGTATGGCCTCAACCTGGAACATGTCTACATCTAGGAGTTGATCATCAATTGCTCTACCACTTTCTCTTGACTCTAATCTAGACAAATGATTAGGCCCTGTGTTGCATCTTCTAAGTTTAATGATCACTTCAAATGAAAATTCCTAAAACAGTAATAACCATTGACAAATTCTCCCTTCTAGAACAAGTTTGTTAACTAGATATTTTAACGTAGAATGATTAGTAATGAACTTAAAAGGAGAGCCTAACAAATGTTGTCTAAACTTCTGCAGAGTGTAAATCATAGCTAAACCCTCCCTTTTGTGGTTGTATAGTTGTGCTCAGCTTGTGACAACTTCCTACTAGAAAAATAGATAGGATGATCCATGGCTCCATCTCCTGGTTGCACCAGGATGGCTCCCAAGGCAATACCTAATGCGTCTATGTGCACATGGAATTGATTTCTGAAGTTCATAAATATCAGAATAGGTGTTGTGTTGAGATTTTCCTTTAGGATATCAAACTCTTTATCACACTCTGGGGTCCACTGGAACACTTCAGGCTTCTTTAGTAGATTTTCCAGAGGTACAGTAATGTTTTCATATCTTCTGATAAACCTACAATAGTACCATGTTCTCCCCAGCGTGGAGCGCAACTGCTTAGCGCTTGTAGGAGGAGGCATATTCACAATAACCACAACTTTGGCTAGGTCTACCAACACTCCTTCTAAGCATACTATGTGGCATAACAAATTTTCATGTGGCACATAGAAGATACACTTTCTGAGGTTCAACGATATCTACAATTATCTACATCTATCAAACATAAAACGTAGTAGCACTACATGTTCCTTGAGCAGACTGTATATCGTCCAATCATCCATATAAACTTCTATAAACTTGTGAATAAGTTCTCGAAAAGCTTCTATTACAATCTGGGAAAAAACTACAGGGGCGTTCTTTAGGCCGAAGGGCATCACATTATATGCAAATGACCCCTCATTATGTTATGAATGTGGTCTTCTTTTTGTCTTCTTCAACAATCCTTACTTAGTGATATCCTAAAAATCCATATGTAAATGAGTAAGATTCTTTCTCCGCAACCTATTCTATCACCTCATCAATAAAAGGGGTTGGGAAAGGGTCATGCACATAGGCAAAGTTAAGGATCTTGTAGTCTACATAGACCCTAATGTCCTCTGTGTCTTTCTTGTTCTGAATGACTATTAGGCTAACCCATTATGCTTCTTCTACTGCAAAAATAAGTCAAGCTTCCAGCATCTTGTTTATTTCCCTCTTAACCTTCTTTTTCACTCTGGGGTTAAGGCAATATGGTCTATGCCTTACAGGATTTGATCCTAGTTTTAGCTCAATGTTTATCTCTCCCATAGCTCCTTTAATCCCTTTTAGCTCTGAAAATGTCTTTGGGAACAAGTCCTCATATTCTCGCAACAGGCTATGTATTTCTTGGCTAGTTTTCTCATCCCAATAATCCCCTACCATAGTTATCTTAGGTTGCTCTGTGGTCCCTATATTGAATTTATGCAACTTCAATGGATAATTATAAGAACCATCAGTCTGGTTGGGTATGATGTTCTGGATTTCTCTGCTTCCTTTTGTTTCCTTAATGGCTAAGTTTCTCAATTCTTATAAATCATTCAGGCTTTCCAAATCCTTCTCAATTTTATAGCATTCTATAGGTCTCTTTCCCGAGTCTAAGTGAAGGTTAGATTGAAGTTCTTGGCCATGCCTTGCGCATACCACTAGGTCTGACTTTCATTCACCAGTATTTGTAAAAATAAATTCTTTAATTATTTGCAGGACTACTTTAAGCTCAGGGTACTTACTTGTAAACAAGAAGTCCTTGCAAAATTGATTTGTCAATGTTTGCCAGTCGTTGGTCTATCTTATGGTTTCTTCATGCATGTACCAAGCTTTCAGAATTGGACCTAGTGAATGGGGAAATACTTGAACCCATAAGCAAGATGGTATTTCCACAACTTGCCACTGTCTCAGGCATTGTTCAATATGTGATTTAGGATAAGGTTGTTCGTTGAACAGTTGTGCAACTTGGAAATCCGTCTGCATCTCTGATTCCATCTGCTCCTTGTCTTGAAATATATATCAGATAGCTTGCTTCACATCATCCTAGTTCTCAACTAAGGCTTTGTGATTAGTCCACCATATGACAGGGGTGTCCTGGACGGATAAATCCAACACTGAGATCCTTTGATCCTCCATTATATTTTCTTTCATGATTACCAGAAAAATGTCAAGTTCTGAGGTACCATCATATATCGGGTGTTCTCTAACCTCAGTTCCAACCCATCTAGTTGCTCTGACAGTTGCACATCTTCTTGAAAATATTTCATATGAACCTTGCTGCCAACTGTCAAATGCAAGTTCTGAATCTTCGTCCGTTGATCGTCTGCTCCTCCAAGTTACTGATCCATCTATAGTAGGATTTATGTAGTCTTCTCTCATTCCTGTTGTTACACTGTACAACTATTCCAAGTATTCTTCCTCCATATTGTTGTCTGTTGGCTGCGTGTATCGAGGGCCTACATATGGATCCAAGGGTTGAACTACTTTTATTTCGTCTGCCTCAAATGTCATAGTGTATTTCTTTAGGTAAATCATCGCATAGTTGTCGTAAGATTAATCAATACTAAGTAGTGCATGATAAGGGTCCTTATCCCCCATCAGCTACAGTCTTCACTCTTGCAACATCTATTTCCACATTCTCTAGTCTTCCTATTGGAAAAATAAAATATTGATTGGCCATTCTTAGTTGGATTAGGGAGTAGTTAACTGGGGTTTCCTAAAGCTTCCCAAGTCTTTTTAGGCAGTATATTTGTTGGACATATTGTCATTGATGTCAACAGTCGATGTCATTATGATGTGATGATTTGTTGTTATGATGAATTGTCGTTATGATTTATCATAGATGAAATTGTCATTGATGTCAACAGTATATCATTCAGTGGATAATGTCAAATAGTATGCAGATATCAAAGCTCAGAAGGAAAAGTGCATTGAAAATATGCAAAGGATGAAAATTTCAAACAAGTATGACAGTATGCCAAAGATTAAAGCTCATGAGAGTTAGTGAATGAATATCAAATCTCAGAAGGTAGAGAACATTATAGAAATATCGTCGGATCGATGGAATGACTAAGAAGTCGATTCATGCACAAGAAAATGTGAGAAGTCTCAACAGTCGTCCAATCAAGAAATTGATGGTGTCAATCGTCTCATATAACGAACGTCGATCATATGAGTGACTGTGGGCTTGAGGACCATTGGAGGATTGGTCAACGATATATCATGTTGTGACTGTCGGATCTGCAAGCCAGATCAATGGAAGGGATGAATTGCGAAGAATGAAAGGAGAATTAAACGACTCTCTAGTTCCAATCCCGCAATTGGTCTAGATTGTTGGATCTCATAAAATCAAATATCGACGACTGTGGTTGATCTAACAAATGATTAGATTAAGTCGGATTGAGTTGTGACTGTTGGATGCGCAATCGCCAAATCAATGGCAGGGATAGATTGTGGAGATTGAAAGGAGTATTAAACAGCGTGCTACTTCCAATCCCGCAATTAGTGAGGACCGTCAGATCTTATAGCTTCGAAAATCTACGATTGTGGTTGACTCACCAACAACGCACAAAATTCAAATTGCGGAGTTTGGGTGACGAGTTAAATCACTCACAAGTTGTGGTTCCACAATCATCCTTGATTGTGGATCTGCTTCAAGAGTATTCATAACCATTGGATCACTTTAAAGTGGAAGGATAGGATAAGCGGGGCAAAAAGGGTTGAGAATTAGAATACCCGAATACCCAACAATCGTTGGATCATTCTAAGTGGAAGGAAAGGATAAGCTAGAAGAAGAGTCGTTGGATTTAATCCAAGGCAAAGCAGCATCGTAGATAGATCGAGCCATCAATCTAAGATCATGATCGACGAACAACATTTAGTTCGGGTTAAAATATGTGAGGAGGTTACACTTCGGGGAATCTCACTTTGGAAGAATTGGAAACTTGAAAAGTCAAATTACCCAAAGTCCTGCAATCCCAAATGAATAAGGAACATCGGATCTGGAGAATATATGATGATCGTTAGATCAGGGAGATTTACGTCATCAGACCACGTCAGCAAGGAAATGTGGAAGACCACGTTAGCAGACCAAGTCAGTAAGGACATGTGGCATACCAAGTCAGCAAGGACATGTGACAAACCATGTCAGTAGACCACATCGACAAGGAAACGTGGCACAGTCAAATAATGACAAGTGTTAAGATGAAATCGACATTTTAGGTACGTATAAATCATGAATCTGAGTGACACGTGGCAGCTACTCGGCTCGTGCCATGTCATCAAGTGACGTAAGTAATTTACGTCACTCCGAGAGTTTTACTTCGGGAGTTTTACCACCAGCACTTGCCGAAAGTCCCGAAGTCCCAAATGTCGAAGTCTCAAAGTGGACATAAGTCATCCGATCTGAAGAATACTTCGGGTTCATTCTCAACTGTTGATCAAAATACAGTGGAAGGATAGCGCAAGTAGAATAGCCGAAGTGCCAGAGTAAATGGTGGCCATCCATCTCAATGCTTGATTAAGTCCTAGCCGTCGGATTAAGAAATGAAAGAATAAATGTAAGGATCGAATATGACCATTGATCTAGTTCCATGATATAAACGTGAACCGTCCAATATGTTCGACGAAATCATATTTGAAAGGTTGAAAGTCCCGAAGGGCGAAGTCCCGACTATCATCCATCTCAAGCGCACGTTTGTCATAGTGTTTGGTCACCGTCGTTGGTCATATGGAATAAGAAATATACGGGAAAAAGATAATGCATCACTTAAATTAATAAGCATGTGGTTCTACACCTATGATCATATGAACATGGTTTGAAGGAAGCGCCTCATCTAGACTTAATTCGACATAGAGTTAACACCAGAACATTACAGAGAATCGATAAGATATCAAATATGATTTGTTGGTGAACCGAGAATGCGATAGAAACATGAGTACGATCTAATGAGTTGATCCATGTCTATGATCAACTCATGAGGACAAATGAACCGTTACACAATCATGATTAAAAGAGAGTTAAATCATGAAAACATGAATAAAGAATAAAAAGGAAAATGATAGTAATTAAAGTTTAAGATTATCATTTTAAATGAAAAGGTACAATGGATCAAATATCAAAAGACACAATGATTCAAATTCACACCAGTTGGAAGACTATATAAACAAAAAGGAATGGTGAGAAGAGTGTAATTGAATTTGTTGAAGCATATATATTTATATATAATGGATTGAATGAAGGTTCATTCTATCAGGTTGGTGCATGTTTGCAAGTTGGGTCTTGTATGAGGATTGGATTCCTCGCATCTCATTTGGATCTGAGATCAACAAGATGGGACTTGTTATGAAGATTAGATTCCTCATTTCTCAGTTGGATCTAAGAACTACAAGTTGGGTCCTATAACCAAGAGTTGGGTCTCTCATAATTGTTTGAAGATGATATTCAAAGATTGATCTTGTGTATTCATTCAAGTTAAATAAATAAATAAAATATTTATTCTTTTACATATATTGATTAAGAAAATGAAATAAATATTTGTTGTTCAGTTAATTTGTGAAAAGTGGAAAATTGTCCAAAGTTTTGTGACATTGATTCACCCCCCCCCCTCTTAGTATCAAGTATCCATTTCAACAATTGGTATCAGAGGGGGTTCCTTCAACACAATTTAAACACTGAAGGTAGATTCAGAAGAAATGGGTGGACAAATTGTTATCTCCACAAATGAATCTCCCTTATTTGATGGAACAAATTATTCATCATGGAGGGAAAATATGAAAAGATATCTGAAGTCAAGAGGATCTGGAGTTTGGGATTCAGTAGTAAGTAAGCCCTGGCACTTAACTACTTCAAAGATAAAATCCAAAACTGCAAAGGAAGCAAGGAGAAACAATTCAGTAGCCTTAAAAGCAATTCAAGATGGATTGTCAAACCAAGTCAAAGAAAATATGAAGCACTACAAATCTGCTAAAGAATTATGGCTTCAACTAGAAAATTGTTATCATAATGAAACATAAGAAGAAGAGAAATCCTATCAAAGTGAGCAACAAGACTCAGATACAGAGGATTCTTGTCAGAATAAAGAACAAAACTCAGAAGAAGAGAGTTCTTATCAAGATAATGAAGAAGATAAAGAAAAGGAAAACTGCAATCAAATTGAATAACATAATGTAGAGAAAAAAAATTCTAATTAGAATGAAATACAGGATTTGATGCAAATCTCAGTCAATAGTGAGGAAGACAACCTCATCAAGGAATTGAGAAATACCTCAGTAATCACTAAAGAAAGATTACATAATCTTAAAACTGATGTTACAGCTACTATAGGAGAGATTTGGTTGGAACCAAGAAATTATATGCATATTAAAGTTCCTGTGGAGGCTCTTGACAATATTGGGTACACAACCCTACGCACTTTAGAAGATTTGGATAAACTCCAACAGAAAGATATAATGCTACTACAACATATATATCAATCTAACCATGAATATCATGAACAAAAGTTTGAGCTAGAAAACAAAGAAGAAGAGATCAAAAGTTTGAAAACCGAAGTTATTAATCTAACGAAAGAGATGGAAGAATTAAAGAAACATGACAATAAAAGAAAAGAAGTACTAAAAGAATCAGAAAAATGTTATGTTAACATTTATCCCATAGATGAAGTAGAAGAAGAACTATCAAAGGCCAAACAGAAAGTTGATTGGAGTCTCTATGTATACCACTATGACCATAATGATTCATCATTTCATTCATGACTACACTAAATAATTTCTTGAAAAGAGTAAAAATCATATCATGGGAATAAAGGAAATACTCAAATACAATGAAAAAAACATATCTGAGCAAAATGTTCAGTTAGAAGAAAAAGAAGAGGAGATTGAGAAATTGAAGAATGAAATCAGTCAAGCAAAAGAAGAAAAGAAGGAAGATGATGAACTTAGCAGAAACCTTGCAGATCTAAAAGAACCAAGAGAAAGCAATGTCAATCTAAAAACCCAACTTGAAGAAGCCAAAAGAAGAGAGGAGGAAGTAAAGAACCAGTTGAACAAAAGGGAAGAAACATGTCATAAGCTGGAAGAAGAAATTGTGAATCTTAGAAAGAAGGTTGAGAATTCAAACACTCAACTTGAGGAAATTAAAGAAAGTGAAGAATACCTAAAGATCCAGTTGACAAGGAAAGAAAATTCTTACCACATGTTGGAATTGGAAATCATCAATTTCAAAAAGATAAATGAAAGTGCTAATGCAGATCTAATGACTCAAATTGAAGAAGATAGGAAAAAGGAAGAAGCCCAGAAGATTCAAATAACTAAAAAGGAAGAATCATGCCATATGTTTGAATTAGAAAACATCAACCTCAAAAGTATTCAGCTAGAATACAAGGAAGAAGTCAAAGTATTGAAAACTAAATTTTTTTATTTAACAAGAGATTTGGAAGAATTGAAGACATATGACATAACTATTAAGTGCAAAGAAATCTTGGATGAGACAGAAGAAATAGTTATCAATCTGAGGACTCATCTTCAACATGCTAAAAAGGTGGAAGAATCCCTAAAGATTCAATTGACTAAAAAGGAAGAATTATGTCAAATATTAAAGTTAGAAACAGTCAATCTCAAAGAGATGAATGAAAAGACAAATAAGATTGTAAAATTCTAGAATAGCTCATCTATCCTAGATAGGATTTGGAAGAACCAAAGATCATTTGATGACAAAATTGTACTTGGATACAATAAGAAAGAAGACAATGATAAATGGAGCACCATTTACAAACATGAGAAAGGATAATCCCTCTCAAAAGGAAATGGTGCAGGTACAAAGCAATTATAAGTCATGAACTTTGTTAAGGAAGACAACTATAGAAGTAAAAAGGAAAAAGAAAATCAAATAACAGATCCTTCAAGCCAAAATAAAATCAAGAATGGAAACACCTTCAATGGGTATTATTTCTCTTGTCATAGCTTTGGCCATAATGCAATGAACTACAAGAAACTAGAGGAAGGATATACAAGAAAATCCAATGAGTCAATTAATTTTGTTGGGCACGTGGAAAAATTTTGTCATACAATGAGATGTTACAACTGTGATAGGTTTGGGCACAAATCCCAAAACTACAAGAATATAAAAAGTCAATATTTGAACAAGTCATTCAAGTCAGTGACAAAACCTAATAAAAGTTGGAAGAAGAAAGGAGATGACAAATCTCCAAAAACACAATTAGAAAGAGAAGATCCAAAAAGTAGAATATCTCACAGAAAGATATGGAGAATAAAATCTGAAGGAGAAAGCAAGAAAGATGTTGTTACACCTGAAAATGAAGAAACTAATAATAAGAACATGATGGGTAAAGGTCCTAATGAAGAATGTGAAACTCAATATGAGATAAACCAAGATCAAGAAAAGGAAGTACCTATAGAAGAATATGGGCAATATCAAATTATGATGAAGTGTTAATTTGTTAAGCCAAAGAAACAAAATACAAAAAAAGGGGGAATTTTAAATGGGGTTCTATAAAATCAAAAGATTATGCCAAGAATTTTTAATTAACAGGAGAAGATACCTTGTCAGGAAGAGTTACCCTTTCAGAAACAAAAGGGGAGAGTATTAAGAGGCAGAGAGAGCATATTGATAGGGGGAGTGTTGGCACCAGGCTAAAGGGGAAAGAAGAATGATCGTGGGAAAGAAAACGTGCAAAAAAGTGAAGTAAAAATTGGAAAAAGAACCGCACGTGCGCATGCAAGAAAGTGTTCACAAAGGAAAGCGACAGCTGGACGAAGAACAACACGCACATGGGAGAAAGACCTAACGTATAAATATAGATATGAAAGTATCATATAGGGGGGGGTTGTTGTTAGTGTTATTGTTGTTGTTGAGGGTTAGGCTTTGGAGTTAATTTTTGGAGACCGTAACCGAGTAGGACCGTAGGCGATATGTAATTTTTTTAGCTGTATGAACCGATTTTGTAAGTTGTTGAGAAAAGAAGATACGAGGGAAGGTAGATATGAGGATTAGACCGCAAGTTGTAGAGCCTGGTGCGATCTAGTTCACCTCATATAGATCTTACCCAATCTTGTGGAGAATTGTAAGCGTGTGGTGCCAGGAATGTAGAACTTCTATAATAAAAGAGCCAAGAGCCAAATCTTTGTGGATGTAGCCCAGGAAGGGGTAAACCATGGTAAAACTCGTGTAATATGTTAAATGTATGCATGTCTCTTCTTTCTTTTATCAATTAATGGTTAAGCTTGATGAATGAGTTAGCACATTGTTATGAATTTGTTTATACTCTGTTGGAATTAAACTATGAAATATACGTATGCGGCTTCAAGGGATAATTATTTTACCTTACAGCTCATGGTACCTATATTTAATCAAGAAACCCCTATCCCCTACTCTGTCCTAGGCTGTAAACACCTGAGTCTTACAATCACCCATTTAAAGCTATCTCGGGTGAGACTGCGCAGTACCTTTCGGGTGTTGTGTTGCCTTCTGGATTAATAGGAGGGCCGATGCTTTTAGAGGCTTTGTTGGAACCCTGAATGACATGAACCCTGGGTCAATAACTCAGACAACCCAAGAAGGGAAATAGTAACCAACAAATGGTTTCGTTGTCATGTTAAGAGGAACAAGAGCGGACTGAGTAGATGAGATAGAATGAATAAGAACTGAAGGAGCGGAACAGAAGAGCAATGAGTCGTTAGAAGGGAATGTTGAGACCTTGGAACCCCACGAGAGAAGAAATTGAGGGCTGGTTGAGAACAAAAGAGCTAGAGTTTGCATAGAAAGACAATAGAAACCCCACGATCTCACCGCGTAAATACCTGGATAAATATATATTTACAAATTTACATGAAGTCTTCTTCTGTTATTTTTCGCATCTACTACAGGAGTGGATCTTAAGCTTAAAGGATAACCATGCGACGAACCAGATTCGACAGCTAGATTGGACTCCAGTACAGATCTAGCAGCCGCAGCAGGTGAACAACAAATTCACCCACGCAGTCGACTTTTGGCTTGACAGTATTGTGGCAATATTTATCACAGAATTTGTGGTAGACACAGCAAATTTATACAGCGCAGTCGAGCAAGAGTTCCTACAAGGACCCAGAGGAAGGTACATTCAATCACTGTATACTTCTATCAAGATATTGCTATATAACAAAGGTGTAATGACAATGGAATTAGACAGCTAGACTTCCCTGTGTGCATGGGGGAAGGGGGAAAGCACTGACAGAGAGAGGAGGAATGGAAGGAGGGAAGGATAAAGAGAAGAAGTAGGAGGAACCCTTAGACCCGATCTTGATGGATGACAACCAGCTTAAGTGGATATTGGCATCATCAGGAACGACGCATAGTGGAGAACCCTACCAATATAAGGTGAATACCAAGAAGATATTCATAGCCGAGAGGGAGGGCCTGGAAAGTGATGAGGAAGAGGTAGAGGATCTCCGGGCTGTGGAGCAGATTAAGGAAATCCTGCACGCCACGTATGAGAAGAAAATAAAAGGCCCAAGAACAGGAGGAGAAGGTAGCCATCCCTTTCATATTAATGTCAATGTGGAACCCATAAACCCATGTGCGACCAATGCACCAAAGAGAACACCACCGTTTAGACAACCAAAGTTCGGAGGAAGTCTGACAGGAGGAAGTACATCTACACAAGGGGTAACAACGAGAGGAGCCAATTCATGCAACCTTAGTCAAGTATATACACCGCGTGGAGGAGGGATTAGCTCAGTATTTGGAATGGCAAGACACGATCCTACTATCAGATTACCAGAGTTTCGAGGAGAAGCAACAGAAGACCCTGAGAAGAATTTGTTCATTTGCACAAATATCTGGGAAGCAAAGCAGATCAATGATGAAGACACCAAACCCACGCAGCTAGCGATAACACTAAGAGACCGAGCACTAGACTGGTACATGAGTCTAGACATGAACAGTGTTCCTGGAACGACAAGGACATTGGACGACATTAAGAAACTATTGATAAATGAATTCTAGAAGCTTATCTCAGAGGATCAATACATGAATGAGATGATTGAAATAAGACAGAAACCAGGAGAATCGGTATGGGAGATTGATCAAAGATTCAAGCAATTAAAAGGAAAGTTAAAATACCTTATGACCAATATGCAACATTGGCATCTGTTTGTCAACTCACTACTCCCACACTTAAAATATCCATTATGACAACAGAAGTTTCAGACACAGGGAGAAGCTTTGCAGGCAGCCTTGCAATTGGAAGAGAATCAATACCAGCAGACGGACCCGGCTATTGAAGAACTGAAGGAGGATCTAAAGAACTTAACATTTCAGCTGAACTAAAATAAGAACAAGGACAAACGAGAAGATGTTTGGTGCACTACCTGCAGGACGAAAGGACACCATAAGAATGAATGCCCAACATTCACACACTATATGGCGACAGGGATGCCAAACCCACTACCACAGGGAGGATTGTGGTGCGAAATATGCAAGAAACCAGGTCACGACCCTTACCACTGCACGATGATGTAGAAATATCAAACAGTCCCAAATAACTCATATTGCACCCTTTGCAAGTCAATCGACCATGATGACAAAGATTGCAGAACTATGGAACTGATGCAGGAAAGAACATCAAACGCATATAGGGTACATGCAGAAATGATGACTGGGCAAGCAATACCATAGTTCACTCAAGCCCCAGCCCCATACAACACCGTGCAGCAGTAGTATAATACTGCACCGCAGTCGTACAATAACGTGCATCCACAGTACAACCTGTCACAGCCCCAGTACAATACTGTACAGTATAATCAGGGACCATAGTATAACATGCCGCGAGGTGATCACGCAGCTTATAGAGGAGCAGGATGAGCCAAAGGAGGTTTCAGACACGGTAGAGGACCAGTCACATGTCACAATTGCCAGCAACCAGGACATTATGCACGGGAGTGCCCACTACCACCAGCGATTTGTATGTATTACCGCGCATTGAACCACGATACGGAGGAATGTCCGACATTACTTGTAAAGATCCAGGAAAAAAGGAATCAAAATAACCAGAATGTTCAATGGATTTCAGCCAAAGCAAGGGATGACGGACGAAACATCAACATAGTCACTCGAGGAGGAACGAAAATAGGAAATGACGCAGTTCGACGGGAACCAGTGCAGAACCAATGGGTAAAGAAGAACATTGACCCCAAGATGTAGTTCAACGCACATAAGGAGAAGGAGATCTTTACAGAAGCCCGACAAGAATTCCAGAAGGAGAACATTGCGTCAATTGCACAGTAGAGTAATGACAGAATATGAAATGTTGCCATCATTGGACCATACCAACAGAATACAACCCAAGGAACAAGTAAGTACTATCAAAGAATTTTTGCAATCATGCATCAAAATGTTAAGTGATCCTTCATCTATCAAAATATTGCAAAACATCTTAGAAAAATGTAGCAGCGAGACAGAACATAATCCAAAATTGAAAACTGTCAACCACCTACATACAAGAAGAAGAACAAGTAGGGAATTTAGACTAAATGCTAACATTAGGGATTTCAATATGGGAGATGTTATACTATATCTAGGATCCGAAGTGAATGTACTACCAAAAGATACATGGAAATGCATGGGAGAACCTACATTGGGATACTCAACTGTTCAATTAAAGCTAGCAAATCAACATAGAGTCCTACCAATAGGTAGACTGAAAGGAGTGACGGTAGATCTGGATGGTGTGCGCACTAAGGCAGACTTTGAAGTCATTGAAATAGTAGACGGCACAACACCTTACCCGATGCTACCTGGTATGGATTGGGCATTCGACAACCAGGCCATAATTAACTTAAAAAACAAAAAAATGACATTTGAGTTAGGGGACTACAGGGTCATAGCCCCACTTGACCCATCAGAAAGCAAGAGGTTCGTAGAACCCACTTGTCTGGATTTAGAAGAGATCATTCAGTTGTATAGAACAACTGCACACGATGCGGACTATATAAACCCAACTACAGAAGGAGTACTCAGTTGGCGAAGCATTACTTCATGTACAATAGACTCAAACACCAGGTTAGAAAACTGGCAGAAAAGGCTACACAAAGTATCCACAAGAAGGTGTGCCAAAATAGACCTCGCAATAAGGTGGATTGGCATAGAAATCAGAGAACCACCCAATTTTCACGGGCTAAATGATTTGGAAACTTTCTTGACATAATAATAAGACGAAGTATTAGAAAACCAGAGATTGCTAGCACTGGATTTAGCACTAAAGGCTACACCCGCAAGATGGTGGGGTGCACACAAAGAGACTATCACAGATTGGTACCAATGTAAGCGATTACTGTGCATAAGGTTCGGCGCAGAACAAACAAGTAACAAACAACAAAAATATGACAGACTAGGAACACAAGAAAAACACTTGGAGGCGTGTAAAATGCTATGGAAAATGACGCCACCGGAGGAATGGTCTCACCACTTCATTCATACTTTAGAGGGAATACCAGCGAATTGGTACACGGACCAGGAAATGCGTAAAGGAACCAAGACATGGCTGACACTCCAACAGAACTTTACAGTCACTTTCTCATTCGAGCATGAGAACCCCAACATAAATGAGGCCCTGAAATGGATCAGAGATGTCATATTCATTGAAGAACCAGAAGTGGAAGCTATCACAGAGGTACAGCAGCAAAATAAGCAGACAGTCAAGGATCTATTGTCATGCTACCATGTACAGGAGGAAGCACCAAATGAAGATGACATGCGCGATATTCAGATCGAAGAAGTAGAAGGCAAGAGAGATTTGGAAGGACCACCCTTAGAGTCAGAGGTCATCTATACGCCAATCAAGATAAAGAAGGTTAACATAGGGATCGTCAAGCAGCCCAAAATGGTCATCATTGGAGATTACTGGGACGAACAGACACTAGAAAGCATCACATAATTGTTGCACGAATACATCAACCTTTTTCCCACAACCTTTACAGAGATGAAAGGCATAGCCGGAGAATTAGGAGAAATGAAGATACCACTCAGACCTGATGTGAGACCCATTAGACAATGGCCATATATATTGAACCCCATATATAAACAAAAAGTTAAAGACGAGATCGACAAGATGCTCGAGGCCGGCATCATCGAACCAGTCAAAGAATCAGAAGGGATAAGCTCGATGGTAGTACAGGACAAGAAACAGGGAAGAGGGATCAGGATATATATTGACTTGAGGAAGTTGAACGATGCATGCCTACACGACCCATTCCCCACACCGTTCATAGATGAAGTACACGAGAACGTAGGAGGCCACAAAGCCTACTCATTCACCAATGGATTCTCAAGATATCATTAGATTAAGATAGCATAGAGGATAGACACAAGACCACGTTCGCGACAGAATGGGGATCTTATCAGTATACAGTCATGCCGTTCGAACTGAAGAATGCACCTGTGATATTTTCTAGAGTGGTCATTGTAGCATTTAAGGAATTCATCCATAAATTCCTCGAAGTATACTTGGATGATTGGACAGTGTATAGCTTACTAAAAAACCATGTGGAAGTTTTACGACTGATGTTATAACAATGCATACAGTGTCAGATATCACTGAATATCAAGAAATGCATATTTGGAACACCATTTGGGATACTATTGGGACACATAGTATGCAAATAGGGTTTGCTAGTGGATCTGGCCAAAATCGCAGTCATTGTTAACCTACCAACACCAAAAACAATCCGCCAACTAAGAGCAACACTAGGACATACGGGATATTACAGGAAATTCATCAAAGGCTACGCACAGATTACAACGCCAATGGAAAAATTGTTAAGGAAGGATACAAAGTATCAATGGAACGACGAGTGCCAACATGGTCTAGATACCCTGAAGGAAAAGATGGTCACTGCACCAATATTGGCATTTCCGGATTGGGAGAAGACATTCCATGTACATGTAGATGCATCAGTGATAACACTTGGTGTTATCTTAGCGCAACCAGGAGCAGGAGACTTGGATCACCCGATAGCGTTCTCAAGCAGAAAATTATCAAACTCAGAACAGAATTATAACACGACGGAAAGAGAAGGCCTAGTTATGGTTTATGCACTACAGAAATATAGACATTACCTATTTGGAAAACACTTTAAGATGTTTACAGATCACTCAGCCCTGAAATACCTAGTCAACAAGCCAGTGTTGGGGGAGAGAATTTGTCGATGGTTATTGCTATTTCAAGAATTCGACTCTGAGGTAATAGTTAAACCAGGAAAACTGAATGCAGGACCTAACCACTTATCGAGGGTCACAAATGAGGAACCAACGAATTTAGAAGACAATTGTTCTCAGTAAAGATTGTTGACGATTACTTTACAGAGATCATCCAGTACTTGAGCACAGGTATTGTGCCGCAAGAATATACCACTACGCAGAAGAAGAACCTGGTAGTCCACGCAACCGACTATCATTTGATTGCAGGACATATATACAATATGGGCAGATATAACATCTTACGAAGATACGTACTAGACCACGAATGACCAAGAACTTTAGCAGAAGCCCATGAGGGAATAGCAGGAGGGCATTATGCAGGAAAAGCTACTGTGCAGAAGGTACTATGAGAAGGATTATGGTGGCCAACGATCCACAGAGACTCAAGAGTACTGTCAGCAATGTGATGTCTTTCAAAGGGTAGGAAAACCCAACAAAAGGGATGAGATGCCACTATGACCGCAAGTGACACTTCAGGGATTCGACAAATGGGTGATAGACTTTGTGGGACCCATTAACCCACCAGCCAAAAGAACATGGGCGAGATATATTATCACCGCGATGGAATACCTAACAAGATGAGCGGAAGCCACACCAGTAAAATATTGCAGCGTAGAGACAACTTCACACTTTCTGTTTGAACAGGTAATTACTAGATTTGGGTGCCCAAGAATTTTGATGAGCGACCAAGGAACACACTTTATAAATAGCACCATCCAAGCAATGCTCTAAGAGTTTGAAGTTCATCCACAGGCAAATGGCGTGGTAGAAGCCTTCAACAAAATTCTAGAGAATGACTTAACAAAGATATGTAATGTCAACAGGGACGATTGGGACCTCAACGTACCAGCAATGTTATGGGCGTATAGAACCACATGCAAAAAACTGACAGGCCACACACCATTCAAACTAGTCTATGGTCAAGAAGCAGTAATGTCGTTAGAATTTTTAATACCCAGTCTACATGTAGCAGCTATCACACACATGACAGAATGAGGTGCAATACAGGAAAGACTGAATCAGTTACTATTGATGGAGGAAGACCGAATCTTGGCAGGATTCCACCAAAAAGTACAGAAAGAAAGAGATAAATCTTGGCACGACCGCCACATCAATAGGAAGACATTCAAGGAAGGAGATATAGAATTGTTCTACAACAATAAATCGTTGCAACACCCAGGAAAGCTCAGAATGCATTGGATAGGACCATACAAGGTAAAATCTATCACGGATAGAGGATGTTTACAGTTAAGAGATCTAGCAGGTGCAAACCTTAGAGGAATGATCAATGGGAGCCGGTTGAAGTTGTACAAGGACAGTTGACCACCCACCGCACAACAAAAAAACAAAAAAAACAAGAAACAAAAAATGCACAGCATGAGGGACAAGTTGCATACGAAACATGAAGCCATCAAGGGAAACAATAACAGCCATATCGAAAAAGGAAACAAGCAGGAAAAGGAAAATCAGCAAAATCAGGCTGACGGGACAGCATGAGGCAGAGTTAAAGCAAGGCAAGGACGGATGGTATGTCACATTAAACGTTCCAACAAGAGACGACAGAGTAGGTGTAATGGAAAGTATGAAACCATCGCGGGTGCATTGAACCCCCAGTTATGATGCATTAATCGCATGATGGAGGAATCATCCTCGACAAGCTTCATGACGAACCCATACAACACACGATCACAGAAGCAGATAGTCTATTCACAAAAGGAGAATAGAAAAAGAGAAACAATAGCTATAACAAACAGAATGAAACCACAAAGCTCACCGAAGCCATTCAAACTCAGCAAATGTTCAACAGACACCATTATGGCACCATCGAAGCTCACAAAACTAGACCAAACAGCCAGATCAACTAGGGTTCAAACTAGGTCATGAGGACCACTGGAAGAAAACGAGCAACAGCCACCAGAGATCATCGATATTGATGAAATCTCATCGCTAGAGGAAATCCCAGTAGATTCCATACCAATACTAGAGGTGCAACCACAAAAGACGGCCATAGAACATGATACACCAGCAGCGGTGCACAAGCCTCAGAACAAAGAAGAAGAAACCCACCAGGAAATACCACTGGAACATACTAAAGCAACTGTGGAAGTGAACGGAACAACACAACATCTGGGAGCAGAGGAGAAACCAAATGAGATGCAAGAACCCGTCTTAGGTCACCCAGCTGAGGAGACCTTTGGAACTACCTAGGCGTGGCCAGAGTGGATGACAGGGGAACAACTAGGAGTTGTTGGAACTTCAAGCCAGCCGACACAGCAAGAGGACTGAGTTCAGATACCGAGCTCACCTCGAAAGAAACCGGCTGCAGATATTGTGCTACCTCGCATACCAAAGGGAGTACATGTGGACCCGCATCTATTGGATCACGTCGGGAAGCTCAAGTATTCCGACCTGATGTAGCAAATGAAACCAAATATCTAAAGCTTGCACCATAGGTCTTTATGCAAAAAACAGTTGTGAACCAACTCGAAGAAACCATCACTCAGCCACACCAGTGGGCAACTGGACTGGACAGAACAAGAATTCTAGGATTGTTGAAGATACCTCACTTTGGAAGAGGCTAATATGCATTGGCATGCATCAAGAAACTGTTATCAGTTACGCATGGAGGGGATGTATGGTTGGACAAACCCATCCCCATAACTGTCTAACTTATCATGTAGATAACAGGCCTACCCACCCGGGGTATGGATCCTGCACTGATTCTGGACAATAAGTCCAAGGAAAAAACATTGGCAAAAGAGATGAAGAAGAAATATGGCACCGACAGCGGAACAAGAGGCTTTATAATCAAACGAATCAACAATGTCATGACACAATTGTGCGCAAAGATATTAGCCTGCAAACTTCTAAGAAAATACCGCAAAGACGAAGCACCGGCGGGAGTCATTATTGTTGCAGCTCAGTGCGTAGAAGGCACCTCCATGAGCTGGGCTCCATACCTATCAAACTTGTTCCAAGTAGACCGCAAATATGCACAGGATGCAGGTACAGAATTTCATTACTCATCGTTGATCACTCTCATAGATTTCATGGAATGGCGAGAACCAAAACAAGTCGTCTTTTGTACCACACCACAACCAGGAGGAGCAAGATATCGCGTCCTGAGATCAGCGCCACTAGCCAAGAATAAGAGGGATAATGGAATCATATTCGAAGCTTACCTACGGGATATACAAGAAGCCATCATCGGAGCATGGAGAATAACACCAAAGGTTGTCACACAATACGGGGGCATCGCCAATTTCTAGGCTAGGCGACAAGCCATGTGGATACAATGAAGGCAAGATTCTGATAAACATTGGCTACAAATGCGCTACTGCATCACCGAGGGAGATATCGACATGATCATCAGCGAATGGCCTATTGAATGGAGGATTCCAACCATACCTAGAGAAGTACTGGGACAAACAGCAGAAGGAGGGGTTGCGCAGGCAGAAACACATCCTCCACAAATCCCAGTACCCAAGAAATGAAGAATGGGCGGCCAAGTCGACTCAGACAGAGGAAGACTCAGAGTAGCCACAGACCCAGAAGAGGAGGACAGAAGCCACTCAGCCGACCAATGGATAGCGAAAACCGGCTGAGGGAGCAAAGGAAACCGCATCGAACCCCATCACATAGGAACCAGGCAGAACTAAGAGACCACCGGTATAGGAAGCAGGTGCACGCAAGAAAATGAAGGCACAACAACCACCACCGGACTACACAATCACGGAGGATGATAGAGAGATTATTTCTAGAATGGTCCAAGACTGCCTCGCAGAGGATTTCGATCACGCCACACACTATAGGGATAAACTGCAGAAGGAACTAACAAAAATGGGACAGCTCCTTAAGAAATTCGTGGAAGCCCAGATCACGAGTAGCAGTAGAGGCATAGAGCCATCGACCACACAAACCACAGAAAGGGTGGAGGTAGAAGAACACGACCTGGTTCTTTCGATGCCACACGCACATTCCACGGTCTACATAAAGCCTAGCATGTTGCGAATGGATGAAATTGTGGAACAAACACCACTGAAGGATTTGGATCATATTGAATTGATCTTGACATAGATTCCATCAAGTGCATTATACAAACTACATGTTAGCTTCGACCACGAGATGCAGTCGCAAGCACATAAAAACTTAGTCGAGCTACAGCAAGCAACAAAGAAGTGGGAAGCACTGGAAACAGTTTGTGCATAGGCCAAATCTGAAACTCGGGAGAAGAAAGAACGCAGAAATGAGATGGAATGCAAAGTAGAAGAAATTTTTGGAAAACTTCCAACTACTATGCAAGGAAATGAACTCCCAGCCGCAGAAAATATCGACCAGATTGCTCAGGCAATTGATCAGTATCAGAAGGAGATCGAGACTCTTTGCGGACAAATTAGACCGACAACTCCACCGAAAGTGAAGGAGCAAAGGAAGAAGGAAGCAACAATGCAACTGCAGAAGCTAGAAAAATAGGTCAGCACGGCAACCAAATTGTTGGATAAAGCAGCGCAACTTTGGACAAGGCTGGAAGAGGATCCACAGGCCCAACACTGGGACAAGGAGGAGGAGAGGATCAATTTAATGATCCAAGAACTCAAGCAGAGACAAAAGACCATACCAATTCCAGAACGGGTCAAGGGAATGCAAGAGTTGAAGAAGATATAGGCAGAACTTATCACTGTGCAAACATAGAAATAGGAGGGTCAAGCTCAAATAGAACTGTTGTAGGAATAGGTAGCAAAAGTACTTGCGCAGGCAGAAGAACCCTAAAAACAAATAGCACTGACTCAGCTAGAATGTGCAGGACTGATGAGTGAGGCAGTGGCAACTCAGACAATCGACACCATTAAGGAGAAAACCACGCAGGCACTGACAAAAGCAGCAAAGTTGCAGGAACAGTTCAAGACGATCACCAAGGAGATTAAGGAAGCACAGAGAAATTAGGTGACTCGGGATGAGTCACACGTCGGTGTTGGGGGCCTGTTGGCACCAGGCCAAAGGGGAAAGAAGAACGATCGTGGGAAAGAAAGTGTGCAGAAAACTGAAGTAACGACTGGAAAAAGAACAACACACGCGCTTGCACAAAGGAAAGCAACAACTGGAGGAAGAACAGCACATGCATGGGAGAAAGACCTAACGTAAGAAGGGTTAGGGTTGTGGTAATATTCTATAAAAGGTTGAAGAGCCCGAAATGTATAAATATAGATACGAAAGTATCATATAGGGGGGGTTTGTTGTTAGTGTTATTGTTGTTGTTGAGGGTTAGGCTTTGGAGTTAAGTTTTGGAGACCGTAACCACGCAGGAGCGTAGGCGATATGTAATGTTTTTAGTTGTATGAACCGATTTTTTAATTTGTTGAGCAAAGAAGATATGAATGAAGGTAGATCTGAGGATTAGACCACGGGTTGTAGATCCTGGTGAAATCTAGTTCGCCTCACATAGATCTTACCTAGTTTTGTGGAGAATTGTAAGCGTGTGGCGCCAGGAATGCAGAACTGCCATAATAAAAGAGCCAAGAGCCAAATCTTTGTGGAAGTTGTAATATCCCCATTTTGGAACATTATAACATTACAACATTTCAGAGCGTTATGCCTACCCAAGTAGCCAGATAGGGGTGATAGAGAGTTTGGGAGATACTGAGGGGTTTATTTGGGCCCGACTTGCATTGTTCATCATCAGGATCCATTCTGCACATCTTGGCTTTGGTTTCGTTGCATTTCGATGATTTCCGTAATTTTGAGTTATTATGGGTCATATCTTAATCAAATTCACTAAGAAGGTCATAATGGGCATATTACTTGGAGAAACCTCTTAGTGTGATAGCTCATCAGAATCAAGAAGAAGAGCACTACACGATAAGATGGTGAGAAGTGACTTTTAGTGGCTGGAGAAGCCATAAGGATGGATAAATCACTTTTTAGAGGTAAAATGGTTAATTAATTAAGTAATTAATTGATTTAATCAAGGAATAATAAAATAAAGTAAAAGTCACTTGGAGGGAAGAAGTCAACAGTGAATTAGGGTTTCAGCAGTGATTTAGGGTTTTGGAAGTCAACAGTGAATTAGGGTTTCAGCAGGGATTTAGGGTTTTGGAAAGCTATAAAGGAAGGGTCAGTGACCTAATTCATCATTATGCATATTATGACTTGTCATTGAGGAGAAGAGGCGCATCTCAGGAGAGATAGTTTAGTGTATTCCAAGAGGAACACACCAATTGGTTGATTTCGGTGTTGAAAGACACACCCTAGTCATCAGGAAGATCATTCAGGTCTTCCATCATTCTTCATTGATTCCACAGTGCTCCCATATTGTGGATATTATATTTTAGTTTCTTATTTGTATTCCAGTTAAGATCCTTTTGTCTTTTGATCTAGTCGAGTGTTGTTATTTTTATTCAACCGCAGTTGCTTATTTGTATTTCGTCTAAGATTCTTTGTCTATTGATCTAGTCGAGTATTGTTAGTTTATTTAGCTGCATTCAGCCATTTTGTAATCCACGGGGATATCATAATACAAACTTTGCAGTCCTTTGTCACGTTTATTATTTGTATGATCATTTATATGTTGTAAACGACTAATCCTACACACACATTAGCAGTGTTTCTTAGACTAGCCAAGTCAGGAACATTACAGTGGTATCAGAGTTGGTTTTCCTACCAGCCTAAGGGGAAAATCAGATAAGGATGTAGATACATCATTACCAATGAATGGATTGACAGGAGCATAGATGGAGCCTACACCCATTAGATGCAAGAAGTGTTGCTATGGTTGCAAAGTTCCTTGGAAGCCAAATCACCGATGCAGGGGTAAAGGGAAGGTGCACATTGTTGAGGTGCACTATGACAATGAGGATGAAGAGATGCATGTGAATGCAACCATAGATTTCTATTTAGAGCAGTCCAATAAGGGTAGTGAGTCTTGCGCATCTGAGGGACAGTTGGAGGGACAATATGATATCGCATATCCTTCATCT
>JASDQU010100525.1:369548-381876 GCA_032191745.1 Picea mariana
CAATAGTTTGTAGCTGAAGCCTCACTCCTTGCCAGGAAGTGGCAGTATAAAATTGGGAGTTTCCAGGAAGTCAGGAAGTGGGCCTTAGAGTTGGTCCTAAAGTTGGTCCCTTCATTTGAAGAGATAAAAAATGATAATTCGCAAGAAGACGATGAAAGCAAAGCGGAGAAAGAGGACAAAGGAAAGCAACATGCACTCCTAGAAGCTACGAAAGAGCCAAATACTTGACTTGAGGGCGAGCCAAGGCTTGTGGTCAGAGCCTGTTGGGCCCTTTGTTTTTGGTTTGAATATTGTGCAAGGTGGACTACAGTCCCAATTTTGGTCAAACATGAGTTGCGTAAGCTACAAAAGAGCTGGACAGTGGAGCAAGCAAAGAAACAAAAACCGCTTGTGAAAAGGGACAATGCAACACCAGTGAGGAAAAATCAATTACAACAGAACAAGAATAAGAAAGCATGTGGAGGCTAAGGCCAGAAGATCCCACTCAAATTATATATGAGATGCATATTATTGTAAAAGGGTTGGTTGGTTGGGTTTTGTATGTTAGTGTTGGGTATGGTTGGGTGTAGTTTCTTGTTTTGTAGGGTTTTGTCATAGATGGCATAGAGTGCGCAGATAGACAAAAGGTTTTGTGACTGTAACTTGTATACATTTTGGGGAAAAGGGTAATTAGAGCTCTGTGACATGAGTTTGGAGCCAGAGGGTTGTAATAGAGTACTGACTTGTATCTCTGAGATTGTATCTAAGAATCTCCGTTGCTAATATATGGAAGTACCTAAAATTTTGAAATATACTGTGTCATTCTGTGTTTATGCTTATGAATTATCTCCTTACAATACTTCTTTATGCTTGATAAGATCAATATGTTATCTCTATTTACAAATTATTCCACAACTTGAGTATCTATATTTCTAGTATGAATGAGTTCATATTTGTTCTATAGTTATTCTATCTTGTGCAAGATCATGGTGAATCTTGAAGGTTTTGGAAACCCATCTACGTATTCTCCTTGCCCTTCCCTATATTTATGTCTTGGTTGTTCTTCAGGTGAGACTTATTCTCTTTGAAGGAGATGAAAATGCCAGTGCTCTAGACTACTCGATGCCCTTTGATGGTAACCTGAGAAGGACCCTGGTCTAATCAATTCCACGCCAACATGAAAAATCTTAGAGAAAACTTCAATAAACCTTCTGTAATATCTGGCTAATACCATAAAAGGTATGATTTCTGAAACATTCTTTGGTGCTGGCCATCCCCTAATGGCTTCAATATTCTCTAGATCTTCTACTGTACCTTCCTTTTAAACAATGTGCCCCAAATAATGGATCCATTATTGGTCAAAATAACACTTACTTAACTTGGCATATGCTCTGTTAACACATGCAACACCATTATTAAGAGTTGTTCATGTTCTTCATCTAAATTGGAATAAATAAGTATGTCATTGTTGACACATAATATTTTATAGAGGCTGGGCGTGCCAAAAGTCAGCACTATGCACATGATCGAGAATATGCACTGTGTGGTGCCAAAAGTCAGCACTGTGCACATGATCGAAAATATGCACTGTGTGGTGACAAGCTTCAACGTCTGTACCAACCAATGATTTACCGCGCACACCAACCCATTTTGTATTGCATGCAAGGACTTAAAGAAATCACATGTAGGTTGGATCCAAAAAGACATTCAAGAATCATTGTAACTGATTTTGTAACAACACGATTGGTCATAGTCGAGGTTATGGATGAGCTGGAAAGTTCGTTATAATTTCCATGCTCCATGGAAGATATGGGAGGATGCATGTAGATACGTAAGGGTTACTATTTTGAGTAAAGAGAGAGTTACTTGTTATGTGAGAGATAGATAAGCCATAGCTCGAGTTATTATTAGTTATCACTTCTTGTAATGTTTGGTTTTGTTATGGATGAGAGATAAAGTAGATTGAGATCTGAGTGCATGGCTCATCTCTTTTTTGAATGTTAAGGCATCTTGAAAATGCTTTGGCCTCTATGTATGAAAATGTATGTGAATTCCCTTGAGATTAATGAATGGAATGGATAAATACAACATGAAGCACATTTATCTTTGTATCTGATGAGTTATGACTAGAATATATGCATGTTTTATGTCATTCTACGCAATAGCTTGGGATAGTTATGAATGAATGAATGACTAGTTAATGAAGGTTTCTTGTATGTTTTATTTCTTCACACCTTGCAGAAGACTGATGGTCTTTGTGATTCTCATGGCATCTCAAGTTCGACCTTCTTCAACCATTGATGATTGAATATGTCGATGCCTACGGGGTTTTGTTGTTAAATCCTATCAAACCCTAACAAATGGTTATGTTGCGGAGACCTGAAGGTTTTATACTACATGTTGAAGGAAGAAAATGAGGTGGAAACCTTCTAAGAAGGAGATACAAGAATGGATATTTGAGAAGGATGACGAGTTCATGTGATGAGAGATCAAGAACTTGCATATCAACCTTGAACATTGGAAAGACAGGTACATCTACATAGACTTACATGAAATTTTCTTTGTTGAGTTTCCTTGTTTATTGTATGAGTGGATAAGGAGGAAAATATATATTAAATCTTCATGGGGAGCCCAAGAATCATCAGTTTGGGACTAGAATATGGTCCGTAGGCTCATATTTGTGGATAATAAATGGGGCAGAGCTATCGAGTTCTTGTTTGAGCATGTGAAAGAAGGGTATATTGTTGAGTTTTCTATTAAGGGAAACAAGTCCTTCAACAATGTTGAAAGAAAATTTCCAACTAATCCTAGAAGGAGATTATTGGAAGAAATCCCTTTGTGGATAAAGATGTTATTCATAGATAAGGGGATAATGCTCATGGATCCTGATGGAATGGCCGAATAAACCCCCCCTCCATGGGGGGGATATGGAAAGAAGGGAGAAAAAGAGATAAATAATGGATCTAGAAGAATATGAGATGAGGTGAGAAGAGAATGGACCCAAAAGAGTACATGAGAAAAGTATCTGAGAGATAGGCAAGAAGAGCCAAGATAAGGAGGCAAGTTGAGAATAATATTGGAGAAAAGAAGGAAAGGGGTGAAGAACGAGTAGTCAGGCCCAAGATGAAGAGAAAATAAACTGCACCAGAAGGCTGTGAGGGAGCTAATTTTGTGTCAGAGAGAAGCACAGAAGAGGAGAGGTTTTCAAAGAGAAGCGAAATTAGGAGTAAGGTGTCAAGATAGGATACCAAAATAGTGGGAGTAGGGCTTAAGAAGACGAAGTCAAATCTCCTTACCTAGTAATATATGTAGTCACATCAAAGGAATATGGGGCACAAGTGCCAGTAGCGTTAAAGCAGTAGAAGATAGCGATGGAGCCCTCCAAGAAGGGGAAGAGGCCTTATCAATTATGAGTGGATTTCCTGACTAAAGGTAGGAATCTCTTTGGGATCCCTCACCGAAGATGATGAGAGAATATGTAGGAACCCCCTCTTTGAACCACCCCCTTGTGCAATATCAATCAAGAAGAAGAAACCAAAGAATGTAAAAAGGTAAGAGAGTTGGAATAAGGAGTAGGAGAAGATACAAGTGAAGGAGAAACTAAATTCAAAAATACCTTGCAAGGAGGAACGTCAGTATCAACAACAACAACCAGTATTCAGTTACGAAGACAAGGTTTTAGATCGAGTACGACAAACCAAGACTCAACTCCGAGGCTTCTCGCATTTCATGGGATGGGGAGAAACATTGTAGAATAACATTGGTTTACATGTGAAGCTATATGGTCTGTGAAGAGAGTTACAAACGAGGCATCCAATATTGTGTAGTTGGAAACCACCTTAAGAGACAAAACTCTGATGTGGTATATGAAATAAAAATATAGAACGTCGGTGGGACAAAAAATGTCCCCGATGGAGATAAACAAATATTTACTTAGGGAATTTTAGAAGCTTAAGTCAGAATTACAATGCATCACTAAGATCAAAGAGATCAAGTAGCATTCTAGAGTAACCATGTGGGATTATGACTAAGAGTTCAAAATATTGTTGGATAAAATAATGTTTCAGATTCAAGATGTCTATCATAGAGAATGTTTTTTTACAAGAATACTACCCCATATTCACATCTCACTCACCTAGCAGAAAGTGACGACCTAGCCGAAGTGTGTGGAAACTGCGATGCACCTAGAATATATGCTAGGAGGTGGCGAAATGTCGACAGGGATGGTGCAAGTACAATATTAGCTTGCAAAACTCACCACACAATTTCAATACACAATGAAAGCTAAGGTGGTGCACTAGAATATGTAGAGTACTACATGTCACACATAAGGTCACCATACGAATGAATTCCCTACACTGGGGAGTTACATGGTGACAGGCACACCAAATCGATTTCCAATCAGAACACACACCGAGTGGTGTGATATTTGTAGACAATGAGGCCATACCTCCCCATTTCCCAACACTACAAAAGTATCAAAATACTACACACACTCCATTTTTCAAGTTTTGAAAATCTATGGGGCATGATGCAAACAACTCTTGGTCACTGTAGTTGATGTAGGAGCACACTGCAAATGCTTATCGGGTCTAGGAAGAAAAAAAGGGTGGAGACTGCGAAGGCTTTGATATAGGATGATACCAAGGAGGCTAGAGAGGAGGATATGGAAAAGGAAAAGGAAGATGATACGATGGTGGTATAGGAAGACTACCTACCTACTTTAACTATGGAAAAGTAGGCCACTTGTCAATATTTTGTACCAAACCACGCACAATTTGTGGGTATTTCCACAACATATATCATGTCACAGGGGATTTCCCAAACTTATTGGAAAAATGGGAAGAGAAGAAGGAGCACTACAATATGGTGACTATGGAGCCGCATGAAGGTCAAAATCTAAAAGAAGAAGATAATGTACATGTGGCAACCTAAAGAGGCATTTGTACAGGAGTTATATCAGAATGAGAAGAAATTTTAGGTTAGAATATAGAAGTGAAGATCAGAAAATCAGCATAAGCACCTCCCAAGTTTGACGCTGTGTAGAAAAATTAATTTCAATGTGATGCGTAGAGGGATTTGGAAGAGGATAGAACCTGTGAAGAGTTGCAATACACAACATCGAGGGAATTGGAAGAATCCTGAGCACGTGAAGAATAGTAGCGCATTGCGTAGAGGGTATTGGAAGAATCCTGCTTACATGAAGAAGTACAATGTGCATCACCGAAAGCAATGGAAGAGGAATGCGTGCATGAAGAGATAATACACATGATGCAAGAGAAAACATGGCGCAACACTACCCGTGAGGTAGAATAAAAAGGCCAAGTATGTGACTTCTTGCATTGTTTCCTTAACATGTTATGTGATCCTAAACCTACATAGAAATTGACCCACGTGTTAACAAGATGCATGAGGGAAGAGGACACCATTGTAGCTATTTTCCCCTTGTTATCGCATAAACTATAGGTTGGGAAAAACCCGACACAATCCATGAGATGGCGATAACTGTGGGAGAGTAAACCCTCCCCTTGCTTTAGTGAAGGTTAAATCCAACACAAGGGGGGAATCCCGGGTGGCTTTAGGGGGAAGCAAAATGGAAAGTGAGGTTATGGAACTGATGCCCCTATAGGTCAAACTACTAAGTGGAAAGTGGCTTGGAGAGAAGCATATCAAATATGGTTTATGGTTTTCAAGTGCTTGAGTACCCGCAGAAGATAGTTGTACTTGCCCGAGACACAAGAAGATATGAGTATACAAGCATAAATATTAAGTGGAAAAGCAAGTTAAGATTGTTGTCCCAAACTGCTGTAGTAAACAATAATATATATCAGCAAGGAACAAAGCTAATCACTGTAGATATAACCACTCAAAGCATCAAAGATTTATTGAGAAATGAATCATAAAACAAGTAGAGTTAGTTCTTAATAATTTAACACAAACTTTAGTAGTATTAGAGGGTTGTTATATGAAGTTTTCATAGTATGTTTGTAAGAACCAAGTGGTTGCTGCAAATATTTTCTACAACAAGTTTCAACCACGAAAATGAGTGAGTAATACGACAAAAACTTCACCAATTAGCAGTAGAATGAGAACAATGGTTCACTAGCAAATTTCCACAGTTGAAATGCAAGTTAAAATAAAAAAAATATAGAGTAGTTTGTTGCAACCCTAATGGATGTAGATTTTATTCATTTATAGCTCCAAGAATACTAGGTCAATCAAGATGCTCTATAGGCTTTAGCAAGCTTAAAGCATCAAGAAAATATTCCAACTTGAACAAAATCAATATCTCTCTATATCACATTTACTAATGGAAACAATTTATTTCTCCAATGCAAATAAATACTAGTTCCTTGCCAAATGGGCTATGGAGTATTCTTGTATTAAGTTAGGTATACTAAATATCAAGGGGTGTAAACCCTTTTACTCCCTTGAGATAACAACCCTAACAAGGTAAAGTTTAGGAGGGTGTAAACCCTTCTACTCCTAGAAACCTTTGCAATAGTCTTTTCAACAAACAATAATGATAAAACTTGGTGGAGGTTGTAAATACTTATACTCCTCCAAGGATCTAGCCAATAACAACCATGGAATAAGAAATAAACCTAACAAAGTGTAGATTTACCTTACCAATTCCAAAAAATTCCAAGACAAACCCTAGTGACCAAGTATTTTTCACCATCAAAGCAAGAGAAAGAGCCTCCAAGAGATAGCGCACCACTTCATTCCATACGAGAAGAGCTAAACCATATCACAAGAGAGAGAGAGAATGATTTTTCCCAAGAGGGGTGCAAATTTCAACCTAGTGGTCTTCTCCAAATGGGAGAGCTATGATGAAAATGAAATAGGAATGATCCTTATTTATACAAATCCTCTAAAAAGTGTTTGTCCACTTAAGTTAGGGTAAACTAAAAAACAAGGGAGACTTTTCCCTTTATTTTTCCCCTTTTCAATATTAAATCCAATTTAACTTAAAAAAATCTTATAAGAAAACCCTAGAGATCACGTCAACCCTCTCTAGGGTGATGTTTTGTCACTTGTAGCAAGTCGTTAGAGCTTGGAGGTGAAACGTTGGGGCCTCCAAAGGCCTCAATCTCATGCACTAGGGTCTCCTCCATTAAGCCAAATCATTTGTTCATCAAAAGTTGCCAAGTGTCAATTCAACCACATCACCACTCCAATCCCTATCCCTAGGGTGACATCAAGCCCTCTAAATATGACGTTTTGACCTCCAAAGGCCAAACATTAGGCTTATAGGGGATATATGAGGTCATCCAAGGCATCTCTCAAGCCTCCAAAGGATGTCATCATCATCCGGTGGGCAGGCCATGGTATCCACCCTGTGGGCTCCATGCCCTAAGGAAGCCCAAGCTAGGCTTGTTCCTCCAAAATTGTCCACCAAGAAAGGTCCCACAAATATAATTAATATGCCCTCCAAGGATCTCAAGTCAAACATATCATGATAAGTAAATCAAATCAATAAAAGAGTCACCTAATCATGTGCATCAAAAACAACCTCATCAAATAAAAAAGTGCTCAAATACCCTATGCAACTTGCCAAATTTAGGTATGGGAAGGTTGACGAAGTGACCTATTGGGTGAATCATCCCCTAAGTCAAAGAGCGTTTCCTAGGTGGACCCCCCTCTAAGCCACATGTAGAATATGAAGTGGATGGGGACAAGACTTTTGGGCATGGGGTTCATGACATACAAGGGATCATAGTGTCTCATTTATGGGTGCCTTTGTAGAGGGTGTGTTGCATATTCATTTTCAATGCATCCTTTTTCCAAGCCCACGTATTGCCTTTTGTTTTTATTAAGATGTTTCCAAGTTGAAGACAAGGTGGGGCTTCTACCTAAGAATGAAAAATTTTTCCCAACTTGACTCTACCCTGGTCACATTATGCTTCCCCAAGTTGAATATAATGTGTGGGACTTCTTATCACCCTAAATTTTTTTATCCGGATCTAAAAACTTATGAAGTTTAGCGAAACGCTATACAACAGTAGAGGCGCTATAGTTCAGGGCGCTCAGCTATATTCCGTGGCGTATGAAAAAAAGTAGCGGAAGTGGGAAGGGAGTAGCTTGGTGGGCCGTCGATCTTGAAGAATCTCAGATCTACGGTCGAAGCCTACATCGGACAAACAAATAGCATAGAACTTAACATCACAAAGGCAGACTGGGGAAAACTACTGTGGTTTCGATGGGGAACATGTGGCGCTCTTACACACGCATCGAGGGAGACGAAAGATTTCCAGAAACCACTTTTCCTATGGCCCCGATGTCACATGGTTCAAAACATCATGTCGATAGCTCGCGGGGAGGAAGGCGGTTGGTTAGATCACCTCACATCACCGGTCCAGGTACTTTCCTGGATGATGTACCAAAAGGACGCCATCACATAACCGACTCGAGGCTCATCATTCGAAGTGGATTGATGAAGCATGGCACACCAAGGTACTATGACATTAATTCGTGAGCAAAGTACACAAACCATCAAATCTCAGATATGAATCATTTTATCCTATTCTGGGAAATATTCATCTTATGCGTAAGAAGAACAAGCTCGGTCTGTGCTCCTGAATTCTGTAAACTCAAAGGGTGGCCAAATCAAGGTCTTTGTGAAGTTTGGAAGGCATGGGTAATACCCGTCAAACGATGTCTGGCACGACTGGGTTCTCAGCTAAGGTACCAGGTAGGTCAATAAGTAAGAATGAAAGATGTGTCTTGCAGATGCTAGCGACTAAATTTCATACCAAACCTAAAACTGAGACAGAGTCGGGAGTAAAATTAAACCTCATTATGAGGGATCTTGTCATAAATGAACTCGCAGAAAACACCTACCACCTAGCCGCAAAGAAGAAGAGGAGCAAAAGGAGGAAATCAGAGGCCAAAACTGAGATGATAGAGAGCGTCGGGGAAAATTTTGATTGGTAGAGTACCCTGGAGGAGGAAATCACCAAGCTGAGGTGAATCCTCAGGTAAAATTTTGGTGTATTTCAGATATTTTTGGACAGATGTCGGCTTAAGAGAAGGGAGTCCTGATATGACAGACCGATTACTAACGGTCCCTTTAAATAATAAAACTGTTCTTCCTTTTTGTAATTTGTATATGTTTTTAGAATTATGAGGAAGTCGGAACATTTTAAATTCCATATGAAATTCCTCTGTATATTCTTGGCCTCATGAGTATAGAAGCACGGAGAAAAGAGGAGCCTGCCCTCTGTGTAGGAAAACTTTATAAATATCTGGGGTTGGAATGAATACATGGGTGTAGAGGCAGATTTTGGGACTTTTTATGAAAAGATTCTAATTGGTGGTGTTATGAGTCTTGTTTTCTCTCATAGTGTGTGATTCCTGTTATTCTGTATTTTCATTTTTCTTTCTTCTGTCTAAATTGAGAAACTAAAAGTCCAGAATTCATTATTCAATGCTCTCGGCTTGGTGATTTAGACCATGTTCATCTCTTCTAAACCATTTCATAATTCATTACTATAATTCTCTGATAATAGTTGTGTGTTTCATTTCTTCTGATACCATCTAAAATTTTCAAACCATAAACTCAGAAGTCACTTCCTCATTTATCCTTTTCCTCTCGATTGTTTTCACGATTTGGAAATGCATCCTATGTTCTTGACCCCATAGCCCAAAGGTCATCTTCATCTCTTCAAAAAATTTATTAAAACCCCAAAAAAAACCAATTCTAGCCATCCATTTCCATAGATGTATCAAGTGACATGAGAGAGCCCTCTCTAAGTTGAGCAGGCTAGTGCCTTAGCTATAAAGCTGTTTGAAGAAGTTACCTCTGTCGTCTGTCTATTCAGTCGGACATAATTTACAGAGGGCTAACATTCTGGCGCCGTTGCCGGGGACGAAATTGAAAATTTTTTCCTGGAAAGAATGACATGGTTGAGTTCTAAGGTCTGAGAGTAGCGGACACTTAGGCACATATTGGCTGTATTCCTTCTCTGGTGACTCCACACATCAAAAAATCTGTTTGAAGGTGATTCCACTCGTAGAAGAATCCATAAATTCAAATCTTCAATGGCGACTCCACTCTCAAATCCAGCTTCCAAAAAATTATTGGTGACTCCACTCATGATTCGAATGTAATTCAAAGACTCCACTGGAAGATGAGATCCCTTGATAGAGGTATGAAAAGACATTATGGAAGAAAAAAGGTACTTAAATTTGGATTTTTTCCAAGGCATTTTATTGTTTGTTATAAGTTGCCTTTGGTCCTTCCTTGAACATGCCAAACGAATTTTTCTTTACCTGCTGCATTCTAATGATGATCATGGGAATCTTGAAATTGCATATTCTCCTCTTAAATTTGTACATGCATATCCTCACTGTATCACTGATTTTGATAAAAAATTTCCATCTGAGCTATGTGATGATCATAACCAAGTTGATGAGCCTTATGAAACCAAAGCTGATATTTCACCTCTTGGACTTGATCCAACACCCTCCAAGACTCAACATAGATACAGACCCTTAAAGTTACCCCACATCCTTCATGATTTTCCTCCAAAACACTATGAGTACTTACCTATGTTTGATGGGGAACCTGATTCCATATCAGCTGAAAAAAAATCCAAGGGTTTGAGCATTTTATAGATTTGTTTGAGATTGACCATGATGATGTTTGTATGAGGGCCTTCTCTCAATCCTTGAAAGGAGACACCAAACACTGGTTTAAACATTTGCATCCAGGGACAATTAGCTCATGGGAGGAATCGAAGGATGTCTTTTTAAAGTTTTGGGGCAAAAATAAATCTTTGGATCTACAACTTATAGAGTTCTATGCCTTAAAAAAACAGAGCAACGAAACTATTTCCATATTCAGTAGAAGGTTTTCTAGTATCTATTACAATTTGTCCAAAGAAATTCAGCACATTGAAGTTGCTACCATGTTCCATTATGCAACTGCTCTTCATCCAGATTTGTCTTTCCTCCTGATGGAAATAAGACCTAAGTCCTTACAACAAATGTTTAATGATGCTTGAGACATTCAACACAACATCCAAGCATGTAAATAGAACTAAAATGAGGGGTTGAATGCTCAAGAACATGAAAGTGAATATGAACAGAAAATAGTTGATTGGAATCTTGAGCATAGAATTGACAATATCATAGGTCCTCTTGAAGTTTCCAATGCTAATGATTTTGCAAAAAATTATATTCCACTTGTTGAAAGAGGAGGCGTTGATTTAGCTTCTGATCCATCCCATGATAAGCAGGGGGCTGATTGTTTTATGTATTCATTTGTAGACAGTCAAGAAGATGAATTTGCAAATCCATTTGTTGAAGAACATGTTGATGTTCCAAGTTTGTTCTTGTTAGATGACATTGCATATGTTCCTGATTTGCCTATATATGATGAATATGATGTTGACTCCCTAGAACAACCAACTGCATGTTCTGTATTAGAAAATGTTCCATTTCATCACTGTAATGAGAGAAATCAGCCTACATATCACAGTTACAAAGAAGAAAGTGTTGAATCATCTAAAGGGAATTCTTTACCTTTATATTTTTCTTCTTTCAAATTGTTGAAAGAAAATCCTAAGATAATCATTGAAGCAAAGGAATGTGTGTTGATGCCAAATCACACTGATTCTCTGAAAAAAGTTGACAAGAAATTGCAACAATCTTCTCATGTGTTTGATGACCTTGTTACTTGTTATGTAGAAGGTCTTGTCAATACAAATTTGCAGCCATTGGTTGAAGACGAATATGAAAATAAGTGTGTTCAACAATCCAAAGAAATTGAAAAATGTGCCTATGATAGCAGTGAAGAAAATTAAGAAGGCTCTGAATCAGGTGAAAGAACCTTGCCATTGTGTTTTTCCTCTTTCGAGCTGTTGAAACAAAATGTATATAATGTTTCAAATAATAAATCCTCTAGGAATGATGTTAAATATGAAGAAAGCAGTGGGCTTGCAAATGAAAACTATCTTCCATTATGTTTTTCTTCCTTTGAATTGTTGAAATCAAATCATGAGATAACAGAGGAAGTAGGGAAGTCTGATTGCATTCATAGTGGCACTATTTTACATGAGAAAATTGTTATCAGTGAGGAAGACCAACAACCTTCTCATACATTTAATGATCATGTTGCTGATTACATGGAAGGTTATCTCAGTTTAGATTTGCAGCTTGTTCTCAACTGCCAACTTGGAAATAAAGATGATAGTAAATCAACATCATTATTAGGCATGGTTTTCTTTCCACCAGGGGTTTCATTTCAATCAACACTGTCTTCTGATTTAGTGTAGGGACCAAAATTGTAAAGACATTTATATAGATGTAAAGACCAGATTTGTAAAGACACTTATATTTCTAC
>JASDQU010100526.1:18500-36446 GCA_032191745.1 Picea mariana
CTTCTACACTGAGGGTACAACAGGTACGTTCACTCATACAGAAATACGCCCTCTCTAAATGAAAGAGGACGATGAATATATTTCTTTAAATTATTTGATAAGAACTAAATTACTCCGTCCCTGAAAACTGAAAACGTCTCAGGCGGTAGCTGTGGATACGGCGATCTGCAGAACCAATTCTCCCGATTCTATGGAACAAACACGGCAGCTCTGAGTTCATCCCTTTTCAACAATGGGCTTACTTGCGGCGCCTGCTATGAATTACAATGCATTAACGACCCTCAATGGTGTTTGCCGGGCACTGTGAGTATTACGGCAACCAACTTTTGCCGTCCAAACACAAATCTGCGCAACAACAATGGCCGTTGGTGCAATCTACCACTTCAGCACTTCGATCTCACTCAGCCTGCTTTCTTACAGATTGCAAAATATCAAAGTGGCATTGTTCCTATACAGTATAGAAGGTGGCTTCTGGACAGTCCCCCATTCCTCTCTTTTTAGTTTAAAACATGAAATAAATATTTTCATTTCAAATACTAATTGGATGTACTGTATGGTTGTATCGTATCAGAGTGCAATGCGTGAGGACGGGCGGAATTCGATTCACTATCAGTGGTAATCCCAACTTCAATCTGGTTCTCATCAGCAATGTTGGAGGAGCGGGCGACGTGAACGCTGTTTCTATTAATGGTTCGAACACTGATTGGCAACCAATGACGCGAAACTGGGGACAGGAATGGCAAAGCAATATTCAATTAATTGGCCAGGGTCTGTCATTCGAAGTTACTACCAGCGATGGTAAAACGCTCGTTTCCAACAATGTGGCTCCTACAAATTGGCATTTTGGACAGACATTCGTAGGAGCCCAGTTTTAAGCATTTCCCTTCAAATATGAAAACTACTCTGACCATAATTAATCAATAAACTCATATTCTTTCCACGGCAACTATATGCAATTAATACTTTTCGCCACGGCAACTACATGCAATTAATATTTTTTTGAAAGCCACATGATTTATTAGTACACATAATTCTTGATGCATCAATAGGAGCGAAATTTCGACGAAAAAGATGTATTACTACCGTTGCCAGTGCATTTTCCTAATTTGATTTATTAGTACAAATAGTTCCATTAATAGATAGTTGCTAATTTTCTACCAAAAAAATGTATTACTACCGCGTTGCCGTTTGCTAGTGCATTTTCCTAATTTGTTTGCATGTATGTGAGGTAGTTTCCATTTTGTTAATTTTAACTTTAATTGTTTTGTCTTTCAATATTTAAGAATTGATAACGATTTGGTTTGTTTATGTGTTCTTATCAGCCTAATTAATATGCTTTTGTTATGGATGACATAATATCTATGACCATCTCACAAGTTGCAAATGTTTCCAACAAATACTATTTAAGTCTAACAAATACTATTTTTGGTGCTATAAAGATTTGGAGCATAAAAGAAAATTAAAATATTATAAAAATCCAGTTAATCTTAATCTTGAACACAAAAAATATTTTCAGCTTTAATTGTTTTGTCTTTCAATATTTAACAATTGATAATGATTTAGTTTGTTTATGTGTTCTTATCAGCCTAATTAATATGCTTTTGTTATCGATGACATAATATCTATCTCGATCTCACCAGTTGCAAATGTTTCCCACAAATACTATTTAAGCCACACAAATACTATTTTTGGTGCCATAAAGATTTTTTTTTTTTTTTGTAAGTAAGAAGTATATATTATATTTAGTGCCTAATAGAGCTTAAAAGAGTTGCCAAAATACAGTAAGATACTAGCTGTTGTTGCTGGACTACCCCAACAGAGGGGAAACCAGTCCAGCTAGCCCCCAATTCACAAGTCTGAAAAAGTTGTTGGTTCAGAAAACACACAAAGATCATACTAGCTGCATCTAGACTAGGAGCCTAATGAAACACGATGTTCAGCAAAAAGAAATCTAAACACCTGTCTAATATCCTATCCACGTGGCTCGAAGGTCCTCTATCCACGGTTCTGTCTCGAAGTTGGTCGGCTGGTCATCTCGGCGTTGTTCCTTTCGCTCCACATGCTCCTCATTCTCAACTGGGCCGCTACGTTCCGCTTCCTTCTGCCTATCCACTGCCTGTCTTTGCATGCTATCCATCTCAATGTCAGGGGCTTCCCCCGGAGAAGAGCCAGCTGGGTCCGAGGAGAGCTTCGATTGCATAGTTGAAAGGATATGAAGAAAGGTGGCGAGATTGTCTTCTGTGGCCTGCAGTCGAAACTTGAGGTCCGCCCTCTCCCTCCTGAGCTCAAAGACTAAATCATACAAAATGCCCAAATGTTCTTTGAAGTTCTCACTGTCGAGATGGCCCGCAGGGTGGAGACGCACTCACTTGGACTCTCCAAAAACCGTTGGTGCACTCCTCCAGGTGCTCAAGGATCTGGGGAAGGACATTGTCGCTATGAATTGGATCCGGGGGTCCTGAGGAGAACATGGAGTCGGATTCGACCCTCGCGGGATAGTAGCCATGGAGTGTAAAAGCGAAGACTGCGGAGGTGGCAGGGTTATCGCGGAGCGAAGGTGTAAGGATTGCAGAGGTGGCGGGGTGGCAGCTAGGGACATGATTTGAGGGAGGGATGAAGAACAGGTCGCCGGGGAGGTCGAAGGCGAGATCAGGGGTCTGCGGGGCTTCCAAGGTGAGCCCCACGTAGGCTTTCCTCTAAGCCTTTCTTTCATGTGTGCAGGTGAGCAGGGCTGGACAGGGTTGGACCAGTGTTGCAGCAAAACGAAGGAGATAGCCTCTGAGCAAGCCTGGTGTTGTTTGCGTCGTGAAGGGGGGAGCCCTTCCAACCGCTTACAAGGTGTAATGCCAAAAACGATGACCCAAGCCATTATACAAACTGCGTGGGAGCAAAGGGTGGCATAAATGCCCCTTACCTCAACCATTATGCCAAGTATAAATGCCATTACTCTCCCGGGATGGCATGGTACTGCAGCATGGGCCCGTCACGTGGCTCCTTGCTGCGGCGTATTGTGTCCGATCCCATCAATCGCCACGGGGAAGCCACTAACACCCCATCCGGGGAAGGTGCCATAAAGATTTGGAGCATAAAAGAAAATTAAATTATTATAAAAAGACTGTTAACCTTAATCTTGAACACAAAAAATATCTACTATTTTAAATTGAAACCGATCTTATTAGTTAAATTTGATATTTCTATTATTAATTATTTAAAATAATATTTTTTTTTCCAAATTTTATAATTATTTTGATCTAAAAAATTTTGAGTTTAAAATAGTTAATCATATTCCCTTTTAAAGACACTTCAAACTTTATAATAATTTTATATAGACTCTATGGAAAGACTTTTACCCATAATACTTGGTTTCTTTCTTTATGGAGATAATTTGATATTTAAATTTGAAATGAATAATTTCTTTATGGTTAATCTAAATTTCCTTATAATCCTTGCATAAGTTTATTCATAATACTTTGTTTATTTCTTTATGGAAATAATTTGATATTTAAATTTGAAATTTTGAGGGAAACTTGTCTCGATAGACCTTTCCTACGAGCTATCGTGCACCTAAAATGGAGATCGTATGCAAAAGTTACAACCCCGAGAAGTTGATGCAATCGCTTAGCCCAACGGGGCCCCGATGATTTTTGACGCTTCATCTCCTAGGGTTAGGTATTTTGATGTATATGTTTTGGCATTCTTATTTACTGTAAAAAGTATTGAAGAGTCTCATTGTAACCATCTTCTTGGGAATGAGCGTAGTCGTCACATCTCTTCTCAAAGATATGCCACGACCATTCTAGCAATCTTGTTTTACGCTGCATTTTACAAGTTCGGCACATTTTCTTATTGAAGAGAAACCAATTTTGATGTATCTATGTTATTGTAGCTCTACTATTATTGTGTCTCTGTGTTAATAATAATAATAATTTGTATTCATTTTTGTTCTTTTCATAAAATCTGGATCAATGGTATCAGAGCGGTCTGCTCTTTGTTGTTCTTAATGCGTGTCCCCGACAAGATCAGGGTACAAAGAATTGGGTCTCGAGCTTGTTTCTCTTAAAGCAAAAATCTCTCACATGCCCGAGCGACCTCTCATGGTGGGAGAAAGGAAAGACGACGGGACAAGATATCCTTTGAAAATATTGCTCGAGGAAGTCCCACTACAACAAAGGAATGGAATGATGGATAGTTTTGCGAAAATCCTTTGGTGGTTACCAACAGACGACGCATCTTCCTCGAACGGAGGCACCGCCCCCTTCAAGGTACAAATCAACATTGAGATTCCCATATTTCAAAGTCCAATAGACACAGATGTTGCAGATAAATGGCTGAATCTACTAGAAGGGTATTTTTCTATCAATAACTTTTCAAACATAGAAAATATTACATTTTTCCTCTTCAAATCCGTTCGCCATGTAAAATATTGGTGCGAGACTTTTTGTGAGAAAAGAGAAATAGAGGAACCCTCATTATTTACAGTCATGGTCACCTGGGAATCCTTCAGGGAGGTTATGAAGGAACAATACTATCGTGTCGGAAGTTATGATGGCCTGTATACAAAATGTATCACACTACAACAGAAAAGAAACCAAGCCAGGCCAGAGCTAACAAATGTTTTCCATACCTTGCACACTAAGTTGGGCATCAGATATTCAAAGCGACATCTAGTGCTCAAGTAATAGGGTGGTAAGCATAAATACATCCAAGATGCAATGGATTTTTTGGACCTCTCATCCTTGCGTGCGGCCTACCAATATGCTGTCAAAATCGAGCAAAATCTTAAAAAAGAGACTTGGAAATTTTTTCCTGGGAACCCCTCACATCAAAAGCAATTAAAGTCAAACCCCAACCCCCAGAACAATCGAAATAGAAAATATATACAAGCTCAGGACAACCAGTCTAGGCTGCGAGCAAAGGAGGACACCAGAAAGACAAAGAAAGATACCTGGAACTGGTGCGTTTTTTGACTTTGAGTCAAAACTTGGAAGGGGGAGATGGATAATCGATGCAGAACCCAGTGCCACCGTTGCTACCACCAAGGTGCAGCTCGGTGAACCAAACAAGTGAAACGAAGGTGAGAACCTCTTTCATTTACATATGTGGGTAAAAGGAACCCTACTGCATCCAACACTAGTGACAACGCCGCACCCAAAACCCTACACCACTCGAAAGCTCCGCCAAGAAAGTGATCTCCACGTCAGTGAACAGTGTCGCATGTCGTACGACATCAAGCCCTTCAAATATGAGGTAATGTGTGAGGAAACATAAATTAACATAGTTTTCTATTAAACCGTTTTAACAAACTAGGTGTTAACAAATATTTCAACTTTGATTTTAATAGGAGGCAAATTGCAAAACAAAGATTTTTATTAATACTAATTTCTGTAATGTAGACAAATATATTTCAACCTTCTTTTTTAGTACATAAATAATTCCAAATTTCTCAAAAAAATTTAGTAAATTATATAAATTTGAACTAAATGAGTTTCTTGTGAAAAGTTTAAATTTAAAATGTAAATATATTCCAAATGACTAAATTACAATAAATGTTTTAAAAATGTAAAAAGAACCCAAATATATATATATATATATATAAACAATAATGAAAAAATGGTTAAACATCAACCCAAAAAATATTAAATATGTACAGGGTGTTTTTGTTTTTCAAATAAATCATTATAAATATATGTATAATACAATCCACATCCATCCAACATTTTTGGTTCTCTGTTCTCTGTACAAGGAGTACTTCTACTGATTTATATTTTTTAATTTTAATCTAGATCTTTATGTTTTAGTTAATGTACATTAATGTTGAAGCTGTAGAGCTTTTATTAACATGTTTAAAAAACAACTCATGGATTACTACGTTATTCGAAACTGCTATTGAGAATAATTGCTTTGTTATTCAATTCATACAAATTATGTTGGGAATTTCAGGAATGTGCATGCAATGCTAATCGTTTAACTCTATGATGCGCAGTAACATGGCGCCTATGCAGAATATTGTGTTTTGTACACTGTTGGGGTTCTTGTGGGTTCCTCGTAGAGTTAATGCACACGTTGCTTGGCAGAATGCACATGCAACCTTCTACACTGAGGGTACAACAGGTACGTTCATTCATACAGAAATACGCCCTCTCTAAATGAAAGAGAGACGATGAATATATTTCTTTAAATTATTTAATAAGAACTAAATTACTCCGTCCCTGAAAACGTCTCAGGCGGTAGCTGTGGATACGGCGATCTGCGGAACCAATTCTCCCAATTCTATGGAACAAACACGGCAGCTCTGAGTTCATCCCTTTTCAACAATGGGCTTACTTGCCGCGCCTGCTATCAATTACAATGCATTAACGACCCTCAATGGTGTTTGCCGGGCACTGTGACTATTACCGCAACCAACTTTTGCCCTCCAAACACAAATCTGCCCAACAACAATGGCGGTTGGTGCAATCTACCACTTCAGCACTTCGATCTCACTCAGCCTGTTTTCTTACAGATTGCAAAATATCGAAGTGGCATTGTTCCTGTACAGTATAGAAGGTGGCTTCTGGACGGTCCCCCACTCCTCTCTTTTTACTTTAAAACCTGAAATAAATATTTTCATTTCAAATACTAATTGGATGTACTGTATGGTTGTATCGTATCGGAGTGCAATGCGTGAGGACGGGCGGAATTCGATTCACTATCAGTGGTAATCCCAACTTCAATCTGGTTCTCATCAGCAATGTTGGACGTGAACGCATTGCACTGATTGGCAACCGATGACACGAAACTTGGGACAGGAATGGCAAAGCAATACTCAATTGATTGGCCAGTGTCTGTCATTCGAAGTTACTACCAGCGATGGTAAGACGCTCGTTTCCAACAATGTGGCTCCTACAAATTGGCAGTTTGGACAGACATTCGTAGGAGACCAGTTTTAAGCATTTCCCTTCAAATATGAAAACTACTCTGACCATAATTAATCAATAAACTCATATTCTTTCCACGGCAAATCCATGCAATTAATATTTTTCGGAAGCCAGATGATTTATTAGTACACATAATTCTTGCTGCATCAATAGCAGCGAAATTTCGACAAAAAAATGTATTACTACCGTTGCTAGTGCATTTTCGTAATTTGATTTATTAGTACAAATAGTTCCACTAATTTTCTACCAAAAAAACGTATTACTACCGTTGCCTTTTGCTAGTGCATTTTAATAATTTGTTTGCATGTATGTGAGGTAGTTTTCATCTAGTTAATTTCAGCTTTAATTGTTTTGTCTTTCAATATTTAAGAATTGATAACGATTTACTTTGTTTATGTGTTTTTATCAGTCTAATTAATATGCTTTTGTTGCTTTTGTTATGGATGACTTAATATCTATGACCATCTCACCAGTAGCAAATGTTTCCCACAAATACTATTTAAGCCACACAAATACTATTTTTGGTGCCATCAAGATTGGGAGCATAAGAGAAAATTAAAATATTATAAAAATCCAGTTAACCTTAATCTTGAACAGAAAAAATATTTTCAGCTTTAATCATTTTGTCTTTCGATATTTAACAATTGATAATGATTTAGTTTATTTATGTGTTCTTATCAGCCTAATTAATATGCTTTTATTATGGATGACATAATATCTTTGACCATCTCACCAGTTGCAAATGTCTCCTACAAATACTGTTTAAGCCACACAAATACTATTTTTGGGGCCATAAAGATTTGGACCATAAAAGAAAATTAAATTATTATAAAAGGACAGTTAACCTTAATCTTGAACACAAAAAATATCTACTATTTTAAATTGAAACTGATATTATTAGTTAAATTTGATATTTGTATTATTAATTATTTAAATAATAATTTTTTTTCCAAATTTTATAATTATTTTGATCTCAAAAATTTTGAGTTTAGAATAGTTAATCATATTCCGTTTTAAAGACACTTCAAACTTTATAATAATTTTATATAGGCTCTATGGAAAGACTTTTACCCATATACTCGCTTTCTTCCTTTATGGAGATAATTTGATATTTAAATTTGAAATGAATACTTTCTTTATGGTTAATCTGAATTTCCTTATAATCCGGGCATAAGTTTATTCATAATACTTTGTTTATTTCTTTATGGAAATAATTTGATATTTAATGTTGAAATTCTAAGGGAAACATGTCCAGAGAGACCTTTCCAACGAGCTATCGTGCACCTAAAATGGAGATCGTATGCAAAAGTAACGACCCTGAGAAGTTGATGCAGTTGCTTAGCCCAACGGGGCCCCGATGATTTTTGATGCTTCATCCCCTAGGGTTAGGTATTTGGATGTCTAGGGTTTTGGCATTCTTATTTACTGTAAAAAGGATTGGAGAGTCTCATTGTAACCATCTTCTTGGGAATGAGCATAGTCGTCACAACTCTTCTCAGAGATAAGCCCCCGCCATTCTAGCAATCTTGTTTTACACTGAACTTTACAAATTCGACACATTTTCTTATTGAAGAGAAACGAATTTTGTTGTATCTATGTTATTGTATCTCTGCTATTATTGTGTCACTTTGTTAATAATAAGAACAATTTGTATTCATTTTTGTTCTTCTCATAAAATCTGGATCAATGGTATCAGAGTGGTCTGCTCTTTGCCATTCTTAATGCGTGTCCTCGAAAAGATCAGGGTACAAAGAATTGGGTCTCGAGCTTGTTTCTCTTGAGGAAAAAATCTCTCACATGCCTGAGTGACCTCTCATGGCAGGAGAAAGGAAAGAGGACGAGACAAGATATCCTTTGAAAATATTGCTCAAGGAAGTCCCACTGCAACAAAGGAATGGAATGATGGATAGTTTTGCGAAAATCCTTTGGTGGTTACCGACAGACGATGCATCTTCCTCGAACAGAGGCGCCGCCCCTTTCAAGGTACAAATAAACATTGAGATTCCCATATATGAAAGTCCTATAGACACAGATGTTGCAGATAAATGGCTGAATCTACTAGAAGGGTATTTTTCTATCCATAACTTTTCAAACAGAGAAAATATACGTTTTTCCTCCTCAAATACGTTTGCCATGTAAAATATTGGTGGGAGAATTTTTGTGAGAAAAGGGAAATAGAGGAAACCTCATTATTTATAGTCATGGTCACCTGGGAATCCTTCAGGGAGGTTATGAAGGAACAATACTACCCTGTTGGAAGTTATGATGACATGTATACAAAATGGATCACATTGCAACAGAAAAGGAACCAAGCCAGGCCAGAGCTGACAAATGTTTCCATACCTTGCGCACTAAGTTGGGCATCCAATATTCAAAGCGACATCTAGTGCTCAAGTATTAGGGTGGTAAGCATAAATATATCCAAGATGCAATAGAGTTTTTGGACCTCTTGTCCTTAGGTGCGGCCTACCAATATTTCGTCAAAATTGAGCAAAAGCTCTAAAAAGAGACTTGGAAATTTTTTCCTGGGAACCCCTCACATCAAAAGCAATTAAAGTCAAACCCTAACTCACAGAATAAAGGAAATAGAAAAGACATACTAGCTTCAGACAACCAGTCTAGGCTGCGAGCAAAGGAGGACACCGGAAAGGCAAAGAAAGATATCAGGAAGTGGTGGGACTTCAATAAGAGACGCTGGCATAAAACTGTTCAATGTCGCTCGAAGCAATCAACCGTGCCTGAGGTGAACACCTCTCAATCAGAGGCGGTTTTTGACTTTGAGTCAAAACTTGGAAGGGGGAGATGGATAATCGACGCAGAACCTGGTGCCACCGTTGCTACCACCAAGGTGCGGCTCGGTGAACCAAACAAGCCAAACGAAGGTGAGCACCTCTTTCATTCACATATGTGGGTAAAAGGAACCCTGCTGCATCCAGCACTACTGACAATGCTGCACCCAAAACGCTACACCACTGGAAAGCTTCGCTAAGAAAGCGATCTCCACGTCAATGAATAGTGTCACCTATCGTATGACATCAAGCCCTTCAAATATGAGGTAATGTGTGATGTTGCTCCTCTCTAAGTTTGTAATATTCTTCTGGGCCAACATTGTTTGTGGAAATGTCATGTTGTATATGAGTCTAGGCCTCGTAGTATTATTATTACTTTAAACAGAAAATTATACAGGATACCCGAGGCAGTCCCACCTAGTGTTATTTCCTTGATCTCTACCAAGAAATGCAGGAAGGTAATCTCTCAGACTGGGAATTTTCTCTTCTTCGTTATTCACTCTCAAACTGAGTGAAAGGTTGCAGCCACATCTAGGGACTTCACGATCGACCTCTCCACGCAACAGAAGCAATTGGACAAGGTCGTGGAAAAATACAAAGATATCTTCTAGTCACCTAGTGGGGTACCTCTACACTGTCAAGTTAAGAATCCCATCGATATGACCCCTGGTGCACCAATGCACAATGCGCCAGTCTACCACAGCTCACTGTTAGATAATGAAGAGATCAAGTGACATATCCAAGAAGTGATCCACAGAGGACGTATATGTCCCAGCTCATCACCTTGTGGGATCCCAATCGTGTTGGTGTAGAAGAAAGATGGGACCTTGTGACTCTGCATTGATTACCAGGCCCTAAATAAAATTACAGTCTCGAATTGGTATCCGATTCACAGAATCAACTATCTCCTTGATCAGCTCAAGGGGGGAAAATACTTTGGTAATATTGATATGAAGTCTACCTACCACAAGGTCCCCAAAGAACATATAGATGTATGGAAAACCTCCTTAAAGTCAAAAGAAGGTATTTTTCAATGGATGGTTATGCCCTTTGTTTTACCAAATTCTCCAACAACTTTGAGGAGGAGGATGGATGATATCCTGTGACGTTTCACCAATACTTTTGTAGTGGTGAATATGGATGACATCCTCATCTACAAAAAGAATTGGGCAAAACACTTGCAACACATTCAACAGATTTTGCACACACTGTGGTAGCACAAGTTATATTCCAAGTTGGAAAAAGGCTCCTTCGACATGGACAGGGTCCAGTAACTAGGCTACATAGTTGATCAACATAGTGTGCATGTGGATCCAGCCAAGATCCATGTCATCGGTGACTCGCCATCCCCAACCACACTCAGTGAGCTTCAGAGCTTCTTAGGCCTTGCCAATTTCTATTGTAGGTTCGTGTTGGGATTCTTCCATATTTCATGGCCCCTTAGCCAATTAACCAGGGGTGGTGGTAAGGAAACATTTTTTGGGGGCCTATCCGAGCAACAAGAGTTCGATGATTTAAAGAAGTGCTTGTTCTTATCCCCGATACTTTAATTACCGGACCTGGATCATCCCTTCCAGATCGAGACATGTGATTTGGACTATGTTGTGTGTGGAGTTCTCACTCACCAAGCCCACCCCCTGGTCTATCACAATGAGATGCTATCAATTTTCTATTTGAGAAATGCGTAAACAGGGAGGTCACCTGATGAATTACCACTCTAAGACCCTGTCCAGAGCCAAATTTAATTACCGCCACTACGCCAAAAATTTCTACCTCATGATGCAAGATTTAGAGAAGTGGCGCCCTTACAAGAGGGAAAAACACTCTTCCATTGACTTCTTTCCTTTCGAGGTCTGTTTTGGATTTCAATCTCTGGGGCACAAAAATATGCCTCTCATTTTGAATACGTCGGGATTAGCACATCAACACTGAAAACAACAGGCTGACCATAGTGGTGTTCATAATTTATCACATAAACACACTCCAGTCGCAGCTTCCTTGCAAGTGACATCGGATCGTTCCAAGCAACATCATGTTTCATACATGGTCAGTAAACAATGCCAAGCTCCAGTGACATGCCAAGCGGATGATAGTCACGACAGTGCAGGGAAGGTTCCCTCAGTTGGTGGTCGAAGAAAGGACACTTCTGGATATAAAAAGGGAGTAATTGGGCCACTAATTGGGCCACCAGGAAGGGAGTCCCCCTTCCCTGGCCAACTGGTAGAAAATTATATTGTGATCTGATGTCTCAAGTCCAGGAAGCAAGGCATTTGAAAAGAAAGTACTATGCTAATTTCTGATCCATGTTAGTGCTAGTCAGTTTATATATTTGTAATAAATCCTTCGCCAGTATACTAAGCAAGGCTATGTATAAATAAATGCATAGTCAGGTTTTGTCAATGCTTTGCTTCGAGAAAATTCTATCACCAGTATGAATGAACAAATTCGCACAAAATAAAAAAAACAATCACTTTTGTAAGAAGTCACCATGCAGTATTAAAGCGGACGTTTTTCTCTAATACATCTGATGAAGCATTGTTTAATCTCGTATGTTTCTTTTCTATGCGAAAAACTATTTTCATTTCTATGTGCAATTGTTGAGAAAGTTGCGCACCAAAGGAACCGGTCCACATCTCTCTTCTGCTATGTGTTATAGAGAGCATGGGAATTTTTGTGTGGAATTCATGTGCACTCGGACAACTAATGCACCCTCCTCATTCTCTCTATGTTAATGTGTTAGTTGGGAGTCATTGTAGAGGTGTACAAGTTGACGAATTCTCTACACATCTCTCTCTCTCTCTCTCTCTCTCTCTCTCTCTCTCTACTTGGAATGATAATCATTGAAGGGGTTTCTATAAAAGTTTGATGCGCCCTCCATCAAAGGAGATTCATCTCTATTGAGTGCACCCCTCTATAAGATCACTTTCGCACATGAATTTTCATTGAGGTTATTTTTGAATTGTTGGAAAGCTCTTCATGTGTAGAATGACACTGATTGGCAACCGATCAAGTGAAACCGGGGACAGGAATGGAAAAGCAATATTCAATTGATTGTCCAGTGTCTGTCATTAGAAGTTACTACCAGCGATGGTAAGACGCTCGTTTCCAACAATGTGGCTCCTACAAATTGGCAGTTTGGACAAACATTTGTAGTAGCCTAGTTTTAAGCATTTCCCTTCAAATATGAAAACTACTCTGACCATAATTAATGAATAAACTTATATTCTTTCCACGGCAACTATATGCAATTAATACTTTTCGCAACGACAACTCCATGCAATTAATATTTTTTGGAAGCCACATGATTTATTAGTACACATAATTCTTGCTACATCAATAGCCGCGAAATTTCGACGAAAAAGATGTATTGCTACCATTGCCAGTGCATTTTCCTAATTTTATTTATTAGTACAAATAGTTCCATTAATAGATAGTAGCTAATTTTCTACCAAAACAATGTATTACTATCGTTGCCTTTTGCGAGCGCATTTTCCTAATTTGTTTGCATGTATGTGAGGTAGTTTCCATCTGGTTAACTTCAGCTTTAATTGTTTTGTCTTTCAATATTTAAGAATTGATAACGATTTACTTTGCTTATGTGTTCCTATCAGCCTAATTAATATGCTTTTGTTATGGATGACATAATATCTATGACCATCTCACCAGTTGCAAATGTTTCCAACAAATACTATTTAAGCCACACAAATACTATTTTTGGTGCCATAAAGATTTGGAGCATAAAAGAAAATTAAAATATTATAAAAATCTAGTTAGTCTTAATCTTGAACACAARAAATATTTTCATCTTTAATCGTTTTKCCTTTCAATATTTAACWATTGATAACGATTTAGTTTGTTTATGTGTTCCTATTAGCCTAATTAATATGCTTTTGTTATCGATGACATAATATCTATGACCATCTCACCAGTTGCAAATGTTTCCCAAAAATACTATTTAAGCCACACAAATACTATTTTTGGTGTCATAAAGAAATGGAGCATAAGAGAAAATTAAATTATTATAAAAGGAAAGTTAACCTTAATCTTCAACACAAAAAATATCTACTATTTTAAATTGAAACTGATCTTATTAGTTAAATTTGTTATTTCTATTATTAATTATTTAAAATAATATTTTTTTTTCCAAATTTTATAATTATTTTGATCTCAAAAATTTTGAGTTTAGAATAGTTAATCATATTCCCTTTTTAAGACACTTCAAACTTTATAATAATTTTATATAGGCTCTATGGAAAGACTGTTACCCATAGTACTCGGTTTCTTCCTTTATGGAGATAATTTGATATTTAAATTTGAAATGAATAATTTCTTTATGGTTAATCTGAATTTCATTATAATCCTTGCATAAGTTTTTTCATAATACTTTGTTTATTTCTTTATGTAAATAATTTGATATTTAAATTTGAAATTCTAAGGGAAACATGTCTAGATAGACCTTTCCAACGAGCTATCGTGCACTTAAAATGGAGATTGTATGCAAAAGTTACGACCCCGAGAAGTTGATCCAATCGCTTAGCCCAATGGGGTCCCGATGATTTTTGACGCTTCATCTCCTAGGGTTAGGTAATTCGATGTCTATGTTTTGGCATTCTTATTTACTATAAAAAGGATTGGAGAGTCTCATTGTAACTATCTTCTTGGGAATGAGCGTAGTCGTCACATCTCTTCTTAGAGATAAGCCGCCACCATTCTAGCAATCTTGTTTTATGCTGCATTTTACAAATTCGACGCATTTTCTTATTGAAGAGAAACCAATTTTGTTGTATCTATGTTATTGTATCTCTTTTATTCTTGTGTCTCTCTGTTAATAATAATAATAATTTGTATACATTTTTGTTCTTCTCATAAAATCTGGATCAATGGTATCAGAGCGGTCTGCTCTTTGTCGTTCTGAATGCATGTCCCCAACAAGATCAGGGTACAAACAATTGGGTCTCGAGCTTGTTTCTCTTGAGGAAAAAATATCTCACATACCCGAGAAACCTCTCATGGAAGGAGAAAGGAAAGATGACAAGACAAGATATCCCTTGAAAATACTGCTCGAGGAAGTCTCACAGCAACAAAGGAATGGAATGATGGATAGTTTTGCGAAAATCCTTTGGTGGTTACCAACAAACGATGCATCTTCCTTGAATGGAGGGACCGCCCCTTTCATGGTACAAATCAACATTGATATTCCCATATTTCAAAGTCCGATAAACACATATGTTGTGGATAAATGGTTGAATCTGCTAGAAGGGTATTTTTCTATCCATAACTTTTTGAACAGAGAAAATATTTCATTTTTCTTCCTCAAATCCGTTCGCAATGTAAAATATTGGTGCGAGACTTTTTCTGAGAAAAGGGAAATAGAGGAACCCTCATTATTTATAGTCATGGTCACCTGGGAATCCTTCAGGGGGGTTATGAAGGAAGAATACTACCTTATCGGAAGTTATGATGACCTGTATACAAAATGGATCACACTGCAGCAGAAAAGAAACCAAGGCGGGCCAGAGCTGACGAATGTTTTCCATACCTTGCACACAAAGTTGGGCATCAAATATTCAAAGCGACATCTAGTGCTTATGTAATAGGGTGGTAAGCATAAATACATCCAAGATGCAATTGAGTTTTTGGACCTCTCCTCCTTGGGCGCGGTCTACCAATATGCCGTCAAAATTGAGCAAAAGCTTAAAAAATAGACTTGGAAATTTTGTCCTGGGAACCCCTCACAACAAAAGCAATTAAAGTCAAACCTCAACCCCCAGAACAAAGGAAATAGAAAATACATACAAGCTCAGGAAAACCAGTCTAGGCTGCGAGCAAAGGAGGTCACCGGAAAGACAAAGAAAGATACCAGGAAGTGGTGCGACTTCCATAAGAGCCCATGGCATAAAACTGTTGAATGTCACTGCAAGCAATAACTAGTGGATGAGGTGAACGCCTCTCAATCAAATGCAGTTTTCGACTTTGAGTCAAAACTTGAAAGGGGGAGATGGATAATCGATGCGAAACCCAGTGCCACCATTGTTACCACCAAGGTGCAGCTTGGTGAACCAAACAAGCCAAATGAAGGTGAGCACCTCTTTCATTCACATATGTGGGTAAAAGGAACCCCGCTCCATCCAGTACTACTGAAAATGCCGCACCCAAAACCCTACACCACTAGAAATCTCCGCCAAGAAAGAGATCTCTGTGTCAGTGAACAGTGTCGCCTATCGTACGACATCAAGCCCTTCAAATATGAGGTAATGTGTGATGTTGCTCCTCTCTAAGTTTGTAATGTTATTTTGGGCCAACATTGTTTGTGGAAATGTCATGTTGTATATCAATCTAGGCCTCATAGTATTATTATTACTTTAAACAAAAAATTATACAGGATACCCGAGGCAGTCCCACCTAGTGTTATTTTCTTGATCTCTACCAAGAAATGCAGGAAGGTAATTTCTTAGACTGGGAATTTTCTCTTCTTTGTGATTCACTCTCAAATTCAGCGAAAGGTTGCAGTCACATCCAGGGACTCTACGACCGACCTCTCCACGCAACAGAAGGAAGTGGACAAGGTCATGCAAAAATAGAAAGATATCTTCTAGTCACCTAGTGGGGTACCTCTGCACTGTCAGGTTAAGAATCCCATCGATCTGACCCCCAGTGCACCAATGCGTAATGTGCCATTCTACCGCAGCTCTTTGTTAGATAATAAAGAGATCAAAAAACAGATCCATGAAGTGATCCACAGGGGGCACATATGTCCCATCTCATCGCCTTGTGGGATCCCAATCGTGTTGTTGAGAAGAAAGATGGGACCTTGTGACTCTGCATTGATTACCGGGCCCTAAATAAAATGACAGTCTGGAACTAGTATCTGATTCACAGAATCGACGGTCTCCTTGATCAACTCAAGGGGGGAAAATACTTTAGTAATATTGATCTGAAGTCTACCTACCACAAGGTCCCTAAAGAACATATAGATGTATTGAAAACCTCCTTAAAGTCAAAAGAAGGTATTTTTCAATGGATTGTCATGCCCTTTGTTTTGACAAATTCTCTAACAAATTTTAGGAGGATGATGGATGATATCCTGTGACCTTTCACAAATACTTTTGTAGTGGTGAATATGGATGACATCCTCATCTACAATAAGAATTGGGCAGAACACTTCCACCACATTCAACATGTTTTGCACACCCTACGGTAGCACAAGTTATATCCCAAGTTGGAAAATGGCTCCTTCGACATGGACAGGGTCCAGTAACTAGGCTACATAGTTTATGAACATCGTGTGCATGTGGATCCATCCAAGATCCATGTCATCGGTGACTGGCCATCCCCGACCACACTCAGTGAGCTTCAGAGCTTCTTAGGCCTTGTCAATTTCTATCGTAGGTTCGTGTTGGGATTCTTCCATATTGCATGGCCACTCAGCCAAGTAATCAGGGGTGTTGGTAATGAAACATTTTTTGGGGGCCTATCCGAGAAACAAGCATTCAATGATTTAAAGAAGTGCTTGTTCTCGTCCCTGATACTTTCATTACCGGACCTACATCATCCCTTCTAGATCGAGACATGTGATTTGGACTATGTTGTGTGTGCAGTTCTCACTCACCAAGCCCACCCCGTGCCCTATCATAGTGAGATGATGTCAGTTTTCTGTTTGAGTGATGCATAAACAAGGAGGTCACCCGATGAATTACCACTCCAAGACCCTGTCCAGAGCCAAATTTAATTACCACCACTACGCCAAATAATTCTACCTCATGATGCAGGATTTAGAGAAGTGGTACCCTTACAAGAGGGAAAAACACTCTTCCATTGACTTCTTTCCTTTCAAGGTTTGTCTTGGATTTCAATCTCTGGTGCACAAAAATATGCCTCTCATTTTGAATACGTCGGGATTAGCACATCAACACCGAAAACAACAGGCTGGCCATAGCAGTGTTCATAATTTATCACATAAACACTCTCCAGTACCAGCTTCCTTGCAAGTAACATCAGATCATTCCAGGCAACATCATGTTCCATACATGGTCAGTAAATAATGCCAAACTCCAGTGACATGCCAAGTGGATGATAGTCATGGAAGTGCAGGGAAAGTTCCCTCAGTTGGTGGTCGAAGAAAGGACACTTTCGGATATAAAAAGGGAGTAATTGGGCCACCAGGAAGGGAGTCCCCCTTCCCTGGCCAACTAGTAGAAAATTATATTGTAATCTGATCTCTCATGTCTAGAAAGCATGGC
>JASDQU010100526.1:36898-46996 GCA_032191745.1 Picea mariana
TTAGTCTTAATCTTGAACACAAAAAATATTTTCATCTTTAATCGTTTTTCCTTTCAATATTTAACTATTGATAACGATTTAGTTTGTTTATGTGTTCCTATTAGCCTAATTAATATGCTTTTGTTATCGATGACATAATATCTATGACCATCTCACCAGTTGCAAATGTTTCCCACAAATACTATTTAATCCACACAAATACTATTTTTGGTGCCATAAAGAAATGGAGCATAAGAGAAAATTAAATCATTATAAAAGGAAAGTTAACCTTAATATTCAACACAAAAAATATCTACTATTTTAAATTGAAAATGATCTTATTAGTTAAATTTGTTATTTCTATTATTAATTATTTAAAATAATATTTTTTTTTCCAAATTTTATAATTATTTTGATCTCAAAAATTTTGAGTTTAGAATAGTTAATCATATTCCCTTTTAAAGACACTTCAAACTTTATAATAATTTTAGATAGGCTCTATGGAAAGACTGTTACCCATAGTACTCGGTTTCTTCCTTTATGGAGATAATTTGATATTTAAATTTGAAATGAATAATTTCTTTATGGTTAATCTGAATTTCATTATAATCCTTGCATAAGTTTAATCATAATACTTTGTTTACTTCTTTATGTAAATAATTTGATATTTAAATTTGAATTTCTGAGGGAAACATGTCCAGATAGACCTTTCCAACGATCTATCGTGCACTTAAAATGGAGATCGTATGCAAAAGTTACGACCCCGAGAAGTTGATCCAATTGCTTAGCCCAATGGGGTCCCAATGATTTTTGACGCTTCATATCCTAGGGTTAGGTAATTCGATGTCTATGTTTTGGCATTCTTATTTACTGTAAAAAGGATTGGAGAGTCTCATTGTAACTATCTTCTTGGGAATGAGCGTAGTCGTCACATCTCTTCTTGGAGATAAGCCGCCACCATTCTAGCAATCTTGTTTTATGCTGCATTTTACAAATTCGGCGCATTTTCTTATTGAAGAGAAACCAATTTTGTTGTATCTATGTTATTGTATCTCTACTATTATTGTGTCTCTCTGTTAATAATAATAATAATTTGTATACATTTTTGTTCTTCTCATAAAATCTGGATCAATGGTATCAGAGCGGTCTGCTCTTTGTCGTTCTGAATGCATGTCCCCAACAAGATCAGGGTACAAACAATTGGGTCTTGAGCTTGTTTCTCTTGAGGAAAAAATATCTCACATGCCCGAGAAACCTCTCATTATAGGAGAAAGGAAAGACGACAAGACAAGATATCCCTTGAAAATACTGCTCGTGGAAGTCTCACTGCAACAAGGGAATGGAATGATGGATAGTTTTGTGAAAATCCTTTGGTGGTTACCAACAGACGATGCATCTTCCTTGAATGGAGGGATGGCCCCCTTCATGGTACAAATCAACATTGAGATTCCCATATTTCAAAGTCCGATAAACACATATGTTGTAGATAAATGGCTGAATCTGCTAGAAGGGTATTTTTCTGTCCATAACTTTTTGAACAGAGAAAATATTTCATTTTTCCTCCTCAAATCCGTTCGCAATGTAAAATATTGGTGCGATACTTTTTGTGAGAAAAGGGAAATAGAGGAACCCTCATTATTTATAGTCATGGTCACCTGGGAATCCTTCAAGGGGGTTATGAAGGAACAATACTACCTTATCGGAAGTTATGATGACCTGTATACAAAATGGATCACACTGCAGTAGAAAAGAAACCAAGGCGGGCCGGAGCTCACAAATGTTTTCCATACCTTGCACACAAAGTTGGGCATCAAATATTCAAAGCGACATCTAGTGCTCATGTAATACGGTGGTAAGCATAAATACATCCAAGATGCAATTGAGTTTTTGGACCTCTCCTCCTTGGGCGCGGTCTACCAATATGCCGTCAAAATTGAGCAAAAGCTTAAAAAAGAGACTTGGAAATTTTGTCCTGGGAACCCCTCACAACAAAAGCAATTAAATTCAAACCTCAACCCCCAGAACAAAGGAAATAGAAAAGACATACAAGCTCAGGACAACTAGTCTAGGTTACGAGCAAAGGAGGTCACCGGAAAGACAAAGAAAGATACCAGGAAGTGGTGCGACTTCCATAAGAGCCCCTGGCATAAAACTGTTGAATGTTGCTACAAGCAATAACTGGTGGATGAGGTGAATGCCTCTCAATCAAATGCAGTTTTCGACTTTGAGTCAAAACTTGAAAGGGGGAGATGAATAATCGATGTGAAACCCAGTGCCACCATTGTTACCACCAAGGTGCAGCTCGGTGAACCAAACAATCCAAACGAAACTGAGCACCTCTTTCATTCACATATGTGGGTAAAAGGAACCTTGCTCCATCCAGTACTACTGAAAACGCTGCACCCAAAACCCTACACCACTAGAAAGCTCCGCCGAGAAAGCGATCTCTGTGTCAGTGAATAGTGTCACCTATCGTACGACATCAAGCCCTTCAAATATGAGGTAATGTGTGATGTTGCTCCTCTCTAAGTTTGTAATGTTCTTTTGGGCCAACATTGTTTGTGGAAATGTCATATTGTATATCAATCTAGTCCTCATAGTATTATTATTACTTTAAACAGAAAATTATACAGGATACCTGAGGCAGACCCACCTAGTGTTATTTCCTTGATCTCTACCAAGAAATGCAGGAAGGTAATTTCTCAGATTGGGAATTTTCTCTTCTTCATGATTCACTCTCAAATTAAGCGAAAGGTTGCAGTCACATCCAGGGACTCTGCGACCGACCTCTCCATGCAATAGAAGCAAGTGGACAGGGTCATGGAAAAATAGAAAGATATCTCCTAGTCACCTAGTGGGGTACCTCTGCACTGTCAGGTTAAGAATCCCATCGATCTGACCCCCAGTGCACCAATGCGTAATGTGCCAGTCTACCGCAGCTCTCTGTTAGATAATAAAGAGATCAAGCAACAGATCCATGAATTTATCCACAGGGGGCACATATGTCCCATCTCATCGCCTTGTGGGATCCCAATCGTGTTGGTGCAGAAGAAAGATGGGACCTTGTGACTCTGCATTGATTATCGGGCCCTAAATAAAATGATAGTCTGGAACAGGTATCCGATTCATAGAATCGATGGTCTCCTTGATCAACTCAAGGGGGGAAAATACTTTCGTAATATTGATCTGAAGTCTACCTACCACAAGGTCCCTAAATAACATATAGATGTATCGAAAACCTCCTTAAAGTCAAAAGAAGGTATTTTTGAATGGATGGCCATGCCCTTTGTTTTGACAAATTCTCCGACAAATTTTAGGAGGATGATGGATGATATCCTGTGACCTTTCACAAATACTTTTGTAGTGGTGAATATGGATGACATCCTCATCCACAACAAGAATTGGGCAGAACACTTCCAGCACATTCAACATGTTTTGCACACCCTACCGTAGCACAAGTTATATGCCAAGTTGGAAAATGGCTCCTTCGACATGGACAGGGTCCAGTAACTAGGCTACATAGTTTATAAACATCGTGTGCATGTGGATCTAGCCAATATCGATGTCATCGGTGACTGGCCATCCCCGACCACACTCAGTGAGCTTCAGAGCTTCTTAGGCCTTGTCAATTTCTATCGTAGGTTCGTGTTGGGATTCTTCCATATTGCATGGCCACTCAGCCAAGTAATCAGGGGTGTTGGTAATGAAACATTTTTGGGGGGCCTATCTGAGAAACAAGCATTCAATGATTTAAAGAAGTGCTTGTTCTCGTCCCTGATACTTTCATTACCGGACCTACATCATCCCTTCCAGATCGAGACATGTGATTTGGACTATGTTGTGTGTGCAGTTCTCACTCACCAAGCCCACCCCATGCCCTATCACAGTGAGATGCTGTCAGTTTTCTATTTGAGTGATGCATAAACAAGGAGGTCACCCGATGAATTACCACTCCAAGACCCTGTCCAGAGCCAAATTTAATTACCACCACTATGCCAAATAATTCTACCTCATGATGCAGGATTTAGAGAAGTGGCGCCCTTACAAGAGGGAAAAACACTCTTCCATTGACTTCTTTCCTTTCAAGGTCTTTCTTGGATTTCAATCTTTGGTGCACAAAAATATGCCTCTCATTTTGAATACGTCGGGATTAGCATATCAACACCAAAAACAACAGGCTGACCATAGCAGTGTTCATAATTTATCACATAAACACTCTCCAGTACCAGCTTCCTTGTAAGTAACATCAGATCGTTCCAGGCAACATCATGTTCCATACATGGTCAATAAATAATGCCAAACTCCAGTGACATGCCAAGTGGATGATAGTCATGGAAGTGCAGGGAAAGTTCCCTCAGTTGGTGGTCGAAGAAAGGACACTTCCGGATATAAAAAGGGAGTAATTGGGCCACTAGGAAGTGAGTCCCCCTTCCCTGGCCAACTAGTAGAAAATTATATTGTAATATGATCTCTCATGTCTAGAAAGCAAGGCGTTCTAAAAGAAAGTACTATGCTAATTTTCGATCCATGTCAATGCTAGTCAGTTTATATATTTGTAATAAATCCTTCGCTAGTATAGTAAGCAAGGCTATGTATAAATAAATGCATAGTCAGGTTTTTTCAATGCTTTGTTGTGAGAAACTTCTCTCACCTGTATGAATGCGCAGAGTCGCACAAAATAAAAATAAAAAATCACTTTTGTAAGAAGTCGCCATGCATTATTAAAGGGGATGTTTTTCTCTAATACATTTGATGAAGCATTGTTGAATCTCGTCTCTTTCTTTTCTATGAGAAAAACTATTTTCCTTTCTATGTGCAATTGTTGAGAGATTTGCACACCAAAGGAACTGGTGCAAATCTCTCTTCTGCTACTTGTTATAGAGAGTGTGGTAATTTTATGTGGAATTCATGCACATTCAGACAACTAATGCACCCTCCTCATTCTCTCTGTGTTAATGTGCTAGTTGGGAGTCATTGTAGAGGAGTACGAGTTGAATAATGCTCTACACATCTCTCTCTCTCTCTCTCTCTCTCTCTTTTTACTTGGAACGATAATCATTGAAGGGGTTTTTCTAAAAATGTGATGTGCCCTCCGTCAAAGGAGATTCATCTCTGTTGAGTGCACACCTATATAATATCACTTTCGCACATGAATTTCCATTGAGGTTATTTTTGAATTGTTGGAAATCTCTTCATGTGTAGAATAACATCAAGATGTTTGAGTTATGGTAAGAATTTTTTTATCACAAAAAGTGTTTTTTGATGCCTGAAGTTTTATCTAGAAGGTCGGAGACCCCAAATATCCAAACTAGACCTACCACTAAAATGCTCCTTACAAGTCAATTCCTCCAATTTTACTATCTTGAAAGTATCAAAATAGATGAAAAATTATATATTGATATTTTTCTATTATTTTTATTTGTAATTTATTTGAAAAATACAATTCATATTCTAAACTCCTCACCAAAAGAATACGATTATAAAATTTATTTAATATAATTTAAACAATAATATTTTATTTAAGTGTTAGATTTCGACTTAGAAAATCAATCCCAACATCTATAAAAATCATAAATAATACCAAACAAAAAAGATTTCAAGAAAATAATCTACAAATGGTATCAGAGTCATGCACTCAATTTCAACCCGAGTATGATATCAGACTCTCTTAGATCTGATATATCTATTTGCTCTGTGTTTTGTTTGTGTGATACTTCTTTTTGTATAAAGCCTTTGTGTGATCCATAAGGAATCCAGTGCCGTATCAAGAGTCTCGGGCTGTTTAAAGGCACAGTTCCACTCTTGCGACACATCTGAGTGCCGTATCAAGAGTCTCGGGCTGTTTAGAGGCACAGTTCCACTCTTGCGACACATCTGAGGCTGTATCAGTAGTCTCGGGCTATTTAAAGGCACAGTTTCCACTACTGCGACCTCCTGAAAGATTTCCTAGTTTCTGCCTGAGCAGTCGGCCAGGAGCCTGTCTAATCTTCTGTCGAGAAGACATAAGACTAAACGCCCTGCTTTTCTGTGCAGAAATAGTATTATCTACTATAATGGAATCCTTAGCATGTGTTAGATCTTTATATAATACTTTTGAGTCTTCTGTATCTACTTCTAAAAATGATTTCTGCCTCATGATCCATTACATGCCTTCAATAGAATCATTGGATCCTAGAATCAAAGACATTTATAAAGGCATGAAACCCCCTGGTACTCCAAAGTATGGGTTAGGTTATATTGAACAATGTGATACAGTCATCCCTGACTGCGGATTTACTAATCCCTTACCGAATGATATCCAAAAACCTACTATAGATGAAATTCATAAATTTCATACAATTATGAAAGGATGTAAAAAATGGTCAATTCCAGAGGAATGGATCAAAAGAATGTTGAACTGGGATTTGTTTACAAATCCTGAAACAAAAGAATTCAACACAGCCACACCAAATTCTGAAAAATTAAGGCTGTCAAAAGAATGGCAGAAATTTATGGCTGAAGAAGATACATGGATTTCCTTCTTTGAATGGAGGAAATTAAAACAAATTCCTATAGTTCAAATGGTAGGAAAAAGTTCTGATTCTCCTTCCCCCAAACACAAGTGGAAAAGTCTTGATGGTAGTATTGTTGAATCAAACTCTACTTTTCCACCTTTTAAAGGAATTGTATTAGAGGATAATACTAAGCAGGTAAAAGCAATTCCTCTAATATTATCAGAAGAAGCCATTCAATTATCTGGAATAGACAAAAGAGTCCAGTCAGTCAGTGAACAATTGAACTAGACAAATACTGCTCTTAGAGGAATGGCTACACATACTTTCATAACCAATGACTATGCCACAAAAGATCAAATTTTTGATCTACAAATATCTACAAATACTATAGTCAGATCTGTAGACCAAATACAAGAAAAAGTCATTGATGTTAAAGACAAGATGGATTATGCTTTATCCGAAATATCTTAAAGAGCCAGTGAATCCAGCAGAAACCATGAATAAATTATGGAAGGATTAGGAAATGTCTTTTCTCATATGGGAAAATCTCTAACCGAAATAAAAGGTAGAACTAGTCAACCTGACAAACCTATTCCTACTTCCTTCATTCTTCCCAGAAAACATATTTCTATTCTATCTCCTGTACATAAAACCTGTGAGATAGAAATTGTAAAAAGATTTCCCTTTCATTTTCCTATCGAAGAAGATAATCCTGAATCTTCTTCAAAAGATCATCATTCTTTAGTAACTATCAAAAATCCCTCCTATGAAGACCTTCAACATCATTCTAAAAGGCCAACAACCCCTGATCTAGTTGGAAAGGGTAGACTTCCAGACACCCAAACATTTGTTGAAGATTGGTTCCAAGAATGGAACATTGATAATCTGTCCATTGCACAAATCAGACAATTAATTGGCAGAATGTATGTCTCCTATAAGATCATGTGTATGAAGGGAAAAACTGAAGTAGAGGCATGCAAGACTATTATTCAATGTTTCACAGGAACTCTTAACAAGTGGTGGGAAGTGATTTCTTCCCCTTTAATGATCACCAAGATGGAAGCAGAAATCCTTAAAGATGAAGAAGGTGATATTGTGTATCATACTGATGGTACCCCAGTAAATAATATGATTGGTGCTCTCACTACATTGATACTTGAGCACTGGTGTGGAACAGAAAATGAAATTGCTGACAAACATGAAATTGTTCTCATGAACATGAAATGTAGGAGAATGTCTGAATATGAGGAATTTCACAAAGAATAGGTCCAGAGGATCTTTGAGGTTAAATAAAGTAAAAACTTGTTATGGTAACAAGTTTATTTAGCAGCACTCCCAAGCAAATTTGTGGAATATCTAAAAATGGAGGAAGTATTCAGACTTCCTTATGAGTTGTATACTTGGGGAGAAATATATTCTCTAGTCACCAAAACCCTAGTAGGGTTATGTACCAGTATGAAAATACAGCATTCTGTATCCAAATCCTCATATCTCCCTGATAAAAAATCTATCTGTGAAAAATATGGGTTGTACTTGACAAACCCAGCAAGAAAAAGAAAAAAGAAACCAAAAAACTTCAGGGAAGAAAAGGGTAGAAAATACAAGGCTAGATATAAGTATGCTCCTAAAACCCATTATTATGAGCCAAAGGATATCAGGCTCAAAACTCATGATCATGAAGCAAAACAGAAAATAATCTGTTGCGTTTGTGGGAAAAATGGACATTATGCTCATGATTGTTAAGAAAATGAAGCCTCCCGAAAAACAAAAGGAAAATTTTCAGAGCAGAAAGCTAAAGAGGCTCAAGAAAAAAGACAACTAGCCTTAAAAATTCATTGCAACCGATGCGGAGCAAAAATTCATGAAACTAATGCATGCCCTTATAATCCCTTTAAGCCTAAATAAGAAGTATATCTTCTAAAAGAAGGGTGTTTCTCCACTTCTTATAGCACATCTGAGTTTAAGTATAGCTTAGAAGAAGAAGTTTTTCTGAATCAACGGTGCAGTTGCAGCAATCCAAATTTCTGTTCATGTGAAAGCAGCACTGGTGATTCTGATTATGAATCAGAAGCAAGGCCTCAAGAAAAATTGAAGGTCTGTATGTTCCAAAATACAGGAGATCAGGAGGCGCAAATGCTTGCCCAGATCAAAGGTCTCCCAGAAGGGGATATGAAAAATTTCCTTCTTGAAACTTTCATCAAGACTGTCAAAACAGAACAAAAGGGAAGAGGTCCTGAAACTTCAAAAAGACAACCTTTGTTTTTGGATGCTTCCTTTGATAAAAACACAAAAACATATATCAAATTTAATAGAGAACCAAAGTTGCAAAATATCTCTGTTATAGACTTAGCCAAAGAAGTTTGTTTTTTGAAAAAGGAAGTTTCTGAACTAAAAGAAAAAGTCAGAAGATTAGAAGGAGATGCTGAATTCATCTTTAAAATTGATTCATGGGCCAGACAAGAGATTAAAATCATCAAGTAAAAATTAGAATCAATTCCTCCTCCTCTAGAAGATGCTCCTTTCGAGACAGTACTCCAGGAGAAAACAACAACAGAAATGCAGGGAATGACAGGTATGAAAATTATGCCTATAAAATACCAGAAATATTATGTCAAAGTTCAGCTAGAAATTAACCAAGAAATATTCTCCTTGACTGCACTCATTGACACTGGATCTGATTTAAATTTGTTGAATAAAGATATTATCCCTGCAAAATATTTGATTTCTAGTTTTGGTTCTGCTACAGGGCTAGGAAATGTAAATACTTCATTTCAGTTTGAAGTTCCCAAAGGCATCCTGTTACTTAAAGAATATGCATTGGGAATGAAATTTCAGATTTCAGAACTACCAGTTGATTGCATATTAGGCACTCCTTTTTTATCTGCGGTAGAACCCCATGGTTCTTGTATTTGCCCTGGTCATAGGTTTGGATATTTTATCACATTACCAAGCATAGGAGGAAATCCTTCTAAAAGGATAGATTTACCCTTCATCTCTGAAACACACGTCCAAATTGCTTACTGCCAAAAGAGTTTGGTAATAGTAGAAGTCTTTGATGACTAGAGAAATACTGTTGTAACACATTATTTGGATGATAACACTTCTTGGGATATATTTAAAGAACATTGGGTACCAGAATGGTAGCTCAGACATTCAGAGAAAATAGAATTGGGGTTACCGGGATTTTCAAGAAATACTAGCATAAATGTTCTTCCTCCCCAGCATATACTTGGCAGAATGCACCAAGCTGCTACTATTGCCGCTAGAGATAAATTGGTTGAAATGAGGGATCGTGTCAGAATTAGATCTGCTAGAAGAGAATGTTTTGATCAACAAAGCCAAAGATGGCAAGAAACTCCTACCTGGAATTTCTTTCAGATTATCAGAATGAGGCCAATACAAAGCTGGAAAAATGGAGACCCAGAAGCAATATTTTATAATATAAATTATCATCAGTATAAAGAAATGTGGTTTAATATTTGTCTTTAGACTGACAGATATAAATTTTTTTTTTTTTTTAAGTAAGAGAGGGGAGAATCCTTCTATTCAATTCATGGAAAAGAGTACAAAGTAATACATTGATTTGCGGATGGGAAAAGACCCCCCAAAAAGAGAATAGGGGATC
>JASDQU010100526.1:47046-63972 GCA_032191745.1 Picea mariana
TTTGTAAGAAGTCGCCATGCATTATTAAAGGGGATGTTTTTCTCTAATACATTTGATGAAGCATTGTTGAATCTCGTCTCTTTCTTTTCTATGAGAAAAACTATTTTCCTTTCTATGTGCAATTGTTGAGAGATTTGCACACCAAAGGAACTGGTGCAAATCTCTCTTCTGCTACGTGTTATAGAGAGCGTGGGAATTTTTATGTGGAATTCATGCACATTCGGACAACTAATGCACCCTCCTCATTCTCTCTTTGTTAATGTGTTAGTTGGGAGTCATTGTAGAGGAGTACGAGTTGAATAATGCTCTACACATCTCTCTCTCTCTCTCACTTTACTTGGAACGATAATCATTGAAGGGGTTTCTCTAAAAATGTGATGTGCCCTCCATCAAAGGAGATTCATCTCTGTTGAGTGCACCCCTCTATAATATCACTTTCGCACATGAATTTCCATTGAGGTTATTTTTGAATTGTTGGAAATCTCTTCATGTGTAGAATAACATCAAGTTGTTTCAGGTATGGTAAGAATTTTTTTATCACAAAAAGTGTTTTTTGATGCCTGAAGTTTTATCTAGAAGGTCGGAGACCCCAAATATCCAAACTAGACCTACCACTAAAATGCTCCTTACAAGTCAATTCCTCCAATTTTACTACCTTGAAAGTATCAAAATAGATGAAAAATTATATACTGATATTTTTCTATTATTTTTATTTGTAATTTATTTGAAAAATACAATTCATATTCTAAACTCCTCACCAAAATAGTACGATTATAAAATTTATTTAATATAATTTAAACAATAATATTTTATTTAAGTGTTAGATTTCGACTTAGAAAATCAATCCCAACATCTATAAAAATCATAAATAATACCAAACAAAAAAGATTTCAAGAAAATAATCTACAAATGGTATCAGAGCCATGCACTCATTTTCAACCCGGGTATGATATCAGACTCTCTTAGATTTGATATAGCTATTCGCTCTGTGTTTTGTCTGTGTGATACTTCTTTTTGTATAAAGCCTTTGTGTGATCCATAAGGAATCTAGTGTCGTATCAAGAGTCTCGGGCTGTTTAAAGGCGCAGTTCCACTCTTGCGACACATATGAGTGCCGTATCAAGAGTCTCGGGTTGTTTAGAGGCACAGTTCCACTCTTGCGACACATCTGAGGCCGTATCAGTAGTCTCGGGCTATTTAAAGGCACAGTTTCCACTACTGCGACCTCCTGAAAGATTTGCTAGTTTCTGCCTGAGCAGTCGGCCAGGAGCATGTCTAATCTTCTTTCGAGAAGACATAAGACTAAACGCCCTGCTTTTCTGTGCAGAAATAGTATTATCTACTATAATGGATTCCTTAGCATGTGTTAGATCTGTATATAATACTTTTGAGTCTTCTGTATCTACTTCTGAAAATGATTTATGCCTCATGATCCATTACATGCCTTCAATAGAATCATTGGATTCTAGAATCAAAGACATTTATAAAGGCATCAGACCCCCTGGTACTCCAAAGTATGGGTTAGGTTATATTGAACAATATGATACATTCATCCCCGACTGCAGATTTACTAATCCCTTACCCAATGATATCCAAAAACCTACTATAGATGAAATTCATAAATTTCATACAATTATGAAAGGATGTCAAAAAGGGTCAATTCCAGAGGAATGGATCAAAAGAACGCTGAATTGGGATTTGTTTACAAATCCTGAAACAAAAGAATTCAACACAGCCACACCAAATTCTGAAAAATTAAGGTTGTCAAAAGAATCGCAGAAATTTATGGCTGAAGAAGATACATGGATTTCCTTCTTTGAATGGAGGAAATTAAAACAAATGCCTATAGTTCAAATGGTAGGAAAAATTTATGATTCTCCTTCCCCCAAACACAAGTGGAAAAGTCTTGATGGTAGTATTGTTGAATCAAACTCTACTTTTCCACCTCTTAAAGGAATTGTATTAGAGGATAATACTAAGCAGGTAAAAGCAATTCCTCTAATATTATCAGAAGAAGCCATTCAATTATCTGGAATAGACAAAAGAGTCCAGTCAGTCACTGAACAATTGAACTAGACAAATACTGCTCTTAGAGGAATGGCTACACATACTTTCATAACCAATGACTATGCCGGAAAAGATCAAATTTTTGATCTACAAGTATCTACAAATACTATAGTCAGATCTGTAGACCAAATACAAGAAAAAGTCATTGATGTTAAAGACAAGATGGATTCTGCTTTATCCGAAATATCTTATAGAGCCAGTGAATCCAGCAGAAACCATGAAGAAATTATGGAAGGATTAGGAAATGCCTTTTCTCATATGGGAAAATCTCTAACCGAAATAAAAGGCAGAACTAGTCAACCTGACAAACCTATTCCTACTTCCTTCATTCTTCCCAGAAAACATATTTCTATTCTATCTCCTGTACATAAAACCCGTGAGATAGAAATTGTAAAAAGATTTCCCTTTCATTTTCCTATCGAAGAAGATAAGCCTGAATCTTCTTCAAAAGATCGTCATTCTTTAGTAACTATCAAAAATCCCTCCTATGAAGACCTTCAACATCATTCTAAAAGGCCAGCATCCCCTGATCTAGTTGGAAAGGGTAGACTTCCAGACACCCAAACATTTGCTGAAGATTGGTTCCAAGAATGGAACATTGATAATATGTCCATTGCACAAATCAGACAATTAATTGACAGAATGTATGTCTCCTATAAGATCATGTGTATGAAGGGAAAAACTGAAGCAGAGGCATGCAAGACTATTATTCAATGTTTCACAGGAACACTTAACAAGTGGTGGGAAGTGATTTCTTCCCCTTTAATGATCACCAAGATGGAAGCAGAAATCCTTAAAGACGAAGAAGGTGATATTGTGTATCATACTGATGGTAGTCCAGTAAATAATATGATTGGTGCTCTCACTACATTGATACTTGAGCACTGGCTTGGAACATAAAATGAAATTGCTGACAAACATGAAATTGTTCTCATGAACATGAAATGTAGGAAAATGTCTGAATATGAGCAATTTCACAAAGAATGGGTCCAGAGGATCTTTGAGGTTAAATAAAGTAAAAACTTGTTATGGAAACAAGTTTATTTAGCAGCACTCCCAAGCAAATTTGTGGAATATCTAAAAATGGAGGAAGTATTCAGACTTCCTTATGAGCTGTATACTTGGGGAGAAATATATTCTCTAGTCACCAAAACCCTAGTAGGGTTATGTACCAGTATGAAAATACAACATTCTGTATCCAAATCCTCATATCTCCCTGATAAAAAATATATCTGTGAACAATATGGGTTGTACTTCACAAATCCAGCAAGAAAAAATAAAAAGAAACAAAAAAACTTCAGGGAAGAAAAGGGTAGAAAATACAAGGCTAGATATAAGTATGCTCCTAAAACCCATTATTATGAGCCAAAGGATATCAGGCTCAAAACTCATGATCATGAAGCAAAATAGAAAATAATCTGTTGTGTTTGTGGGAAAAATGGACATTATGCTCATGATTGTCCAGAAAATGAAGCCTCCCAAAAAACAAAAGGAAAATTTTCAGAGCAGAAAGCTAAAGAGGCTCAAGAAAAAAGACAACTAGCCTTAAAAATTCATTGTAACCGATGCAGAGCAAAAATTCATGAAACTAATGCATGCCCTTATAATCCCTTTAAGCCTAAATAAGAAGTATATCTTCTAAAAGAAGGGTGTTGCTCCACCTTTGATAGCACATCTGAGTTTAAGTATAGCTCAGAAGAAGAATTTTTTCTGAATCAACAGTGTAGTTGTAGCAATCCAAATTTCTGTTCATGTGAAAGCAGCACTGGTGATTTTGATTATGAATCAAAAGCAAGGCCTCAAGAAAAATTGAAGGTCTGTATGTTCCAAAATACAAGAGATCAGGAGGTGCAAATGCTTGCCCAGATCAAAGGTCTCCCAGAAGGGGATATGAAAAATTCCCTTCTTGAAACTTTCATCAAGACTGTCAAAACAGAACAAAAGGGAAGAGGTCCTGAAACTTCAAAAAGACAGCCTTTGTTCTTGGATGCTTCCTTTGATAAAAACACAAAAACATATATCAAATTTAATAGAGAACCAAAGTTGCAAAATCTCTCTGTTATAGACTTAGCCAAAGAAGTTTGCTTTTTGAAAAAGGAAGTTTCTGAACTAAAAGAAAAAGTCAGAAGATTAGAAGGAGATGCTGAATTCATCTTTAAAATTGATTCATGGGCCAGACAAGAGATTAAAATCAACAAGGAAAAATTAGAATCAATTCCTCCTCCTCTAGAAGATGCTCCTTTTGAGACAGTACTCCAGGAGCACACAAAAACAAAAATGCAGGGAATGACAGGTATGAAAATTATGCCTGTAAAATACCAGAAATATTATGTGAAAATTCAGCTAGAAATTAACCAAGAAATATTCTCCTTGACTGCACTCATTGACACTGGATCTGATTTAAATTTGTTGAATAAAGATATTATCCCTGCAAAATATTGGATCCCTAGTTTTGGTTCTGCTACAGGGCTAGGAAATGTAAATACTTCATTTCAGTTTGAAGTTCCCAAAGGCATCTCGTTACTTAAATAATATGCATTGGGAATGAAATTTCAGATTTTAGAACTACCAGTTGATTGCATATTAGGCACTCCTTTTTTATCTGCGGTAGAACCCCATGGTTCTTGTATTTGCCCTGGTCATAGGTTTGTATATTTTATTACATTACCAAGCATAGGAGGAAATCCTTATAAAAGGATAGATTTACCCTTCATCTCTGAAACACACGTCCAAATTGCTTACTGCCAAAAGAGTTTGGTAATAGTAGAAGTCTTTGATGACCAGAGAAATACTGCTGTAACACATTATTTGGATGATAACACTTCTTGGGATATATTTAAAGAACATTGGGTACCAGAATGGCAGCTCAGACATTCAAAGAAAATAGAATTGGGGTTACCGGAATTTTCAAGAAATACTAGCATAAATGTTCTTTCTCCCCAGCATATACTTGGCAGAATGCACCAAGCTGCTACTATTGCCGCCAGAGATAAATTGGTTGAAATGAGGGATCTTGTCAGAATTAGATCTGCTAGAAGAGAATGGTTTGATCAACAAAGCCAAAGATGGCAAGAAACTCCTACCTGGAATTTCTTTCAGATTATCAGAATGAGGCCAATACAAAGCTGGACAAATGGAGACCCCGAAGCAATACTTTATAATATAAATTATCATCAGTATAAAGAAATGTGGTTTAATATTTGTCTTTGGACAGACAGATACAAATATTATTATAGTATGATAAATTTTTCAGATTCTTTCATTTTGGGTCCTGAGCATGATTGGTTCATGGAATGGTGGAATCAGTTTGGATTAAATCCAGTTGCGATAGATCCTGAAGTAACTGAAGTTGGCAGGATGTTTCTCTTTTACAACAGAAGACTTGAAACTATTAAAGACCTATTTTCTGAAGAAGAATACAAAATGTTGTTCGTAAGAGAAAAACATCCATAGATCATCCGAACTAAGTTTGTACCCCACCAGATTGAAGAAAATAATGAAGAACTAGAATTAGTCAGAAAAATATATACTCAACATTGGGATCCACATGTTTTCAGGCACTTCTCTGACCATCCATTAGAATGAAGGTTTTGTGGGTTTGTACCTTAAAACTCCACAGTGTAATAATTCATGTCTAAATGGCCGACAGTGGTGCCATTCGGGTTCCGTGGGTTGTCGTCATTAAACTCCACTGTGTATAGTGTGGTCTTGTCAATAAAAGAGAATCTTGGAAACTCGGAGCACTTCTCCGACTTTTGGTGAGGCTTGACCCACATTTCCAAGATGCTCCACTGTTTATCACATGTTGTCCTCTTTTATGTCATATATGTTTGTACTCTGGTTGGGGAATATTACATGACAACCCCGTCATATCTACTGTTTATCATGTGACATGGTACTCTGGCCGAGGAATCTTGCACGACTCCCTCGTCAGATCTACTGTTTAAATCTGCTTTCGGTGGATTTATTATTAAAATAATGATTTGGTCAGAGATTCCTGCGTGAATACATCTACCGAATCCTAAAAGTAAGATTGAGTAGAAGACATGTAGGACCACTTGTCTATTCGGGTCTTAGCTTCATGATGACTCTTCCTCCTGGAATTCCTATAAAAGAAGGAGGAGAGCTCATTCATATTCATTCCCGAATTTGTGAGTTGTGAGTTAGTCAGTCTTAGGTTCTAAGCTTCCCTTCCGTCTAAAGCTTTGTGTCTTTCTGTCTGTAAGTCTGTGAGTAGAGCAAAGAGCATCCTACTCTGAGTTTATCAGTGCCTCTGGCACATATTGTAATACCTGCAAGCTTTTATGCTCTGATAATATAAAGAATTCCGCATGTTATTATATCTCTGATGCTTGTCTATTGTCTCTCCATTATGCGCACATTCTGACTTCATTTATTTGCCTGTATTTGCATCCGTTGTTCCCTGGTTCTGAGTTCATCCCTTTTCAACAATGGGCTTACTTGCGGCGCCTGCTATGAATTACAATGCATTAACGACCATCAATGGTGTTTGCCGGGCACTTTGACTATTACCGCAACCAACTTTTGCCCTCGAAACACAAATCTGCCCAACAACAATGGCGGTTAGTGCAATCTACCACTTCAGCACTTCGATCTCACAAATCTTACAGATTGCAAAGTATCAAAGTGGCATTGTTCCTCTACAGTATAGAAGGTGGCTTCTGGACAGTCCCCCACTGCTCTCTTTTTACTTTATTTGAAATGAAAAAAAATATTTTCATTTCAAATACTAATTGGATGTACTGTATGGTTGTATCGTATCAGAGTGCAATGCGTGAGGACGGGCGGAATTCGATTCACTATCAGTGGTAATCCCAACTTCAATCTGGTTCTCATCAGCAATGTTGGAGGAGCGGTCGAGGTGAACGCTGTTTCGAACACTGATTGGCAACCGATGACGCGAAACTGGGGACAGGAATGGCAAAGCAATACAGGAAGTTACTACCAGCGATGGTAAGACGCTCGTTTGGCAATTTGGACAGACATTCGTAGGAGCCCAGTTTTAAGCATTTTCCTTCAAATATGAAAACTACTCTGACCAAAATTAATCAATAAACTCATATTCTTTCCACGGCAACTCCATGCAATTAATACTTTTCGCCACGGCAACTTCATGCAATTAATACTTTTCGGAAGCCACATGATTTATTACTACACATAATTCTTGTTGCATCAATAGCAGCGAAATTTCTAGGAAAAAGATGTATTACTACCGTTGCCAGTGCATTTTCCTAATTTGATTTATTAGTACAAATAGTTCCATTAATAGATAGTAGCTAATTTTCTACCAAAAAAATGTATTACTACCGTTGCTTTTTGCCAGTGCATTTTTCTAATTTGTTTGCATGTATGTGAGAGGTAAATTTCAGCTTTAATTGTTTTGTCTTTTAATATTTAAGAATTGATAACTATTTACTTTGTTTATGTGTTCCTGTCAATCTAATTAATATGCTTTTGTTATGGATGACATAATATATATGACCATCTCATCAGTTGCAAATGTTTCCCACAAATACTAATTAAGCCACACAAATACTATTTTTGGTGCCATAAAGATTTAGAGCATAAAAGAAAATTAAAATATTACAAAAATTCAGTTAACCTTAATTTTGAACACAAAAAATATTTTCAGCGTTAAACGTTTTGTCTTTCAATATTTAACAATCGATAACAATTTAGTTTGTTTATGTGTTCTTATCAGCCTAATTAATATGCTTTTGTTATGGATGACATAATATCTATTACCATCTCACCAGTGGCAAATGTTTCCCACAAATACTATTTTTGGTGCCATAAAGATTTGGAGCATAAAAGAAAATTAAATTATTATAAAAGTACAGTTAACCTTAATCTTGAACACAAAAAATATCTACTATTTTAAATTAAAACTAATGTTATTAATTAAATTTGATATTTCTATTATTAATTATTTAAAATAATAATTTTTTTTCCAAATTTTATAATTATTTTGATCTCAAAATTTTTGAGTTTAGAATAATTAATCATATTCCCTTTTAAAGACACTTCAAACTTTATCATAATTTTATATAGGCTCTATGGAAAGACTTTTACCCATAATACTTGGTTTCTTCCTTTATGGAGATAATTTGATATTTAAATTTGAAATCAATAATTTCTTTATAGTTAATTTGAATTTCCTTATAATCTTTGCATAAATTTATTCATAATACTTTGTTTATTTCTTTATGGAAATAATTTGATATTTAAATTTGAAATTTTGAGGGAAACATGTCTAGATAGACCTTTCCATTGAGATATCGTGCACCTAAAATGGTCATCGTATGCAAAAGTTACGACCCCAAGAAGTTGATGCAGTCGCTTAGCCCAACGGGGCCCCGATGATTTTTGACGCTTCATCTCCTAGGGTTAGGTATTTCAATGTCTAGGGTTTTGGCATTCTTATTTACTATTAAAAGGATTGGAGGGTCTCATTGTAACCATCTTCTTGGGAATGAGCGTAGTCGTCACATCTCTTCTCAGAGATAAGCTGCGACCATTCTAGCAATCTTGTTTTACGCTGCATTTTACAAATTCGTCACATTTTCTTATTGAAGAGAAACCAATTTTGTTGCATCTATGTTATTGTATCTCTATTATTATTGTGTCTTTGTGTTAATAATAATAATAATTTTTATTCATTTTTGTTCTTCTCATAAAATCTGGATCAATGGTATCAAAGCGGTCTGCTCTATGTCATTCTTAATGCGTGTCCCCGACAAGATCAGGGTACAAAGAATTGGGTCTCGAGCTTGTTTCTCTTGAGGAAAAAATCTCTCACATGCCCGAGCGACCTCTCATGGCGGGAGAAAGAAAAGACGACGGGACAAGATATCCTTTGAAAATATTGCTCGAGGAAGTCCCACTGCAACAAACGAATGGAATGATGGATAGTTTTGTGAAAATCCTTTGGTGGTTACCAACAAACGATGCATCTTCTTCGAACAGATGCGTTGCCCCCTTCAAGGTACAAATCAACATTGAGATTCCCATATTTTAAGGTGCGATAGACACAGATGTTGTAGATAAATGGTTGAATCTGCTAGAAGGGTATTTTTCTGTCCATAACTTTTCGACCAGAGAAAATATTACGTTTTTCCTCCTCAAATCCATTTGCCATGTAAAATATTGGCGGGAGACTTTTTGTGAGAAAAGGGAAAAAGAGGAACCCTCATTATTTACAGTCATGGCCACATGGGAATACTTCAGGGAGGTTGTGAAGGAACAATACTACCCTGTCAGAAGTTATGATGACCTGTATACAAAATGGATCACACTACAACAGAAAAGAAACCAAGCCAGGCTAGAGCTGACAAATGTTTTCCATACCTTGCACACTAAGTTGGGCATCAAATATTCAAAGGGACATCTAGTGCTCAAGTATCACGGTGGTAAGCATAAATACATCCAAGATGCAATGTAGTTTTTGGACCTCTCATCCTTGGGCGCGGCCTACCAATATGCCGTCAAAATATTGCAAAATATTAAAAAAGAGACTTGGAAATTTTGTCCTGGAAACCCCTCACATAAAAAACAATTAAAGTCAAACACCAACCCGCATAACAAAGGAAATAGGAAAGACTTACAAGATCAGGACAACCAGTCTAGGCTGCAAGCAAAGGAGGACATCGGAAAGACAAAGAAAGATACCAAGAAGTGGTGCGATTTCCATAAGAGCCCCTAGCATAAAACTGTTGAATGTTGCTCGAAGAAATCACTGGTGGTTGAGGTGAACGCCTCTCAATCAGATGTGGTTTTCAACTTTAAGTCAAAACTTGAAAGGGGGAAATGGATAATCAATGTGAAACCCAGTGCCACCGTTGCTACCACCAAGGTGTAGTTCGATGAACCAAACAAGCCAAGTGAACGTGAACACCTCTTTCATTCACATATGTGGGTAAAAGGAACTCCACTGCATCCACCACTACTAACAACGCCGCACCCAAAACCCTACACCACTGGAAAGCTCCGCCAAGAAAGCGATCTCCGCGTTAGTGAACAATGTTGCTTGTCGTATGACATCAAGTCCTTCAAATATGAGGTAATGTGTGACGTTGCTCCTCTCTAAGTTTGTAATGTTCTTTTGGGCCAACATTCTTTGTGGAAATGTCATGTTGTATATCAGTCTAGGCCTCATACTATTATTATTACTTTAAACAGAAAATTATACAGGATACCCGAGGCAGTCCCACCTAGTGTCATTTCCTTGATCTCTACCAAGAAATGCAGGAAGGTAATCTCTCAGACTGAGAATTTTCTCTTCTTTGTGATTCACTCTCAAACTAACCGAAAGGTTGCAACAACATCCAGGGACTCTGCGACCAACCTCTCCATGCAACAGAAGTAAGTGGACAAGGTCGTGGAAAAATACAAAGATATATTCTAGTCACCTAGTGGGGTACCTCTGCACTATCAGGTTAAGAATCCCATCGATCTAACCTCTAGTGCACGAATATGAACTGTGCTAGTCTACGGGGGGCACATATGTCCCAACTCATCACCTTGTGGAATCCCAATCGTGTTGGTGCAGAGGAAAGATGGGACCTTGTGACTCTGCATTGATTACCGGGCCCTAAATAAAATTAGAGTCTGGAACTGGTACACGATTCACATAATCGATGATCTTCTTGATCAACTCAAGGGGGGAAAATACTTTAGTAATATTGATCTGAAGTCTACCTACCACAAGGTCCCCAAAAAACATATAGATGTATGGAAAACCTCCTTCAAGTCAAACAAAGGTATTTCTGAATGGATGGTCATGCCCTTTGTTTTGAAAAATGCTCCAACAACTTTGAGGAGGATGATGGATGATATCCTGTGACCTTTCACCAATACTTTTGTAGTGGTGAATATGGATGACATCCTCATCTACAACAAGAATTGGGCAGAACACTTGTAGCACATTCAATAGGTTTTGCACACCCTGCAGTAGCACAAGTTATATGCCAAGTTCGAAAAATGCTCCTTCGGCATGGACAGGTTCCAGTAACTAGGCTACATAGTTGATCAACATGGTGTGCATGTGGATCTAGCCAAGATCCATGTCATCGGTGACTAGCCATTCCCAACCACACTCAGTGAGCTTTAGAGCTTCTTAGGCCTTGCCAGTTTCTATCATAGGTTCGTGTTGGGATTCTTCCATATTGCATGGCCCCTCAGCCAAGTAACCAGGGTTGTTGGTAAGGAAACACTTTTTGGGGGCCTGTCCGAGCAACAAGCGTTCGATGATTTAAAGAAGTGATTGTTCTCATCCTTGATACTTTCATTACCAGACCTGCATTAGCCCTTCCAGATCGAGACATGTGATTTGGACTATGCTGTGTGTGCAGTTCTCACTCACGAAGCCCACCTCGTGGCCTATCACAGTGAGACGCTATCAGGTTTCTATTTGAACGATGTGTAAATAGGGAGGTCACCTGATGAATTACCACTCCAAGACCCTGTCCAGAGCCAAATTTAATTACTGCCACTACGCCAAATAATTCCTTCTTGTGATGCAGGATTTAGAGAAGTGGCACCCTTAAAAGAGGGAAAAACACTCTTCTGCTGACTTCTTTCCTTTCGAGTTCTGTCTTGGATATCAATCTCTGGCACACAAAAATATGCCTCTCATTTTGAATACGTCAGGATTAGCACATCAACACCGAAAACAAAAGGTTGACCATAGTGGCGTTCATAATTTATCACATAAACACACTCTAGTCGCAGCTTCCTTGCAAGTAACATCGGATCGTTCAAAGCAACATCATTTTCCATACATGGTCAGTAAACAATGCCAAACTCCAGTGACATGCCAAGTGGATGATAGTCACAGCAGTGCAGGGAAAGTTCCCTTAGTTGGTGGTCGAAGAAAGGACACTTTCGGATATAAAAAGGGAGTAATTGGGCCACCAGGAAGGAAGTCCCCCTTCCCTGGCCAACTAGTAGAAAATTGTATTGTAATCTGATCTCTCAAGTTCGGGAAGCAAGGCGTTCTAAAAGAAAGTACTATGCTAATTTTTGATCCATGTCAGTGCTAGTCAGTTTATATATTTGTAATAAATCCTTCGCAAGTATAGTAAGCAAGGCTATGTATAAATAAATGCATAGTCAGGTTTTGTCAATGCATTTCTGCAAAAAACTTCTCTCACAAGTATGAATGTGCAGAGTCATAGAAAATAAAAGAAAACAATCACTTTTGTAAGAAGTCGCCATGCATTATTAAAGGGGAAATTTTTCTCTAATACATTTGATGAAGCGTTGTTGAATCTCGTCTCTTTCTTTTCTGTGCGAAAAACTATTTTCGTTTCTATGTTCAATTGTTGAGAGAGTTGCGCACCAAAGGAACCGATGCACATCTCTCTTATGCTATGTGTTATAGAGAGCGTGGGAATTTTTGTGTGGAATTCATGTGCATTCGAACAACTAATGCACCCTCCTCATTCTCTCTATGTTAATGTGTTAGTTGGGAGTCATTGTAGAGGAGTACGAGTTGACGAATGCTCTACACATCTCTCTCTTTCTCTCTCTCTCTCTCTCTCTCTTTACTTTGAACGATAATCATTGAAGGAGTTTTTCTAAAAATGTGATGCGCCCTCCATCAAAGGAGATTCATCTCTGTTGAGTGCACCCCTCTATAAGATCACTTTCGCACATGAATTTTCATTAAGGTTATTTTTCAATTGTTGGAAAGCTCTTCATGAGTAGAATAGCATCAAGATGTTAGAGTTATGGTAAGAATTTTTTAATCACAAAAAGTGTTTTTTGATGCCTCAAGTTGGATCTAGAACCTGTCGGAGACCCCAAATCTCCAAACCAGACCTGTCATTAAAATGCTCCTTACAAGTCAATTCCTCCAATTTTCCTACCATGAAAGTATCAAGATAGATGAAAATTTATATATTGATATTTTTCTATTATTTTTATTTGTAATTTATTTAAAAAATACAATTCATATTCTAAACTCCTCATCAAAATAATACAATTATAAAATTTATTTAATATAATTTAAACAATAATATTTTATTTAAGTGTTAGATTTTGACTTAGAAAATCAATCCTAACATCCATAAACATCATAAATAATACAAAAGAAAAAAGATTTCAAGAAAATAATCTACATGATTTGCATACCATGTTCAATCAAGTCACAGAAGAGGTTAAAGAAAATTCCTCACTCATGAGATGACCACGTTGGAGTTCTCTGTACCACAAACTTTTCTTTCCATATTAACATTTATAACATAGATTTTCTCTCGAGATTGACGAGAAAGCCAACTATTGGGCGATCGGGATGGTGTCTCGACTCTTGAAGAACAATGAAGATAAGGTATACTCACAAATAAAACTCTACCACCGCTCACGATGTAGTGAGAGAACTCATGAATGAAGAAGATAAGGAACTTAATCGTATTGTATCGTCTTCGGGTTTTTCTTCTAGAAATATATTGACTCGATAAAGCTGGGGAAATAGATTATAATACATAGAGATCATTGTAATATCAAGTTAAAGAAAAGTAACTATTGGTTAGAGGGAACAAAAAACAACCATCTTAAACATCTACCTCATGGTATAGATATTTTGATCAAATTATCCTAATTAAAATAATCTATTAATCATTTTTTTAACAACCAAATTAGTGCATTTAAAATCTTCTAAATAAAATAACATGTTGCTATAAATTAAAATATTTTTTTATTCTCAAACTTGTCGTTAGGTAATTTCTTATAATAAAAAAAAGGAAGGACTTTGTGCAGTTAGTGAATGACACTTGGGTCCTCTGTGAGAGAAACACTAGCTTTACAGTTTGAAGAGAATATTTAAAGAAGTCAAAAAATTTCTTTCAGGATGGGAACATGACATGAAATGTCAAGTGGATAACGAGTTGAAATTTAATGAATATAAACTTGTACAATGGTCAAAATGAAATGATTTGGGTTTCTATCAGCTGAGTATAAAGCGGAGCTAGCGCTGTTGGAAAAAAAATGAAGGAAAATCATAGAGGACTACAAAGCAGATTGGTGACTGAAGAGTGGGGCTCTCTCGCTATCTAAGGGGGATGGAAAATCCAATTTTTTCAATCATTGTTCAAATCACCGTAGATATATCTATATTGTATATAGAAAAATACAAATTCTGAAGGAGGGGCGGTTCTCTGAAAGAGGAGAGGTTATTACCTTCAAAGATATAAAACTACGCTTATAAATTGTTGGGGTGACACACTTTGGTAGACTTTGAAAGGACAATGAAAGGGCATCATTGGTAGAAGTGGTCAGAGTTGCCTAGTTTTTTCCAATCTTTGTAAATAAACACAACAACTATTCTCTAAATGTTGAGGTAACCAAGGATGAATTGGAGGCGGTCCTCCATTTTTTCCAAAGAGCCTTGAGAGACTTGAGATCGATGGTTGGACCATTCAATTCTTCATGGGATTCTTTGAATGGCAGGAAAAGGATCTGCTTCATGTGTTTGAATACTCGAGGAGGAATGGTAAGATATTAGTTGATTTCAACTCAAATTTTGTTCATTTAACTCTGAAGTTTGATAACATAGAATTTCCTATGATAAGTCGATCATTTCATTTGAAGGTTTGGATGAGGAAGATGTGGATTTTATTAATAACCCATTTCCTTTCAAACGGATGTCACTAGACAAGGTCTTGAAATATCTAGGTTTTAGGTTAAAGACAAACTCTTATGTGAACAAGGGTTGGGACTGGTTAATGGAAAAATGCGAAAGGAAAATGTCAAATTTGATCTTCCAATGGCTCTCAAAAGGTGGAGGACTAGCCCTCATCAAATTGGTGTCCTAGACAAGAAATGAATGACCTAGATTAAATGGAGGAGGATAAAACTCCCAAAACCCTTAGGAGGCTGGGGTACTAAAAATATTGTCTCTTTCTCTCAAGCACTTTGGGTACAAGCGATACATAAAAAATACATAGCTAGCTCCCAACACCATTGTAGATTGGATCCACAAACCAAACAAAAAAGTTCAAAATCGTATCGTGATTTAGAAGGAAACAATCTTATCCTTTCCACTGATTGGAGAAGGCTCTGCTTGGAAGGTAGGGAATGGTCTCAAGGAAAACCTAGAGGAATATCCTTGGGTGGGGAGTGGTATGCAACATATTATTCTGTGTAATATGGTACAACACCATTCGAACATAAGACTCTTTAACCTTTCACAAGTTGTTGACCATATAACCTCCTCTATTTGGGGACAAGGTTGGGTCACCTCATAATTTCTAGGTTTTAGAATGGGTGATTTGCATTGATGGGGTTTATATGTTGATAAACTAAAATCCAGTCATGTTCGTTTGATCAATAATGAAGAATCCCTAGTATGGATACACACCCCTTGGTCTATAAACCTCAAAATGGGGTTACAATTGTATTCTCTAAACGTTTTCGAGAATAATCAAAGTGGTAGTGGTAGATTATTTGCAATTTCCATTGCTCCTCAAAGTACAAATATTTCATGTGGTTTTTACTGAGGATGAAATATTTGACCTGGGGCATTCTTTGGAGGAGAACCAAGTACAAATTAGGTACATGTAGTTTATCAATGTCCAAGGATTCCAACTTATTTTTTGCAACGAAATCTAGATACACCAAGCAAGTTCAAAATGATGGTGGGCTAACGGGGTTGTAGAATGTTTGGCATCACACCTTTGTGGAGAATTCCTCAAAATTTGGTGCAGAAACCAAACACAAAAATATTAAAAAGATCTCCTTCTAATAGTATGTTGAGGAATATGGCCTGTGAAAAATAATAGCCTCTTCGAGGACAGATTCATCGATCACCTCTTGTGTGCAGCCCAGGGCCTTAGCAACATCCACGACTGCTGACAAGAAAATGAGGTATTCGCGGCATGGCTTGTAGCAATAGAGGATAAAAACAAAGAAAAACCATGGGCATACTTTGATGGGGCAACATAAGGTGAACCATGTCACTATGGAGCAGGAGGTATAATCTACCTCTCAAATTCTCATTCCTCAAATCCAGATTAGCTCTAGGAATTGACTCGAGGAATTTGACGGAGGTAAGTGCTCTCAGGCTTCTATTACTGTTATCTTTAGAAAAGGGAGTAACGCCCCTTGAGGTAACTCGTAGCCATAATTTTGGACTAGTTTAGTATCTTATCTTGTGTATTTATTGCGTCTAGAGGCGCTCTACAGCCCAATATGGAGGAGAAGTTGTCAAGTGATGTTAGATTTCAAAGATTTTCAAAGATTTCAAAAATTTAAAGTACATTAAAAAGTTAGTATTAAAAAGGTACATTTCATATTTACTTTTATTTTAATATATTAATATTACTTTAAGAAATTTACTATTACTTGCTATTAATATTGTTTCTTTTACTTTAGTATATTTACTATTACTACTAGCATGCATCCATCTTAACCCAAAAGCACTCAAATGGACCAATGCAAACCTTTAACCTTTTTTCAAGTTTTGCACTCTAAACAATGTTTGCACCTCGGTGCTTGATAGATCCAGTGTGTTAAGATGGATCTATGCTGATCTTCTAACTCGATATTATGGAAGATGTTAGGTTTCTTTTTTCCAAAGGACAGTAGTGGACTACTCTTACAATATATCTTGATCACTCTTTAAAGCCTACAAGTATACACGTGAATACATTGAAAAATGTAACTTGATTTCGGAAAAATAGATATACCATTTATTCCATGGAAAAAAATAAATTAAAATAACTTGCCATATATGAAAATTTTATATAATTAACATAAAATAAATTATTATAATTAAAATATTTGTCTTAAATAATAAATTATTTATTTATTTAGAAATAAATTATATATATATATATATAA